>CM073760.1:127584865-128049806 GCA_037127475.1 Arma custos | reverse complement strand
TTTAGTTGCTCGGGGCCCGTTACTCCTTATCAGGCCCCCGCCGTGAATACAGATACCCCCCCCTGCACCAGCTCAGCCACCCTCCACCCACCCCCCTGCCTTTTCTTTATTCTTACAATTTTATTCAGTTAGGAAAATTAATACTTATTCTCTCAGCATTACCCGCGAGGCTTAATTAAATTACAGGGCATGTTCATTAGCAGAAAATTAAAGAAATGGAAAAGAATGGCAGTGAACATCGAACTTTAAAAGTAAAGTAAAAGTTGCAATATATAAGCTATAAATACATAAGAATTTATGTATTCTAGGGGAAAAGTTGACTTTTTCCCAAATTTAGTTAAGAAATTTTGCCTAGTACGACATTTTGCCACCTTATTTTTCGTGGTTTGGAACGGTACTTAACCTAAACCAATGCTTGACTAAACTAGCAAAAAATGAGAAAAGTCAATATTTGAAACTTTTGATCCAGATGGCCTCATTTAGTCCCTTACACTCTAATTTATTGCATAATTGTGCTACTATCCAGATCAGAATAACATAAGAATATCAAGCTGTGGTGTTTCCAATTTTTTTTTTTTTTGTAACACCCTCCACCTGTGATAGTGAAAGTCCCCCGCGCCTCAATTAGATAATATAATAAATTGTATGGCGTATGAAAACAAGTATTACTTAAAAAAAAAACATTTATTTATAATGCCACACGAGATACGACATTACAAGTTTAAATTTAAAATAAGTTTTGGTAAGAGAAAAAAAACAATGTGAGATTTTTTTTTATTTTCAACTGGTCTCGACCCCCTCAGGTTGGGAACCATTGATCTAAATAGTGGAAACTGGGAGACTTGCTATTCAAAGGTATTAGCCTTCGCACAGCAAATCGTAGTATTCGGCAAACTTGGAAGAAAACTGCAGTTGAAACTTAAGATATCCTAATGGAAAAACTCACGTATATTAATATGAACATAAGTCCTACAAAGTCAAAGGTGATGAAAATGCGAAAAGCTCAAGCCCCCGAAGACAATCAGGCTAGAAGGGCAAGAACTAGAGGAAATGCGCGCAATCATTAGCGAGGCTTCATAGACTGAGAGAGAAAATAACTGCAGGAGAGAGGTTATTAAATGCCCAGCGAAACCTCTTTGTAGGAAAGCCAGTCGTCTCGATCATACAAAGAAGAAAGTTTACAAGACTACATTTCTGCTTACCCTGACTTATTCCAGTGAGTAATGGACACTACCTGTAAACATTAAGGCGCACTCTAGGTCATGGAGGTGAGAATCCTTCGGGAAATAGAAGGGAAAAACCCACCGAGACAGGGTGAAAATCACCACAAGGAACAATCTCGGCCTGAAAAATTATTACATGAAAAAATAAAGGAGAGTCTTCTAGATCGTTTGAACATGTCTCACGACTGGCAGGTGAGAGAATTGTCAAACTGGTCCAAGACGTGAAGGTGGATGGGAGGAGTCGAAGACGCCTTAGGAAACTTGTGAAGATGTCCAAGAGGCGTTTGTGGCCAGGAATATTGGAATGAGGAAGGTTACGAGAGATGGGTCAGGACCGAGCACAATGCATCAGGCTTTGGACCCTAGAATATTGTTACGGTCGCAAAGAGGAAGACGGAAGCAGGGGATTAGCGGCTTAAGTCCGTCGGCGGGAGAAGTTAAAATAGGATTAGGACCTTCTCGATCGTCTCCTTTTGTCAGAAAAGGATTATGAAGATTCCAGAATTGTCTTCACCCTTCCGTGTTCTAGAATGTTCGGCCTTGCCTATTTAAATACTTCCCTCGCCTCGAGCGATTCTTAGTCTGAGAGTAGACCACGCACGGTGAAGAGCTGTGATAAGCAAGTGTCAGTGTGATAAACTAGTCAGTGTTGAACCGGCCAGTGTAATAAGTGTATCAGTGAACTGTGGCAGTCTCGCGAGTGTAATAAACTGTTTCTGCTTGTTACTGTGTGTCAGTTTGTCATACTTGGAGAATCTTACGTTCTATGGACTAGTGAACTGTAAGGGTTAATTAGTAGTTAATAATTGTAATAATAATTAGTAGTGTAATTTTATAATATTCATACAAATTTATGTAAATAGTTAAGTCATTTAGAATTAGTAATACCTTAGATTATTGTAATAATTAAATAGGAGTTAGACCTAGATAATAAATATTTAGAATATTGTTATTATAAATGTATCTTAGTCTAATGATTTAATTGTTAATAAGTTAATTGTATTCATTTTATCATTTTGTTAATAAATATTAGTATCTTTAATTAAGGAATTGTTTAATTCATTTCAATACCCAGTAGCCCGTAACAATATCAACTAGTCTTACTTCTCTTAGTTCACCTCTCATCTGATCCGCTTGGTTAATTTTAAACATATTCCGATCCTATATATTTGTAAATATCTTTTGAATTATAAACATTTATGATGGATTGAATTGGTCAGGGGGTGCAGTCTATGAAAACACAAAAATAAGCAGAACTTATTTTTTAATTGTACCAACGTTTCGGTCTACGGTTTAGGTCATCTTAAGGGGATATGAAAGAAACAGAAAATAACTATATAAATTTATTTTATTTCATAGCCCTAAAGATGGCCTACTCCTTAGGCCGAAACATTGGCGCAATTAAGAATTAAGTTCTGCTTATTTTTGTGTTCTCATCGACTAAACTCCCTGACCAATACTATCCACCATTAGGTCAACTATTTTCCACTCAAATATAATTATTTATATTATTCACGTTTTTTATTTATTTCATTTACGAAATCGCGTTTAAATTCTGTAACGAATCGGAAAAAATAAATCATACAAGATGTCGAGAAAGATATTTCTAATTAGTTCCCCATAGAGATGAACCAGTACGATACAAGACGAGAGATGGTTATCGTTTGTTCCTTCATCTTTCTTTACGACGTTGTATCCTTATTAGAAGATCCTCTTCCACGGAATTATGAATTTTTAACAGGAGATAGACCCGGAGAAGAGGAGGAACTAGATACGGAAGACGGAGTACTAGATGGGAGGAGATGGATGACTACGAGAGAACCGAGGGAGTGGACCATTTATCTTATTAGTGTGTTGTTTTCATTAGACGCCGCTATTCTGCGCCCCCCCCCCACACAATCCCCAACCAGTTGAGCTTATTTCTTCAAGTGCCTCTCTTTGTAGCTTCCGCTCTCTATTGTACTCTTCACTAAGGTCCAACTCATCCTATCAACAGTTATTCCTCTAGAGCTCTATGGTTATATTATAAAATTTTAGGTACTTGTATAATAGAGAGGCCTCACTATTGGTAACACTGTAGTTTATAGCAATCTTGCAACCTTCAATCGTTTGTTTGTTTGTTCATTTAACGTCACTTTATGCTGCTATGGCTAATCGGACGATGCTACAGTGGGAGCTCTAAATTTTGCCTATCCAGGTTTAATTAGGATAGGGATTTTTAACGAGTACCTGACATCGTACAGGCTCGGGACCCCCGTTTAACGTCCCTTCCGAAGGACGGCGTAACTAAGGATTTTTTACTCCCTTAAAAAAATCCTAGGGCCACCTGCCGGGCTACGAACCCGCGATCTTGGGTTTAGTAGTTTGTTACGCTAACCACTAGACCACAGGTGACCGTTTTCAATCGTTTGTTATTCTTTGTGTACGAGTGTGTTTACCGCGGTTTTTGTTTTCTATTTATAAAATATTATGCATAAGTGGGATCTTCCTAAAACTGAGATTGAAGCAGTTGCATTTATTCAAGAAAAAGGGAAATTGCCTCGAAAGAAGCATTGTCAGCAGGGCCTAAATCTCAAATCGTTTACAAATAAAATTATTTGGAGGCATCAATTTAGAAGTTGCAGAACTAAATGAGGTTTAAGAAGTGGGTTTGATTCAAGAAGACTGCCATTTCTTTTTTTGTCATTAGATTTATTTATTTCTGGTCCAGAGAAATGACACAAGTTAAATTTTGCTCTGATGAACTCAAAATGTCGAGAGCAACATTCACAGATTGGTAAATGTGTTTGAGGGAGTTGTATTTTATGTCGTATCGTTTGTTCCTTTTATTTTCAATGCTATTAAATTGTGTTATTATTAAACACTTATTATCATTATTATTAAATAATAGCTAAGCTAAACTGAAGACAGGAAAACAACGGACGGAGGAAAGAACACCAAAGATATATAGTATTATGGAGTACTGGGCAAAGGTCAAGGATGAATAAAAAAAAAATGGAGGTCTTACTGACCAACCCTCATTTTACTAATTATATAAATGTTCATTTAATTTTATTATTTGTTCCTCAAATTGTAGATTTTCAATTTACATACATTATATTAAGAACGTGGAAAAAATCCAACGAAAAGCCCTTAAGTCTCCAAACTAAAACAGAAATTGAAATTATCTATCCAATATTTCGCCTATTCAAGCATCCTCAGAGTAGAAAGAGAATAACAGCAAAACAAAACATGAATAATGCACCCAGGAACCATCCCACCACCTATAAGTCTCAAATGCAACTGCCTTCTGTTTTAGTTTGGAGACTTAAGGGCATTTCGTTGGAATTTTCCCACGGTTTTAACATTTATGTAAGGTCTCTTTTTACCTTTCCCTTTTCAATAAATTTACATACATTATATTTAGATTGTATTATTTTTTCAATTACAAGCGTGAAGGGAGATATATATACAAATAAAAAGAAAGAGAGAGAGAGAGAGAGAGAGAGATAGAGAGAGAGAGAGAGAGATTATAATAATAAAAGTTTACTAAATACTTCGTTACAAATTAAAGTCAGTACTCGAATGGATGCGATTGGAAAAAACATAAAATCCATAGCCTAAAGCCTCTAAAACAATACATGAAAAAACAACCAGTCTATGTTTCGCCACTTCAGACATCATCAGGACACACATCAACAAGAAATCATATCAAAGAAGAGTGCAGCACATCTCACATCAATAGTCCAAACAGACACATCAAATAGAGACAGCAACCTTGCTCCAAGAACCACTCTAGCAATGTCCCTTTGGCATGTGGTATGCCACAAGGAGCAGTTCTTTCCCCTGTATTGTTCTCGATATATACTGCAGATGTAGTTGTAAAAACTATGGAAGAGCTACTGTTGCTGCCTACGCAGATGACATTGCTATTTACAGCAGCAGTGTAAACCAAACAAAAGCACAACGAAAGGCTGACGAGACATGCAATGAGATTGTTCAACAGCTGGAAAACCTTAATATACATGTGAATCCGGCAAAAACACATTGCGTAGTTTTTGCGCATCAAACAAAAAGGAGAGCGAAACTCCCGAAAACTCTCCGAGTGGCAAATTCTAAAATAGCTCCTTCTAATTCAATAGCATATCAAGATATTACACTTGACCGCCATCTCAAGTTCTCCACTAACGTGTAGAAAAAATCCAAAACAGTTAGGCGAAGGCCTTACCTACTAACATCATCAGCTCTCTCACTTCGGCTGAAATTACAAGTCTACAAGAGTATGTTGAGGTCGGCGTTACTCTACGGAGCACACAGCTAAGGTACACAGCTTCACCTAAAGAAGTTTCAAAGCACCATGCTGTGGAAAATAGTAAAAACAACAGTATGAAAAAAAGAGGAGCCTTCTAAACTTCATGAAATACTGCAAATATCAACAGTCCCCGAATTCGTTAAGATAAGACACGTAAAATTCCTGGAAAGTTTAAAATTACCAAAATAAAGCCCTGTTTAAGGCAATATCGCAAGCGCCCCCACCAGTAAGGAGGCAGAAATAGTGTCACAAGAATAACACCAAAATGTTGATGTGTGTTTCTGTGTGTTTTAGGTTGTATACAGAAAAGAAAAAAAAATTGGTGTGCCCCAACAAGAAGAAGAAGAAGCACTTCAGGAATATTTATTTATTATTTTTTTTTTTATTGATATTTACAACTGTAATTATATTACATCAAGTAAATCTGCTGTATGAACAAAGGACATGAACAAAAAATCACTTGTGGAGAAACTATCCATTGATAGCACTCCAATGAAGTTTTATAGTAGAAGGTCTCGAGGCCATCTTCTTTTCAGACGCCTCGGAGGGTTATCAGGAATATTATGGGAAGCAAGTCGAGAGACTAGCGGATTCAAGTATGTATGGAGCTTTTCATGGAAGGATAGGTATCTAGTTTGGGCCAAATCAGCAACATATGAGATATTAAGATCATGATGGATGAGTTTGTTTGTGACATAATAAGGAGCATTGAGGATTTTACGAAGGATTTTGGATTGTAAGGATTGGATACGAGATGAATTGGATGGTTTAGTAGAGCCCAAAGCTCAACTCCGTATGTCCAAATAGGTCTGATAACTGTCATGTAAATGAGTCTTTGGTAATTAATTGGTAGCTTTGAACGTTTGTCCAGTAAATGTTGAAGTAGGCGAAATCGTCGAGCAGTTTCTTGTCTTTTCAGTCTTGTATGAGGATTCCAAGTGAGACGTTTGTCCAGATGGAGTCCAAGGAATATTTATTTAAAGGGGTTTTGAAAAAAAAAATTATTTTTTTCATTTTTATTTTAAAAACCACTCGTGAGATACAATAGAGAGCCATGACCTTGCGGACCACTGCCTATATTGGCGGAGTAACGTTGGAAGAGTTTTCATTAAAGTTTAGTGCGGGAGGTCTTTTCCGGACCATTTCCCCGCCGGTTCCGATAGAATTCCCCCCCCCCCTCCATGAGGATGGCTTGCAATTTCCACTATCGAAAAGCTTACCCCGACCCGGGAAGAACAAGGGCACACTGTAAGCGATCTCCAATAAGCCATGGATCAGGAGGAAACTAAGCTGCAGGGAAATCCTGCGGAGATAATCAAGCATTGTCCTGGACTGGACTACTGTATCTACTGATTCCGTGCAGTACGGGTCTGCATTATTGCCCTCTCCAGGGCATAACCAGAAACAAGAATCTGTAATATTAGCTAGGTTATGCTATGTTATATGTTGCGATCCATTCGTGTAACATTCCAGTCCATACGTTCCAATGCTATTTTGTATGTTGTAGTAACACCACTTTAGAATTTAATAGAATTTATTTAATTTGAAATAAATAATAAACATATATTAGTATTAAATTAATTTTAATTGTTTACATCAATCCAAGAATCTCTAATATCTAAAAAAAAAAAAAATTGGGCTAAAAAGGCATCACCAAACCAGCTGAGGTCACCTGTGGTCTAGTGGTTAGCGTAACAAACTACTAAACCCAAGATCGCGGGTTCGTAGCCCGGCAGGTGGCCCTAGGATTTTTTTAAGGGAGTAAAAAATCCTTAGTTACGCCGCCCTTCGGTAGGGACGTTAAACGGGAGTCCCGAGCCTGTACGATGTCAGGTACTCGTTAAAAATCCCTATCCTAATTAAACCTGGATAGGCAAAATTTAGAGCTCCCACTGTAGCATCGTCCGATTAACCATAGCAGCATAAAGTGACGTTAAATGAACTAACTAACTAACCAAACCAGCTGTCTTTTCTTACGCCCACACTTTTCTTGCAGCTTCGTTTTGAACACCTCCAATATATTTTTGTACCATAATATATATCCATATCATCACCTTGAAGGCATACATTTGTGTTAGATAACAGTCAATTACCTTGGAGGAATGATATGTCAGTCTTTTCGTCTTGAACCTCGCGAAATATCCTTTTTAAGGTGTACACTTTCACACAAATAAAGCTCACTGTGTAAAAACCATATAATTACCAATTTACATATGTTTACTTCACACGACAGGCCACTATGCCTTAGTATAAGTAAAATCGTTTATATACTTGTTACAGCCGACAACGATATAGAACCCAAAAAAAGGATCGTTTCAGTTAACAGACATTTCTACGGACTTGACCGATACCTGAAGGGCAGCTTAGTCTCTAGAATCACTCAGGTCATTTCTACAAAGCCTTGGTAAGGTCGGTGGCGATCTATGGCTCAGAAACACTTTCTAAGGCTAATGATGTACGCATTTGAGCGTTGAAAGAATTTCTTGAGCAATGCAGGATTCTTCAGAATGGAGAAGTTGAAGTTGGCGCGGGCATGTCACGTTGTCAAGATGGGCGTGAGGGACATAAAGAAACTATTTGAAGTTGAACCGGACTAGCAGAGTAGGTAGGCCGAAACTTAGTGCTGCAGCAGAAGATTCCTGAGGCCTGAGTTTAAGGGATGCTAAGGATTTGTAAAAGTAGCTCTAAATAATAATAATACATACATATATACTAAACAAACAATGACACGAGAGCTAGAGAAAATAAAAAAATTACGTAAAATTCTATTAAAACTTTGAACATAAATATGGAATTTTAGTATTTTAGTTTGTTTTGTGACTTCTTTCTTAGTAAAAAACTTTTTATTAATAGCAGGACACATCCTTCCTGAAGTGTCAATTCTCGCACTGATTTCATCATTTAATTCCCTATTCTCGCTTATGGACACGCCCAAATACTTAAAGGTGTGGACCTGATCAATAGTCTTCCATTTAATTTGAGTACTCACTTTCATTTTCCTTCTGAATACTAGCAACACTTGGTTTTGGAAGTATAGGATGTCCAGAAAGAGTATCTGGGGATTGACAGTTGAATAAAATCACAAATATAATAACTCAAGTACGTTGTTTATTTACACACATTGAGCTGGAAAATTATTTGGAAAAACAATATTGCCTAGGTGTCGACCATAACGCTGCTTTGAAACATTGCTCGTGAGATTGCTGTCATTTCTGTTGTGATATTCTGCTTCAATTGTGTCAGATTCACCGGTTTGTTCTTGTATACTCTACTTTTCAGGTATCCCCACAGAAAGTAGTCAAGAGGAAAGATATCGGGACTCCTGGGAGGCCAGTTAATGGTGCCACTTCGAGAAATCACTTTGCTTAGGAAAAAATCGTTTACCGTAGCAATTGATAAGTCAGAAGTATGGCAGGTGGCCCCGTCTTGCTGAAACCAAGATCTGAAGTTATACCCTTTAAACTCTTGAAGTTCTTGGGCCAAAAAACCTCTTAACATAACCTAAAGCACTGAGATCAGACCCGACTCCAAAGCATGGAAATGCGTTAACTGGGGAAATAGAGGGGAAGACCAAGAGTGGCCGGATACAAAATAAGACGATAAGGACTGCTCTCAAAATTGAACCCCATGATCAAATAATCGAGAAAGGACAGCTTCGATGGTTCGGGCATGTAATGAGGATGGATGACTGCCGGATATCGAAGAAAGCTAAGAAGGCTAAACCAACAGGAAAAAGACCCAAGGGAAGGCCGAGAGTGACCTGAAAGAATAACCTCCAAAATATCCTAAAAGGGATTGGATGGGCGACAGCCAGGAGAGCAGCCCTTGACAGAGGCAGGTGGCTGGCACTCCTTATGCGAAATCTCTACACCGCAAGGTAGAAGAGATGTCTCAATAAGAAAGAAAGAAGTTTAATATTTCATAGCTACAAGGCCATCAACAACGTACTCAACATTATTATATGTTGCAAGAACGTAAACAATTGATGAGATATAGATTTTGTTATAAGGCTATAATACAGTAATTAGATGCTAATGCATGCAAATTACCGATTATCATTCCATGTTAATTAGAGCAAGAGCCATGGATGATGGAATATTAGTTCACGTAACAACATTCTCGCTAATTTCTATTATTTGGAAAAATAAAACCAAAATGTTTGCAATAGGAAAAAGGAATTTATTGTCACTGACTGGCACTGATTTAATCTACATTACAATTACTCCCACCGCAAACAAATCTCTCAATTTATATTCAATTGAAACCTGGAGCCCTAACAGGAGCACAATGAAAACATTGATTTAGAGAAATGAATTATATACAGGCCCGTATTTTGATGACCTAAAAGTAACCCGTATATTGATGAATAGATATTGTTACGAGCTACTGGGTGTGAACATGAATTAAACTATTCCTAAATTCAAGTTACTAATATTTATTAACAAAGTGACAAAAAGAATACAATGAAATTATTAAGTTGTTAAATTATTAGATTAATATGAATTTACAATAACAATATTCTAAATATTTTTAACCTAGGCCTAGCTCCTATTTATTTACTAAAATATTATAAGACTATCTTATGGCCGCGGCTTCGCTCGCGTGGAATTTGGTCTGCCACATAAAGTTTCGTGAAAGATCATTTTTAATAAATAATTTAATATTTTTTTTTAAATATAAGTTACTCATACATCAAAATTTCAGATGTCTAACTTCAAAACTGACGGATTCTCTACAACCTTTGAACCCCTAGTATATTAAAGGGGAAACCCTTGGGGTGAAATTATCCAAATTTCTTTCTTAAACTATACAAAGAACCTATCTACAAATTTCAAGATGCTAAGTTCCTGATTTGCCTTTGATTATGTACTATAAAGGGTGGGCACATGCCCCCGTGCCCCCACATAAATCTGCCCTTGCTGTAGCCTATGATGTTTAACCTAATTTACTGAATTATTTTCATCCAAATCCGTTCAGTAGTTTTTGCGTGAAAGAGAGACAAACATACAAGCTTTAATATTTATAATATTAGCAAGATTAGTAGGATATCAAAACAAATAGTTTCAGTCATGTTCTTTCTGATATTTTAACAACTATTATCATGTGATTTGCCTTTAATTATGTACTATAATGGATTCTCAACAGTACCTAAAAAACTGTCGGGGGGGGGGGGGGCACGTGTCCCCG
Source organism: Arma custos (assembly GCA_037127475.1). NCBI lineage: Eukaryota > Metazoa > Arthropoda > Insecta > Hemiptera > Pentatomidae > Arma > Arma custos. The sequence continues at coordinate 128,039,105 of CM073760.1, read as the reverse complement.
TGCCCCCCCAAAAATCCACTCTTGTTGTAGCCTATGTGTTATTCTGATGTATAACCTACATTACTGTAAAGTTTCATCCAAATCCGTTCAGTAGTTTTTGCGTGAAAGAGAGACAAACATACAGACTTTCGCATTTATAATATTAGCAAGATATTACTAATACTAAATAGCATAACTATTTACATAAATTTGTTTAAATACAATTAAATTGCACTACAATTTACAACTACTAATTAACACTTACTGTTCACTAATCAAAGTTCGACCGTAAGATTCTCCAAATATGACAAACTGACACACAGTAATAAACAGAAACGGTTTATTACACTCGCAATAATGTCACAGTTCACTCAGACTAGTTTATCACACTGGCTGCTTTACTACTGACTGACTAGTTAATTAGTCACAATTAGCTAATTGTTGCAATTATAACTATTGAAAATTTGGATGATATATAATGGACTGCTTCCAACAACTAGTTAAGTACAAAAAAAAATTATAATAATAACAATAAATGAATAAAGCGCGAACGCTGAATATAAATCATTTTCACTCGAGCGCAGGATGGCGAAGGCTTCTGTAGGAGGAAAGATGAAAAATCGTGCCTTCCCCTGTTAAATATTTCACAAAAGGGAGTGCTCAAGAGCATACCCCCCCCCACTATTTTCATCCTTACACAGTAAATAATGACCGCATTGTGTGATAAATTGACAAGTCGTTAGGTCCTTCCAGAGATAATAAAGGCGAAGAGTTTGCATTATTAAAACGTCGCCAAGGTTACAAGAATGAACAAATGTACAAATAAATTATTACAGATGTAATAACATAAAACGACTTCATCGTGCATTTTTTTTTCATCTCGCCAGTACAGAACAATTCATATTTCTTTTCTTTAGATTTCTTTTGACTCCTAAACTTGCAACTATATTTTGACTTCAAACTAAGCCGTTTTCTTCTCCATTTTATACGGTCGATTATTAACTATATTATATAATATATTCAAGATTTTATTGTATGTGGGAGTGAAGTGGTTCAGTGATAGAGCACTGAGTTGCCAAGCCGAAAATCCTGGTTCAAATCCCACTGCCGACAAGACTTTTATTTAGAATATATGGAGATAGGGAGATAGATCATATGAGATCTATGACCCTACTGATGCTTAACCAGCCTCTATGAAGTGGGTACCCAAAAAGGGGGGAATCTGGCGGTTGAGCGCGATCGAGAATAAATAACCGTTGTCTATGAAACAGCACAGTGTCTACCTTGTACTGAACCCCGGACCCGTTCACGTGTTTCAGTTCACGAGTTTTAGTAGTACAAGTTTTTTTTATTATTATTATATGGAGTGAAAATCACTAAATAAATCAGTTTAGCAAAATTTATAACTAACAAAAGCTATCGATTGACCACTTAATATGTAAAATTCGTAAAGAAAAATTAGCAGAAAAAAAAGAAACAAAATTATAACTACATAAATTTAGCGATCATTTTTAATTATTTAAAATATGAAAATAATACTAGAATAATACGTTATTTAGTCTAAAGTATTTACTAAAATAGAATAACTAGGATACTCAAGCGAAAAAACTAACATTGGATATATTGCATAACCTCCTCATATATATTGCAGCAATAAGTGAAACATGTTTGGTCGCACAAACAATATAATATTGCCAATAAAGTTTATTTATAAAACTTATTTTTTATCAAATTTAAGTAAAATATAGTGATGACACCTATTTTATGATAAAAATGTTTAAGAGTATCATTTCACTAAATAAATAAATAATTAGCTAATGTAACTTATGAAAATATTCCTTCAGTTGATCAAGTTAAGTAATAATTACTAATTAAATTATAAGTATTTCATAGAAAAAAAAACCTGTAACACGACAACCCGTGAAGGTCTGGGATTCAGTACATTGTAGAGATAGTACTGTACTGCTGGGCGAACCCCAGGAGGGTCCTAGATCCTATATGATCCTTCTGCGGCTGACGACGGACTAAATAAAAGTCTTGCCTGCAGCGGAATTTGAACCAGGATTTTCGGCATGGCAGCTCAGTGCTCTACCACTGAGCCACTGCGCTTTCTATAAGTATTTCATATTCAGTAATATTTTAACACTTAACAAAAAGTTTCGGTATATAGATAACGCACTTCCTTTGATTCAGAGTTGCCTTGGCAATGACAAGACCATACAAGGCATATGTGACACAATAGCGCTATCTCGTGAATGGTTTGTTTAAGAGCATTAGCATGCTAAACCCAGAAAGTCTCTAATGTCCTAACAGGGTTTTGTAGCCCACGTCCAAAACGCGACCACTATTGTTTCGATCTGCAGACATGGAACTATCATCAGTATTTTGAAACCTTCCAGTTATTTAATAATTTTAATTAAGCCCTTAAAGGAATTTCCGATTATATTAAATTGAAATTGATACGTAGAATTTGATACATCTGGATTATTTTCAGACTAAGCCGAAACTTTCAACATCCCTCCAATCAGAGCGGACGAGCGATTTGATGAGACAACCTAACCACCAATAACCTAGCCATCAACTCACAATCCTTGAAAATTTCATCAAAAATGGATTAAAGGTAACAGGTGTCACGCCCGTCAGATGGATTGACAGACAGACATGCAACTAGAAAGGCAGACAGACAGGCAATCAGGAATACAGGCAGGCATAGGATTAACTTCGTTCAAAAATGCCAAAAACTTAGGAATGGAAGTTTTCCTGACTTTAGGCCATTATATAGGTCTATAACTCCTGCAGAAGGCAAAACAAGACTTTCCTATCTTAGGTAATGAGGAAGCAATCTCTTTTATTGAACGAACATGTAATAAAAACTACAATACTTTTAAACGGTTCAATTTGATATTTCTGTACTGACTTGTCTGAATTGAATACCGTGCATTGGATTGTTCACTTTACCATAAAATGAGTAACCATAAAAAAAAAACTTATAAAAGCTATTTTTTTTATTTTAATTCTCTTGTTTATGTTACTGGAATACATGTTACATAAATGTTAATAATGACCAAGGATTACATCGTAAACTCGTAAAAGTATTATAAGAAAAATTTAAATTATTTGACAATCTACTAAAAGGTTAAAGATGTGCAAATTTATAAGTATTTAAAAATATATTTAAATTAAATTAAAAATGGACTTATGAGAGATGTAAATTGAAAATGACTGAAGAATGTTGAAACGTATTTTTAAATAAAGAAAAAATGTTTGACTGGAAAAAGGTTTTTTTACTTACTTGAATGAATGACCCAATGCTATTTTTTTATTAAATATGAAATTATCACTTCAAGTGAAATCAACTATGAATGCAAACTCCATACCTTCAAAAGCTGTATCAGGACTTAGAAAGACCAAACATTGAAAAGACTGAAGTGTGGGACAGGAAAGGATTTAGAAGCAGAGTTGCAGGTGCGAAGGATTTCGCCAAAGAAAGATCCAAGCCTTCTCCAGAAGAACGATTGAGGAATAAGGGGCTTAAAGATCTCTAGCAGGAAGAACAACTTGAGGAAGAAAACCGGAAAGGTTGTTGTCAATTATTAGACCACGGATGGATGTATCAAATAATTATAATCAATAATAAACTTATAATACCATATTTCAATGAATATTTATTTTATATTGAATGATAATAATTGATCTTGATAATATATGTGGAAGAAAGTGGTACGGGTAGAGGTCAATGAATTTCTCTTAGAATTGGAGAAATGTTTATTAATTAGCCAACGTTTCTACTTCAGGGCAATATGCAAAATAAAAATTTTTGAGAATTAAAAAGTAGAATAAACATTTTTTAAACATGGTAAATATAAATAACAGAAGTATGGTGAATACAGGCAATTGAAAATTAAAAAAGATAAAAATTGCACAACACAATTAACAAGCATGGTAAAATTAAAGTTTAAAATGTATTAGTGTATAGTATTAACAACCAAGTGCCAGGAAGGTCGTAAAATACATAATAAAGAATAAAACAGAAAGTGTTAAAAATTAAAGAATAAGGTGGTAAAGATAAAAAATAAACAATTCAAATAAACAAAACATAAATATTAAATTACATTTTCAATTTTCTGTATTTTGCATATAGTCCTGAAGAAGACCTACAAAGTAGTTCGAAACGTTGGCTACTTAATAAACATTTCTCCAATTCTAAGAAAAATTCATTGACCTCTACCCGGACCACTTTCTTCCACAAATATTTATTTTATTTTATTATTCAATGAAATTTACAACTGTAATACTAATACAACAAGTTTATTGGATTAATTGTACATATTGTCATGCATAAAGGCAAGTAGAGAAACTACCCAGTGGTAGTACTCAAATAAAAAGTTTAACTTTGAAGATCACGAGGCCATCTTCTTTTCAGACGCCTCGAAGAATTATCGGGAATTCAAAAGGTTGCGAGGTTTGAAACTAGTAGGTTTGAGTGGAAATGAAGTTTCTCATGAAAAGAATGATATCGGATTCAGGCCAAATCGGAAGCAAATGGCACATTAAGGTCATTATGGATTACTTTGTTTATAACAAAGTAAGGAGCATTGAGGATATTACGAAGGATTTTGTATTGTAAGGATTGAATACGAGAGGAATTCGATGGCTTAGTGGAGCCCCAAAGCTGTACTCCCTAAGTCCAGATGGGTCCAATTATTGTCATGTATATGAGTCTTTTGTAATTAATTGAGAGCTCAGAGCGTTTGTCTAGTGTTGAAATGTTGAAGTTGCCTGAAACGGCGAGCTGTTTCAGTCTAGTATGAGGATTCCAAGTTAATGTTTAGTCAAGGTGTAGTCCAAAGCAGCGGACCTGTTCTGCAAGAATCAGTGGGATGTTACCATTGTTTTATAGGTAACCCGTATAATATTTTATTATTCTAGCCCATAAATTGACTAGACTAATAAAGACCTCAGCCCTAGAAAAATAAGAGAATGAAAAGTTGATCTCTGGGCGGGTAAGATAAATGGCCCCCGAGAAGCGAGAAGAGATATGGGAAAGGAAGAAATTGCAAGCTGTGAAATATGCTCCCTGTTTCCTTGTCGGCTAATTTTCACTGCTGAGTCTTCTTCTGTAAGCCTTGTAGCTCCTGCTGGCTTCGATATATAACGGATTATATTTCCTCCGACCCACGATAAAACCAATTTCTTCATGGCATATTTTTCTTAAGAATCATCGGATAGTAGAGGAGAGAGTAAGCAAAACAAAAGAATATAACATTACTTAGTTCGTTGATAAATGAGAAATCATAATGTGCTATTTTGTCCCATTATTTTTATTTTTTAAATATATTTATTGACATTTACAATATTATAATAATATTACAAGTAAATAAAATGAATGAAACGTAATGGCCAGAGATGAAGGCAAGTTGAGAAACTACCCATTGGAAGTACCCTACAAAGTCAACATATTGTAGAAGAGTACGAGGCAATCTTCGTTTCAGATACCTCGGGGGATTATCGGAATTAGAAGAGGTAGGTTCGAAATTAGTGGGTTTTGAGTGGGAATTAAGTTTGTCAAGAAAGGATTGATATCAAGTTCGGGCCAAATCACAAACAAATTGGACATTGAGACCATTATGAATGACTTTATTCATAGTAAAGTAAGGAGAATTGAGGATTTTACGAAGGATTTTGTATTGTAAGGATTGGATACGAGAGGTAGTATCCAATTATTAGTTGAGCCCCAAAGCACTATTCCGGAAAAGTCCAGATGGGTCTTATAATAAATAGTAATGTAGATGAGCGTTTTGTAATTAATTGGGAGCTTACAGTGTTTGTCTAGTAATTGTTGAAGTAGCAAATTTCTATACGGCAAGCAGTTTCTTGTCTTTTCAGTCTATTATGAGGATTCCAAGTTAAAGTTTTATCAAGATAGGACCTGAGTATCGGATTTAAAACGGGAAATTGGTAATTGTGTACACCAGAAAAACTTTTAATATAAAGGAATGGAATTCTATGCAGTAAATTCTAGGTACGTAATAGATAATTAGTTCTTAAAATCGTCACCTGTATGTGCCTTTTGTAATTAATTGGGAGCTTAGAGCGTTTGTCTAGTTAGTGTTGAAGTAGCCTGAAACGACGATCAGTTTTTGTTGATTTCAGTCCAGTACCGCACAATAAAAAAGAAAAGAAAGATTTAAAACATGAGCTTTTCAACAATTCCTACAACTTACTTATGCAAAAGAAATATCTAGTCAAAAATATTTTAATATCAAGGATTCTTTATCCATTGGTCGACTTAGTTGATAACACAATCATTTTTATTTTAAAGAGAAAAAATTTGTCCTGGCCGGGATTCGAACCCGGGTCGCCGGTCTCTCCGTAACAGCGCTCTTACCGTTTGAGCTACCAGGGGACGCATCGCAGTAAGGACAAATCCGTCCTCTTCACTGATCCCATATCCCCGTGTTCTCGCAAATTTTGCGATGTTCATTGAACATAACTTTAATTAGTATCTTGTACGAGATAGACTTACGTCATTATATTATCTAAACTATTAATAAATTACTTTAAATTAATTTATTATTATTATTACCAACCAATACTAAGGATTGGGCACATATCACTTCTTTCTTATCGTCCTTTCTTTCTTGCTTTCTAAATTCCACTTTCTCCACATTTCCTTAATTCTTTCATGGTATTTTGTCCTTCTATGTTCTGTTCATTTCCTTCCTCTGTGCTTATTAACTTTCTTCGCAAGAACATTAATGTTAGAAATTCATTCTCCTAAACGGTTTCAATTCTCACAGTTGCCCTCTGTGATTTCAAGCCTCCTGAGTTCTTCGTTCATCTGTCTGGTATTTATATATATATTTTTTTTTTAGAATTAAATTTATTGATATTTACAACTATAATAATATTATAACAAGGAAATCTACTAATATGTACAATATGACATGAAAAACACTTGTGGAGAAACTACCCATCGGTAGCACTCCAATAAAGTTCTATAATACATGGTCTCGAGGCCATCTTCTTTTCAGACACCTCGGAGGGTTCTCAGGAATAGTATGGGAAGCAAGTTGAGAGACTAGCGGATTCAAGTGTGTATGGAGCTTGTCATGGAAGGATAGGTATCGAGCTTGGGCAAAATCAGTAACATATCGGATATTAAGAACATGATGGATGAGTTTGTATGTGACATAACAAGGAGCATTTAGGATTTTACGAAGGATTTTGGATTGTAAGGAATTGGATGATTTAGTAGAGACCCAAAGCTCAATTCCGTATCTCCAAATAGATCTAATAACTGTCATGTAAATGAGTCTTTTTTAATTAATTGGGAGCTTCGAACGTTTGTCCAGTAAATGTTGAAGTAGATGAAAACCTCGAGCAGTTTCTTCTCTTTTCAGTCTTGTATGAGGATTCCAAGCGAGACGTTTGCCCAGATTGAGTCCTAGGTAACGTATCTGTTCGACAGGGATCAGTGGAGTATTATTAAAGGGTACAGTAGGGCAGGAATTTGTAGGTTTACAACGAAGGATGAAGGTAATTTGATGGGATTTGTTAGGATTTATTTTAATTCTCCAATTTTGACACCATTCTTGAAGGTTTTATATATTTTTAAAATAAAAAATTGGCCTTTTCATCCATGTCTGATCCAAATATCCCAACATGGAATACAAGTTGTGTAATGTTAACTCGGCAACTTAACAATTTTTACAACAAAAAAAGTAATAAATTAGTTAAATCTATAAAACGAAAAATTAATAGCCGAACAACAATTAATAAATGAATATGTTCTTGCAATATAATTAGGAAACGTTAACAATGACATTACTTAACAGATAGCTATAATAGAGAAGTTGGGAGGCGGAGATAACTATTCGGCAAATTGTCAGAGTTGGAATCAGTTGCAGGAGGCATTCCATTGGGGCGAGACCATCGAGACATAGTTTCTAAAGGTTTAACTTGATATGGCTGTACTTGGAGGCACTTATCGTTTGGAGCTGGCTCCTTTATGGCCAGTTAGCGGGACGTCTTCCCGCTGCGAGGACCTTATGAACTGAACGTCATAAACAGCTTTTTATTTAACGAACTGGAAGGAAAGGATGTAGCCGTTGTACTTTATAAAAGGGAATCAACACGTGCGGAGCTGGGAGTTTGTCGAGCGGAACGGAATCAACAGCTGTCCGGCAGATGGAGGCACGGAGAGGGATTTTACAAACACAGATAATAATAAACAAAAAAAAATTGTAAAACACGGGTAAAATATTGGCTTACTTAAGTAATCATCTGTTTTGTAAATCACCAATTCCAAAAAAACTTCTTTTTTTATGGCTGTACTGGAACAAATTGATCGAAAAACTTTAAATACATGTACGAGATATAAAAACAAAAAAAAAACCTTTCCCACCGCGACGGACTCTAGGGTCCAGATTTAAATGGATGCAACAACAAATAACAAACTATCGCAAATCCAATATGAACATGGAAATCGAACTGTCCAACAACTTATTAAACGTGAATGAGAATCCTGTAGCACTAGCGTGAAGGTAGAGATTGCACTGCTTCTAAGCCAGTGGTTCCCAAATTTGAAAGTCTGCTGGGCGCGAGACCAGTTGAAAATAAAAAAAATATCGTTCAGATATGATTATTTTTATCTAATCTGTTATTTTACCAAAATAATAATAATAATAAAGTCTTTATCTATTTATTCTGGGACAAGTCCCTTTAAAATAACAATAGAGGTATTATTTTTAAATATTTTATTTAAAAAAAAAAGATATGACCAGGACCGGGACTCGAACCCGGGTATTTCACCTCTCCGTGGTGACGCCTCAACCATCTCGGCCAGCCTGGTTCGCTTCTCTGTCAGTCATATCCTTTCTTTTCACTGAGCCTATATCTCCGTGTTCTCGCAATTTGCGATGTATACACGCGAGGGGAGAATGTTAATTAAACATTACTTTTATTTTTGGATCTTGTTATTATATTATTATAATTGATATATTTTTATTTTATTTTTAGATGTTATAATTTTTTAAATATTTTATTTATAACACAATCAAAAATTCTCAGAAAAATTATTAATGCACCTTGGTATGTTTCGAATCACACTATACACAACGACATGAACATTCCTACTATAAAATCATATATTCATAACAAATACATAACATTCCACTCATCGACACAATATCACCCAAACCCACTCGTTCTTCCGCTTTCCTACTCCCTGTTACCTGGACTCAATAAAAAAAGATTAAAAAGACATTGGCCAAGAGACCTACTGAAAAATTGATATATATATATATATATATATATATATATATATATATATATATATATATATATATATATATATTTTTCCCAAAATAACTGAATGATCATGGAGAAAATCGAAGAGAAAAAAACTTCATTCAAATTTGCTAGATGCGCAATTGCGCAGGTGCAAATAAAAAATTAAAAAATAAAATAAAATAAAAAATATTTTATTTGAATTAATACAGGTATTAATTAGTAAGTTATTATGTCTTAGAGTATAATATAATTAAATGTAATTAAGTATTACAAATAATTTAATAAGTGAGAAAGAATTAAAAAAAATAATGGAAAAAAAGCGAATTACCTCCAATAATAATATTTTTAAAAACAGACAGAAAAAAGAAAAAAATTAGAAATAAGATTACAATAATTATATAAGAGAAACTATTTATAGTTACGTATCGTCGTTGTCAAAACCGCCTTACACTTTCGGCGATTTTAAAGGAGAGAGAAAAACCGCGCCATGTTATATCTGTGGCACTTGTGCTACGTCGAATTTTGTGAATTTCAAGCTATCTACTTAGAATCGTAATTTTTCTGAACTTATTTTAAGATCAAGATTGGAGTATCAGCTCACGATTCACAAAGGAATGTCGTTCGTTGCAATGGACGCAACACTTAGCGTGTTAGACACAAGGAAAGAGAAAAAAATTACGATTCTAAGTAGATAGCTTGAAATTTAGAAAATTCGACTTAGCCCACTATGGACAGGTGCCACAGGTATTATCTTATGCATATCGGTTATCTTTCAATAGGTAATTACAGCACTGCCTGGCGGTCAACCTTGAAAACTTTTTTTAATAGTGTGTAATTCAACCAGTAGAATGCGTTAGCGTTACCAACTCATTTTCACCAAAAGTTGTAGATAGTCGCTGTTGTTTTGACAGCGGCGATGTATATAAAATTTTATGTCAAGCAAACAACAAAAAATAATAAAGAAAAATTCAAACAATACCCCCAGTGATTTACACTTATTTTTAAAAAATAACTAACCAGACGAGTGAACAGCCACATTAGAAGAAAATATATATTTATATTTACAGTTATAAACATGTGTATATCACACACACATATATACACACACATATGGATACATTAAAACACATCATTGAATGAGAAAATTTTAACTCAAAACTGATCCTACTATTTCCAATTTTTTGGAATTGTATGGAAATTAGGTGATTGAATATATGAGATTTGAAGGTTGGAAGATTATTGGAACGGCCAATGGGAGAAGGTATAGAGTTCCACAGGGAGGAGGATCGGATGATGAAAGTTCTATCAGAAGCTGCTGTTTATTGGGATGCTGTGCATAGATTTGAGAGCCGAGAACGAGTGTTAGAGAGAGGGCTGAAGTTTTGAATTTAAGGAAATCGGAGATGTATGATTGTCGGCGGGATTGGATAACTTGGTAAAGAAAGGAAACTAGGAAATACATACGGCGATAGGAAGGGTAGAGCCATTTCAACTAATTTTTAAAGTAAAATTTTTTTTCAATGTAATACTTTCTGTTTATTTTCATAAGGCCATACAATTTATTGTGAAGGGGGGCCGTGGTACAAAAAGGTAGGGTACCACAGTTCTAAACCAACGAATATGCAGGGAAGAGACTGCTTAATTAAACTGATATCGCCACGTTTTCCCACTTAGTAAGGAAACCAAGAGAATAGAACTAATAGAACTTAATAGAAGCTGGATGAACTACACGCGAATGAATAAATCCAACTCAAAATATATAGGAATGGTTTACTTTATTTTTATTTTTTTTTATTAATCGTTATAATTTTTATTTTGAAGCGAAAAGATTTGTCCAGGCCGGTACTCGAACCCGGATTCGAACATCACAAAATTGCGAGAACACGGGAATATAGGATCGGTGAAGAGAATGGATTTGTCTGGCAGTGTTACGAGCCAGGTTAGCTCAGTTGGTTAGAGCACCAGCGTGGTTAAGCGTAGAGGCGTTGGCGACCCGGGTTCGAATCCCAGCCTCGACAAATCTTTTCTCTTCAAAATAAAAATATACAGGAATAGAGTTAACAACACTAAGACTTATATATGTTGTAATATCTAAATTAGTGTAGTCGCGTTTTCAATTATTTAAAAAAAAAAAAGTTACTACTAAAGTTCATGAAGTCTTTCAGTTTATTTCTGTTTCATAACATTACATATTTTAAAAAATAAACTGATCAATCTTATATTCTTTGATTTCTTATTTTATTTTCTGCTAATTCCGTCCTGAACTCAAACTGCCCGACTATTTATTGCACTGTCGCACAAATAAGCCCTACACTAAGGACTTCGACAAAATAGAGGACTTTGTTTCAAAGTTAGGTATTGAGCTAGTCATATCTCAAGAAGAGAAATTATCGGAAAGCCCGATTTCGATAAGTAGCCTGACAACTCTAACACTGGCGCTTCCATTACAGTTTTAAACTATCTAGGTTCAAAGGAATAACTCTATTTTTATATTACATAGTTTTATTGAAGTCAGGGTACAAGTCCAGGTCAGAATCAATATGGTAATAGCCAGTGATATAACGCAAAAATAACAAAAGGTCTCCACTATACACCGCAAGCAACACGAAAGAACAGGATAGGTTACACATGGGTTTGCCACTGTAATGTAAATAAATAAAAACTGTACAATAATGAACTAAAAAATATATATTAATTAATGAACGGTCAGGTAATAAATATTGAATAAAATAAAATAAATGAAGTGGCTGAAGCAGTGACAAGTACCTTTCACACAAACCTCTTTGGTCACCCAGATTTTTATAACCTTCACTATCATAGGTGTAACGAAGGGGGATATTTGGGATGTACTCCCTCCCCCCCCCCCCCCCATCGCTTAGAAGTAATATTGTAAGTAACAATTTTTAAAAAATAAAGCTTTGAAAGATTTTACTTTTTCAAAGTTTATTATTGTGGGATTACAGAAGTAAGGGTCAATAATGCAAAAAAAAACAACAAAGAAAGTGCAAACACAGTTATTTTAATGAATAACAGGGGCACTAAAATGATAAACCAAAACGTAATACTGTTTATTTACAATTAATTATATTATTACAGCGGCAGTAGTGGCATTTAGCGGCAACAATAAGATCGCAAATGTGAGAAGAACAGTTTAGACAATTCTTAGAATCTAGAAGTAAAGTCTGGATGGGTCTAGAAAGTTCCCTAAGCAATTAACTATAGTAAGTTATTGTAACCAATAAATAGGGTTACTTGTATTTAAAAGCTACTTCTTGATTGCCCTTCAAAAAATAACATCTATAACTTCCAAAATTACATTTATAAAAAATTATAATCTATTTATTTAATTTGAAGCTACATGATTATAATATATACATATTATACCTATATAACGAGACATCTTTTTTGAAGGGAGTAGTATGTTGGAGTAGTTGACTTTTGGGGGTTAACCCCCCCATGAGGCAACTCTAGTTACACCAATGTTCACTATCTTTAAGTTGTCAACACACTCCCGTTACACAGTAACACTTAACTTAAAATTCAGAATTCCTTTATCTAAAAACATATACCTAACTTATTACTGAAAGGATCTGTTACACACATTCCTAAGAGAGCTGAAACCAGTTCGGAAATTAGACAGTTATGACAGTTGAAGTAATTAGAGACAGTAGACTTGAGACTGGTGACAGTTGACAAATGGTACAAGGAGGAGGTGGTGTACTCAGTACCTTCGCACGCCATTACCTGGAGCGGGGTTCATGTCTCAGGTAATTGTAGCAGTCAAAGCTTGTTACTCCGTACATGATAAAGTTCCACATTCCTACCTCCCACATCTGAGATCGATCCTTCTAACAAAGGTCACATTGCAAATAAAGCAATTTGATGCACGTCAAGGGGAAACGTGTAATAATAGTCTAATTAACCAAGTACATTTTATTTTCAAAATAGTAGAAAAAGCAATGGAACGAAGATCATTAACGTAACTAGAGTTGACTCAAGGGGGGGGGATTAACCCCCACCAGTCAACCACTCCAACATATTACTCCCTTCAAAAAAGATGCCTCGTAATATAGGTATAATTTATATTATTCTATAATCATGTAGCTTCAAATTAAATAAATAGATTATAATTTTTTATAAATGCTATTTTTGGAAGGGCTATCAATAAATAGCTTTTAAATACAAGTAACCCTATTTATTGGTTACAATAACTTACTATAGTTAATTGGATAGGGAACTTTCTAGACCCATCCAGACTTTGGTTCTAGATTCTAAGAATCGTCTAAACTGTTCTTCTCACATTTGCGATCTTATTTGAGCTAGATGCCACTACTGCCGCTATAATAATATAATTAATTGTAAATAAACAGTATTACGTTATGGTTTGTCATTTCAGTGTACCTTTTATTCATTAAAATAACTGTGTTTGCACTTTATTTGTCGTTTTTTTGACATTATTGACCCTTACTTCTGTAATCCCAAATTAATAACTTTGAAAGAGTAAATTTTTATATTCTTTTAAATTGTTACTTACAGTTTTTTTTTTTTAATTTCTTCTAAGCAATGGGGGAGGGGGGGGTTACATCCCCAATAACCCTCCTCGTTAGGCCTATGACGAAGATACTGACATAGTCCGAAGCATACGATACAATATATGAAGTTGTTACGCTATACTATACTGTTTCATGGACAAAGGTTCCGCAAGGTGACTTGTCCTAGATCACGCTCAACCGGCAGATTTTCCCCCCTTATTTTGGGTACCATATTTTTGTAACATTTTATAGTGGCTGGACAAACCCCAGGAGTGTCCTAGATCCCATATGATCCATCTTCCACTCCAAACAGACGAAATAAAAGTCTTGTCTGCAGCGAGACTCCGCTTCCTATATATACATATATAAAAGAAATATATATGTCGTGTATATGTATGTATATACACACACATGCATACACAAATGTAGACCGTTCAATGACACCTAAACAGGCCGACATACACGTGTGGACCAAGAGGAAGGCAGCTTTTTTCAATGGTTTTTGTTATCTTCTTCTTTCTCTCGCCCGGGCGATGGAAGCTTCTCATTAGCGAAGAATGAGTAAAAAGACCTAACGCTCTCACTCACATTCTTTCTCTCTCAGCTTTAATTTTTTTTTTCTTTTATTAAAAACTTGCTTTAATAAGAAGGACAATGCGAAGAAAAGCGGGATTTTTATTCGTTCGTCCTTTAAGCTCCCATTCAAAAACTACAGTTGTTCTTTATAATTTAATTTTTATTTCCTTTATTGTTATGTTATAACAAAATAAAATCCTTTCAATCGCTATTGCTAACCCGACGTCCTACGTAGGCGATTCAAAGCGAACGCGAACGCGAAGGGGTGAATGCGCGAATTTAACGCGATGCCATGATATTGGACTTTCTTGGATAGCATTAATTAAAATTTCTATTTCCGACATTATAATAAAAACAGACTATATAAATATATCTATATACACACACACACACACACACAATATAATAATCATAAATAGAAAACATCACGACATCCCATCCAATTCACGCGAATATATCAAGCCAATTTATCGCGTTCGCTTCGCACCTCGCCGCGCCGCGCCGCTTGTCGTTCGCGTCAAGATCACTCACATTGGACGTCGCCTTAGACTCATCTTGTTCTTCCTTCCGTAACTAATAGACGATCATATTCCCCCGGAATATCCTGAACAGAATGCAAGTTCATTATAAGTTGAGGGGTAGATGAGGAGGAACACTAATGAAGATCTATCACCTAGCCCTGTAGCTCCGCTATAAAGCATTAAGTATTCTCGTCGGCGATAGATCAATCTGCCATCAAGGACTTAGTTTCCAAGTCCGCCGCCAACTTGGTCCGCAATTAGCGGTCTCGTTGAATTTTTGAAGAGGCGCGGTTAAAGCAGGGACACGTAGCGGGTATTTATTTAGTGACTGCCTGTCCGGTTAACCTCTAGTCTTGTTTAAAATCTTTCTCTTATGAACTAGTTTTCAGTTTTTTTTTAAGGTTTTGGATTTTTCTTATAGTATTATAGTAATTGACACTTAGCAATATCCTGGCAAAATGACTAGCTTTTGCGGGTGACTTAGCCTGGCAGAGTCCGAAGAAGAGGCGATTAGGCAAATAAATTCCTTGAATAAAGTAATTGAAAAACTGGACTTAAAATCTCCGTTCAAAAGATAAAATTTATGACTACAGACCTCAAGTTTATTAAGAAATAAATGAAAACAGACTTCAGTAAAATCTAGTCAGTAACAAGTTTTAAATATTTTGGAAAAATAATCAGTAGAAACTTATCTGAAAAAAAGCACAGAGTACAGAATTAAAATTTTTGAGAAAGTATGCAACTTAATGATCAGTATGTATAATAAAAAATTCGTCTTCAAAAATGCCAAAATCAGGCTCTACAATACAGTGGTAAAACTGGTGTTATTGTACAGGAACGAGACTACCAGAGTAACAGCAGAAGGATACCGGTTGAAATCTAACAAAGCAAGACTCAGATTTTATGGTCACTTGATGAGGATGAAAGAGATGAGACCAAATTTTCACCAAAATTATAGGTTACAAATTCAAACAAGAGTACACAGAACAAATAAAACAAGAAACACAGAAACGCGGGATTACACTAAATTTATTAGAAAACAGAACTGAATACCAAAAATGAGGTAGTATTGGTAGAAAGAAAAAATTTTCGTCCAAGACCTGGACACAAGAAGGAAGAAAAACCTTCAGTGAATGCATGAGGCAAAGATGGGCAATGAAAAAAATCAAACGCTGCATGATAGACGCGTAATCCTTCGTGGCTGTTTCGATAATACAAATAAATTGACGCTTATGTAATATTTAATATATAATACATAACTTATAGAATTGTATGCACCAACATACGATATAAGTTAAATAAATTACCCTTTTTCCAATAATATTATTTTAATCAACTCTTTTTTACTATTTTTTTTTTCAATTTAATAACTTTATACTTGGATAAAAGACTTATATGGAACGTACATACAAAATTAAAAAGACAAGAACTGACTAGACGGTACAAACAACTATCACATCTTCTGGACTACAGATCTTCACTTGAACTGAGGAACAAACGACTTATCTATAACAGTATACTAAAACCTATTTGGACATATGGAGCAGAACTTTGGGGTTCAGCAAAAAAAGTTCACATACACAAGATTCAAATAACACAATCCAAAATTCTCAGAAAAATTCTTAATGCACCGTGGTATGTTTCGAATCACACTATACACACATGGTAGAGACTGTAATGTTTCATGGACAACGGTTCTGTAAGGAGGTGATTTGTCCTAGGTCACGCTCAACCGCCAGAATTTCTCCCTTTCTTTTGGGTACCCTATCTCTATAACATTGTAAAGAGGCTGGGTGAGGCTCAGGATGAACCTAGATCCTATATGATTCATCACCGGCTGCAAACAGACTAAATAAATGTCTTGCCCGCAGCGGGAATTGTACAAAAGAAAACAGACTAACAAAAGAAAACATTCGTTAAAATAAACTATAAATTATTCGCCACATCATTTCTTTTTTGCATGTCGCTTTAGTGCTAGATTAATAATCATGTGCTGGCCCATATATTACTATATTTTTCCCGAAGCATTTCATTTTTGATGGCCTAACTTGCCTTCACTATATAAGTGTAACTATTTATTTCTTTTATCAGTGATTAACGTATAATTTAGTTATTCACTATTAAAATTAATAATCTATCACTAATATATACGAAATGTTTTACGCAAAGTTGAAATGTCTAAGTTTTTCCTAGCAAGACATTCTACTTGGTGAAGCTAACTATTTTGCATTGAGCATAGGTTTCAGTACATATGTGTAATTAATTATTTTTTGTATAGTTAATTAGTTTTTTATTTTATTATTCAATGAAATTTTCAACTGTATTATACTAATACAACAAGTAAATAGAATGAATGGTTCATATTGGCATGCTTAATGACAAGTAGGGAAACTACCCAGTGGTAGTGCTCAAATAAAAAGTACAACTTAGAAAGTCACGAGGCCATCTTCTTTTAAGACACCTCGGAGGATTATCAGGAATTGAAGAGGTTGCTAGGTTTGAAACTAGTGGGTTTGAGTGGAAATGAAGTTTGTTATGAAAGGATAGATAGCGGGTTCGGGACAAATCAGCAGCAAACAGGATATTATGGTCATTATGGATTACTTTGTTTGTAACAAAGTAAGGAGCATTGAGGATTTTACGAAGGATTTAGGATTGTAAGGATTAAATACGAGAGGAATTCGATGGTTTAGAGCCCCAAAGCTCTACTCCGTAAGTCCAAATATGTCGTATGATGGTCATGTAGATGAGTCTTTTGTAGTTAATTGGGAGCTTAAATAGAAATTTTAAAATTTAAAAAATTTAAATAGAAGACGGAAATAGTTGGGAGGTGCAGTCAAAAAAACACCAAATAAGTCAAGATTTTTTTTTAAAATTTATTTATTGATATTTACAACTGTATTACAATAATACAACAAGTAAACAGGATAGGTGATACGCAATGACATGATAATGACAAGTATAGAAACTACCCACTGGTAGTGCTCAAATCAAAGTTCAACTAAGAAGGTCACGTGGCCATCTTCTTTTCAGACGCCTCGAAGGATTATCAAGAACTGAGGAGGTTGCTAGGTTTGAAACTAGTGGGTTTGAGTGGAAATGAAGTTTGTCATGAAAACATTTATATCGGATTCGGGCCAAATCAGATACAAATGGCACATTAAGGTCATTACGAATTACTTTGTTCGTAACAAAGTAAGGAGCATTGAGGATTTTACGAAGGATTTTGGATTGTAAGGATTGAATACGAGAGGAATTCGATGGCTTAGTGGAGCCCCAATGATCTACTCCGTAAGTCCTGAAGGGTCTAATGATTGTCTTTTGTAATTAATTGGGAGCTTAGAGCGATTAGTAACATTGAAAATTATTTATTATCTGGCATTTATTATTCCGACTTTTTCCTGACTTGACTTCCTACCTTGGCGACTTCCGCTACTTATATTTGAACTGAGGAAGAGAAATAGGCAGTCTCCTAATTAGAAGGAAAGATGCCGCCATTACGCGCACAATAAAAAGAACCTCCCCTCTTCCTTCCTTCCCCCCCTCACACTTCCCCATCCTACTTAAGATAATAAACTAACCTCGCCGCTATACAAGAACTCCTAATGAGCTGCTATAAATCCTCAGCGCTAATCAACAGGCCTCAATCACTGCTCAGCTTTGACAGACTCAAAGTGGCTTCCGCTGCGAACAAGAGAACTAAAACCCTTTTTTCCCCTTATATAATAAAAAATAAACGATTTTAACGAAGAAACTTTTCTGCGCGTGCGCAGTAAAAATGATCAACTTGGGAAATAAACACGGTTTGAACCAGGGACGATCAGCAACACATCTTCCTATTCATTATACTTTTAAGAAATTTATTTATTTTTCTATGGGCAGGTTTGCATAGCTATATTGCGAATAAATGCCGCCCCAAGGATGGTGATGATTGGAATATTTTTAAATATTTGCATTCTTTATATGTATATTATATGCGCCTTTCCTTAATGGCGAACTTTTTGATTTTACCATTTGGAGAAATTAGCGTTAATTAGAATATCTCTGTACTGAGTTATGTTAAAAAAATGTAACTGACATAATTGTGTTTGATGCGGCAGAGATTCACCCTAATTAAGTGTACATAACTTATAGAGGCAGGGTAAGACCGTACTAGGATCTCCATATTAAAAAGAGCTGATTCACAGTTTTTAAACGAATAAATAATTTACCAGCTACAGCTGATATCGAACTCGGGGCCTAGAGATCAGTAACCCAACGCCCTACATAGCTAACACGTTACCGATTTGAAAAAAATGGATAGAAAATAGAGCTGATTGGAAGCCCCTCTAGCATTCCTTGGACGCCACGCTGTGCCAGACTATTCCCGCACAAACCCTACACCCTCCTCTAAGCTTTGATCCGTTCCAATTCAAATGAAGTGTGTACTCAAGACCCAGCAGATCGCGGTATTCTCATGCCTACTACCCACATTCAAGGGAACTCTTGCATATGATAAACCTTTCCTAATCCGCTAGAACACTCCTGCGAGTCCCGAATTATTCCTGTTAGAAGACATTTTTCTTTTTATTAAATAAATAAATAATTTATTATAATAATAATATTTTGCGGCTAATGTAATTATCATAAAAGTTCTCATGATGTCAATTTCAAATCCAAATAACCTCTCTGCATGCCTACTTTGTTGTTTCAATTATTATATAAGTATATATCTATTAGTCCAGGATCCCTGGTACATTTTTGCACTTGATTACTATCAAGCTGAAACTTCGTGAATAGCTTCGTTTTGATGAGACGCCCAACAATTTCCTTTGCGAAAATTCTCGATTGTGGTAGCTAACAGAGGTACCAAGGATAAAATATGTCGATTTGATGATTCTCCAAAATTTAAGGATAACGTACCTCGCAATTTGTAGGACAATATGACTGTTAAATCATATAATATTAACTAAGTAAAAAAAAAAAAAGTAATCATTTTTTACTTAGTTAATAATTATATAATTTAACAGTCATATTGTCCTACAAATTGCGAGGTACGTTATCCTTAAATTTTGGAGAATCATCAAATCGAAATATTTTATCCTTGCTACCTCTATTAGCTACCACAATCGAGAATTTTTGCAAAGGAAATTGTTGGGTGTCTCATCAAAACGAAGCTATTCACGAAGATTCAGCTTGATAGTAATCAAGTGCAAAAATTTACCAGGGATCCTGGACTATACATACTTATGTAATGATTATATAGGACAAGTAAGTATGAAACAGTACAGTCTCTACCATGTACTGAACCCTAGGTTTTTTTAAATATATATATATATATATATATATATATATATATATATATATATATATATATTATATCCGTAATTCTACGGAGAAACAGATGACCCGGGTTCGAATCTATTCTCTTCAAAACAAAAATATTTAAAAATATATGTAACAATTAATAAAAAATAAAAATATATATTATAACTTATGAAAAATTTTAATATCTTCTAATGAAGGTTGCTGGATCATTTTTAAATATTTGTATTCTTTATATGTATTTTATATGCGCCTTTCCTTAATGGCGACCTTTTTGTAGACAAAAGCGTTAATTAGAATATCTCTGCACTGAGTTAAGTTAAAACAATGTAACTGACATAATTGTTTTTAGAAAACTATCTTTTACGAAATTGTTTATTAACCCAAGTACAACAAATTCCAAAATAACCTATCAGAATGGCCACCAAAACTTCTCGGTTAGATATCATAAACTATTAGCCATATGCAGTTCGAAAGATCTGACAAATGTTTCCTTAATTTTTTTTAAATGAAATAAAATCTTTATTATTTTTAAAATTTGGGGATAGTTATCTCTGGTAGAGCTGAATTAAAAAAAATTTATACAAGAAACTGCTCGACGTTTTCGCCTACTTCAACATTTACTGGACAAACGCTCTAAGCGTCCAAATAATTACAAAAGACCCAGTTACATGACAGTTATCAGACCTATCTGGACATACGGAGTTGAGCTTTGGGGATCACTAAACAATCCAATTCATCTCGTATCCAATCCTTACAATCTAAAAGTTGCTGATTTGGCCCAAACTAGATATCAATCCTTCCATGAGAAGCTTCATACACGGTTGAATCTGCTAATCTCTCAACTTCTTCCCATACTATTCCTGATAACCCTCCGAGGATTCTGAAAAGAAGATGGCCTCGAGACCTTCTACTATAGAACTATATTAGAGTGCTACCGATGGGTAGTTTCTCTACAACTGTTTATTTTTTCATATTAGCATAGTTACTTCGTGTAATATTTTTATAGTTGTAAAAATCAATAAATTAATTTTTTTTAAATTAATAATATTAGTTAATTTCAACACCGATTTTTCACTTTGAACAAAGAAATGAATATTTGGAAATGAGGTAATAATTCACGCAATGCAATAATTGATCTCATGGCTGATGCCTAATTAATGAGTGAAATTGGCTAGATAAAATCATAAATTATATGCAAATACTCAAAAAACACTGAACTGAACATTTAGATTATCTTGACAAATTAAAAATAAATATTTTCAATCAGCACATTCTTGAGATACTGTGCTTCCTAATCCTAGTGGTGATCAAGATAGTTCTTGTAAGAACAAGGTGATATTAAAGTTCTTTAATTCATAATCAGTTAAAGTTCATTCGATATAGACACATAGGGAAAAGAAATATTAATTAAAATCAAAAGATGATAATTACGCTCGGCAATTAAACAAACTATAAATATTTAAAAGAGACATTTTATAACAAATCGAACATTAACGCTTCTACAAGTTCTGGTACAGATAACAAACATGACAGAAGGTATTCACCGCATCTCTTCCCAAGGATACGAGAGAGGCAAATGCGACAAACTCCCCTCGGCTCCACAAAATTGTTGGCTATAGGCCGATATTGGATCTAGATCTGGAGTCCCTTCAGGAGGAAATGAAGAGACGCTGGAAGGCTGATGCTCCAGGTCCCGTGAATATTTCTAACCTGGGAGGGGGCGCTCTAAATTCTTTAATATACGCCCCCCCCCCCCTCCAAGGCAGCCTATAAAACCAGCACCGGTATTGACTCTTTAAACATGGCTCTTCCATCCAAACCTCCAGCACGTGAGCGACCTCACAAAGTAGTCTTTGTGCTCGACCTGCCTTTGAGGACAGTCTCTGTTATTATACAGTGTTTAACTTTTAATTTTACAGTTAACACTGTAAATTATACAGTGTTTGTTAACGGAAGGACAACATTTTTTTTTTTTTTAAGAATCAGTACAGACTTTTAATTTTTGTTTCTTTCGGGGCTAAACTAATTTAATGATTATTTGCTTTAATTTGAGAGGGGTCTTGGGTTTAGAACATCATAGAGACTGTAATCAGAGGATGTATATTGGGTGTGTATTCTCTACTACAATATACTAATTTACCTAACTTTAACCCATAAAGACTCTTATGTTCAGTATATAGATACAGAATATATTTTGTCAAGGACAACGATTATCCAGGGAGGTCACGCTCAACCGCCAGATTCCCCCTGTAGAGGCTGAGTGAGCCCTAGAGGGGTCTGTAGATCCAACAAGATCCATCCATGGCTGTAATTAGACTAAATAATTTATTTGCCACAGCTAGATTTAAACCTACAGTCCCATATTAATGTGACCACCAAGAAAGATTATTTTCTTTCTGTGTTTTCCTAATTTTTCTGTCTTCTGTTTTAAGTAATGGCAACACTGTTATAAGTTTTTTTAAATATTTTTTTTTTTAGTAATGGCAGCATTGGTTTTAGTACAGCCATTTTGTTTTACGAGTGACGACGTGCATAATTTGTGTTTAAAATTTTTGTGGATTTATTGTTTCTTTTTCATTAAATACAAGTCGGATTCGGTAAGTTTATTGTTGATTTATTATTTGTTTGATATATATTTTAACTATTTTGATAGTTTTGTTTTCAAAAATTTGTAAAATAGGGTGTAAATAGAGTGACACCACAAAATATTTTAAAAAAATAAAGATTTATTTTCGAAACTATTTTTTTCAATTTCATATAATTATCAGATAACTAACTTACCCATAAAACCAATATTTAAACTCGATTTATATTGTAGATTTGTATGCGTAATACAAAAATATAATGCAAACATGTAACAAGAACGAATCTATCCAGTGTTCACATTAATATGCCCAGGGTCTATATCTTATAATGAGTGATGGCACAGATTTTTGAAACAACAAACTAATATATCCCTGTTAGTTACAAATTAGATTGTTACTGAGATAGAAGAAAGTTTGGACGAGATTACAAACATAATGTTAATTAAATTTCACACGACATCTGGTACATAAAATTAGAACTAATTGCGGGTATTACCGTTAATTTTTTTCATTTTCTTTATAGGCGTTATATATATTTTTTTTATTTCTTGACTATTTTTTTTCTTTATATTTGTATCCATACCTATCAAGTGCAAACTATTGACAGATTGGATGGTAGTAGAATAAAGCATGACATGAGAAGCATGTAAAAAAAAAAAGTACCCAACGATACTTTTCCCGAGGATTGAATTTCATGACCAGAAAAAAATTGTTGGTTTATATTTATTTTTAAGTACTTATGTCCTGAAGGTAGTATCCTTGGTCCAACCCTTTATACAGTTTATACAGCTGACATCCCGACACATCCTAATACTATCCTTACCACGTATGCTGATGATACATGTGTATTATCAGTCAATACCAATCCAGTTATTGATCCCAATGCCTCCAATCCCATATCACTTATCTTGAAAAATGGTGTCAAAACTAGAGGGTTAAAATAAATTCTCAAAAATCGCATCAAATCACTTTTACCTTACGTCGTAAACCAATGACTTCCTGCCCTTCAATATCCTTTAATAATATCCCTCTGGTGCCTATAGAACAGATCCGATACTTAGGGTTGCATCTTGACAAACGATTGACCTGGAATCCTCATACAAGACTGAAAAGACAAGAAACCGCACGACGTTTCATGCTACTTCAACACTTACTAGACAAACGCTCTAAGCTCCCAATTAACTACAAAAGACTCATCTACATGACCATCATACGACCTATTTGGACTTACGGAGTAGAGCTTTGGGGCTCTAAGCCATCGAATTCCTCTATCCAATCCTTACAATACAAAATCCTTCGTAAAATCCTCAATGCTCCTTATTTTGTTAAGAATAAAGTCACCCATAACGTCCTTAAAGTCCCTTTTGTTGCTGATTTGACCCGAACCCGGTATCTATCCTTTCATAACAAACTTCATTACCTCTCAAACCCTCTAGTTTCAAACCTAGCTTCCTCTTCCATTCCCGATAATCCTCCGAGGCGTCTGAAAAGAAGATGGCCACGTGACCTTCTTAGTTGAACTTTGATTTGAGTACTACCAGTGGGTAGTTTCTCTACTTGTCATTATCATGTCATTATGTATCACTTATCCTATTTACTTGTTGTATTATTGTAATACAGTTGTAAATATCAATAAATAAATTTATAAATAAAAAAAAAAGTACTTATGTAAATATTATATGATTCTTATTATGTAGCCTCTAGGCCAGATATACATTCTATTTTATACTCAACGGTTATTCTTCAGGGATTAAGATAGAAAAGTAATTATTTTTCTGTTCTATTCTATGCACATATTACATTTATACATTACATTAGTATTATAAGCATGAAATAGTCTAGGATGTGAAATAATGACTCAAGTAATTTGATTGTTAGAGCGTAAACAAAATAAATAAATAAAAAAAAAAACAAGGTAATAGGCGTGCTGGAGACGGGAAGAATATTGAAGAGGAACTTGAGACGCTCGGAGGAGGTCACTCGAGAAGATGGAAGGAGAACAATAGGGCGGAAAGTTACTGGGCTACCTGAGCAAGAAGGCGGCCCTTCCAATGGCTGCCCTAGGAGGCTCCAGAAGGGAGAGGGTACCTGGGCTACCGGAGCTGGAGAGATTACTTGTATTCAATTACGGGCTTGTATTCAATTGGTAATTAAGGTATTTTATCATTTTTTATAAGGAGCAAAAAAAAAACTCTAATAAGATGAAAAAATATAAAAGAAAATTTAATCCATTATAAAAGCATTATTATTTTTTTTTTTACTTCATCATTTACAGGACAAACGCTCTAAGCTCCCAATTAATTACAAAAGACTCATTTACATGACAGTTATCAGAGCTATTTGGACATACGGAGTTGAGCTTTGGGGCTCTACTAAACCATCCAATTCATCTCGTATCCAATAATTACAATCCAAAATCCTTCGTAAAATTTTCAATGCTCCTTATTATGTCACAAACAAACTCATCCATCATGATCTTAATATCCCATATGTTACTGATTTGGCCCAAACTAGATACCTACCATGACCCTATATGTGTATGGCTCCATACACACTTGAATCCGCTAGTCTCTCAACTTGCTTCCCATACTATTCCTGATAACCCTCCGAGGCGTCTGAAAAGAAGATGGCCTCGAGACCATCTACTATAGAACTTTATTAGAGTGCTACCAATGGGTAGTTTTCCACAAGTGTTTATGGTTTTCATGTCATTTGTTCATATTAGAGAATTTACTTTACTAGAGAGCTCACATAAGTGACAGTAGAAACACTCACATAAACTAACGATAAGCAGTGACTAATAGCCCAACACTTCGCGGAGTCTATTTTAATAAGAAATGGCGGAGGCGAGTGTGAGTCGTGAGCAATTGGACGGTTCTCCTCGACCGATTTTTCATTTAGGTTTAAAGGAAATCATTTTTCAAAATCAGTCCCGTCAAAGGCTGAAGGGCCGTATTGAGACCTGATGTATACTCGATACCCCAAGGGGCAATCGATCCTATCCTCAGCTCGGCATTCCATCGTCGGTGAAGAGGATCAACGTTTTAAGGAAGGCTCTCAATAAACCAAAATTAAAAATAGCTTTCCATTAGAAATAACGTGCGTGGATGAGGGATTTGCTATCATAAGAAATTAGATAAGGGCACGAAGGAGTGCCTCAGTAGTAGAGCACTGAGTTGCCATGTCGAATATCCTGGTTCAAATCCCGCTTCAGGCAAGACTTCAGTCTGTTAGGGCTCACCCAGCCTAAAAAAGTGTTTACCCAAAATAAGGGTGAAAATCTGGGTTGAAGCGTGATCTAGGACACATCACAATACTGAAATCGAACAGAAAATAACTTTTTTACAAACAAAAAATATAGTGAGCATCTAATCCCAAATTATATGGAAGAAAGTGGTCCGGGTAAAGGTCAATGAATTTCTCAAAGAATTGCAGAAACGTTTATTAAGTAGCCAACGTTTCGACCTACTTTGTAGGTCTTCTTCAGGGCTATATGCAAAATACAGACAATTGAGAATTAAAAAGGAGAACAATTTTTAAAACATGGTAAATATAAATAATAGAAGTACGGTGAATACACGCAATTGAAAATTAAAAAAATGATAAATATTGCACAGCATGGTGATTAATTGACCTTAAGTAATTGACCTCTACCCGGATCACTTTCTTCCACATATATTATCAAGGTCAACTATTATCATTCAATATAATCCTAAATTAATTTCAAAACCGAAATCACGAAAAAAATGGGACTGATAAGCCATCATAAAATTAAAAGGCTTAGCGTACACGAAGGCTCGATACTGTTTACAAACTTCCCCGCCAGATCACTCTTAAAGCAATCATCCCACCTACGCCTCGGTCTACCCACCAGACGCTTCCATGTCGGTACAGCGCCTATTAATATCATAGGAATTCGTTCGTTACTAAGCCAAGCAGCTTTACAGGCCCATATTAATCTCCGCGACGCTTTCACCTGAAGATAAGCCATACACAATCAATAAAAGATAATTAAAGATATTGTAGAATATCGTAAGCATCTTTGTCACATTATTATTTCTCATAATTTATTTTATCGTTGTTTATCATAATCATTATTAATCATTTTATCATCATTTTTTATATCTATGAAATTTTTTATCTTTACAATCTATGCATTACTTCTATATAAATATACATTAACATCACAATTTGAAGGTCACCTGTGGTCTAGTGGTTAGCGTAACAAACTAATAACCCAAGATTGCGGCTTCGTAGCCCGGCAGGTGGCCCTAGGATTTTTTTAAGGGATTAAAAAACCCTAAGTTACGCCGTCCTTCGGAAGGGACGTTAAACGGGGGTCCCGAGCCTGTACGATGTCAGGTACTCGTTAAAAACCCCTATCCTAATTAAACCTGGATAGGCAAAATTTAGAGCTCCCACTGTAACATCGTCCGATTAGCCACAGCAGCATAAAGTGACGTTAAATGAACAAACAGATAACTAAAATAACAGAATATTGTAAGCATCCTTGTCACATTAATATTTCTCTTAATTTTTTTATCATTTTTTATCATAATCATTATTAATCATTATATCATCATTTTTTATATCTATTTAATTTTTTATCTTTACAATCCATGTATGTATAACTTTCTAATAAGTAAATTATCATGCATTTTATATCATTACCTGTAATTTAACTAGGTTTTCCATACTTTTCAAGTCTCACCAGTTTTACATATGTACCTCTTTTTTTTTCATTATGTATCTTATTTTTTACATCTTTATGTACACATATTCTGTTACTCATACATAATCCTATTATAATTGTATCCGACGCTCTGTATTTCTTTACTATACTATATATATTTTATATATATATATATATATATATATATATATATATATATATATATATATATATATATTCTGTAATTCTTACTTGGTACTGCAAAGTTTTATATATTGAATTGAATATTATATATTGAATGATAATTGTTGACCTTGATAATATATGTGGAAGAAAGTTGTCCGGGTAGAGGTCACTATGAATTTCTCGTAGAATTGGAGAGAAACTTTATTGATTAGCCAACGTTTCGACCTACTTTGTAGATATTCTTCAGAGCTGTGGGAGGGGAGCTGGGGGGTGTTAGGTTCTACACTAGCTTGGAACACATACTGTTTAATGTCGAAACAGAAGTTCTGTTTCTGTCACTTCTGTTTCGACGTTAAACAGTATGTGTTTCAAGCTAGTATAGGTCCTAACTACTCCCAGCTCCCCACCGCAGCCTTGAAGAAGACCTACAAAGTAGGTCGAAACGTTGGCTAATCAATAAAGTTTTTCTCCAATTCTAAGAGAAATTCATTGTGACCTCAACCCGGACCACTATCTTCCACTTTTATATAGTTATTTTCCGTTTTCTTTCTTAGTCCTGAAGATGGCCAACACTTTTGGTTAATAAGTTATTCTTATTTTCGTGTCATCATTAACTGCACCCCCTGACCAATTTTATCCATCATTAAAAGAACAGAACATTTAAACATTATCTGATTGATCTAAATAGCCTCCAAACAGCATAAGTACCATACAAATGACATTTAATTATGATTTTGATGTTTAGCTAACAGACTAAATGGAGGATCGACTAATTAAATTAAATCGGTCCATATTTAATCTGGTAGATGGAACGATAGCGGTGTAGTTAGGTGGGGGGGGTGGGAGGATTTATATTTAAATAACAAATAAAATACGGGTTATATTTAAATAAACATCCGGAAGGTTTATTAACTACGTTGGAGAGGGAACTGCTCCTGACAGTTCACCAATACCTAACGCGGTATTAATTTTTTTTTTTTTAAACCTGAAGATTGTATTCACCGTTAAACTATAAAAGCTCGTAATTCCAGTTTTTGCTGTTGATTAATTAAATAAATTCCCCGATAATAATTACGAAAGAATGCTTCCTGTAATTCTTTAATAAGGAAGTGCTAATTAGACATTCTTTCACGATTAAACAACGCGTTCTATGAAGGAATTTGCATAAATTATTATTATTTTTTTTATTCCAAAACAATCGAGTTACGAGGTTAAATAGTCAGCCTCATTTGACAAATACCTTAATAAAAAATTTAAAAATGTAAATAAAAGTTAAAGTGTTAATAGGTCCCATATTGCGTGGGATGATCCCTCATTTAAGTTTATTCATTTAAGGAGCGGAATTATAAATTCCTAAAAATTGAATATAAAATAAATTATTCCTATTCAAGGTATGATAACTCCTTTATTTGTTAGCATAATCATTAGAACTTCACTATTATTATAGTTAATTATTTACAATAAAAAACCCTTACTTAGGTAATATTCATTGAAGAATTAGTTACATAAATTACAACATAAAATAGTGTTTCGAACGAAAGCTAATAGCAGCGCTTTTTATTTTTATTCATACTAAACTTAATTATTAATATATCTTAATAATTTATATGGATTAATTCCCTCAATCTGTTTTCAAATTCTAAGGTATTTATGAATTGATATCTTCTCGTGCCAAGTAATATTTCCAAATTAAATAATACAATATTATTCTCAACCATGGCGCTTTCATATACTATTGTCTTCATATTTTTTTGGACGTGTTTTAACATTTTAAAATGCCAATTACATATCTAATCTAACTTGACAATTTTCAAACTAATTTAATAAAATTACTACTACTCTCATTGTTATCTATAACGGTTTAATAAATATTTTTTTAAATTTCATAATTATTCTTATAACGTTATAACGTTTAAAAAATGTTCAATCATTTTCAAATGCACCAAACATCAACCAAAAATAAAAACCTGTACCCGTGAACGGGTTGTAGTGTTACAGGTTACAATACGGGTCTGTACGGGGAGACTGTACTGTTTCATGGACAAACGCAGGGAGGTGATTAGTCCTAGATAAGTGCTCTACCACTGGGCAACTCCGCTCCCTGTAATTATATAAATACAACAAAAAAAGATTTAAAAAAAGCCACCTTGTCAAGGTGAGTGCTAAACTTTTTTAAGCCAAAAAAAAAACCGCCAATAGTTATGGTCTTAACATAAAACTTTGAATAAAAAAACATCAAAATATACTAATAAATGAGTTTTAATGCAGCATAAGAGAGCTACGAACGAATATTGCCAGATTCACTTCATTTAACGATTTCCATCAGTATTAAAAACGATTAAATTACCCAAAAAAATGGGAAGAATGTAAAGAAAATGTAAAAAATATGATTCAAGCAATATAAATGGCAAAACATACTCACCAAAACCTGCTAAAAAATAAGATCCTTACCTGAAAAAGAAGAAGAGAAAAATTATAAATGCTAAATAATAGTAAAATAAATTAGTGAAATGATAGTAAATTAAAAGGATAATGTACGTAAGGTTGTACGATGTCAAAATATTGAGATATTTTGGATTGGGGTATTCAAAAATACACAGTAATCATAATGTATCAACGGTAAAGAAACATATGCAGTACGAGTATAGGCCCAATTTATTAGCTCCTTTCCTTTTCGAGCAAGAGTAATTAAAATACAACCAATACATTATTTTTTTATTGTTATTAATCATAAAAATAAAATGAGGAAACTCCAATAAATAAAGCTTTATGAAACTAAAATATTGGAAAATAATTATCTCGTTAATATTTCGTGATCGATATGACAAACACCAAGAAATAATTTACATCAAGTATTTTATTAAACGTCTTCAAATGAGGGTGGTGTCACTGACTGAAGAGTCAGTCTTGACTCCTGACGTGAGATGTGCTACATTTGATCTCCATTGACGATGACTGAATCGGAGGCCATTTACAACCTATGACTACGTGATTCAATAATTGCGGACACTGAATGCATTTGATCGAAAGTTGAAAACAGATCAGTGATTGCAGGATTAGCCTAGTTTCCAGACCACAACATAATTTGGAGAAATGCAAAAACATACCGAGCAGCCCATCAGGCTAATAAGGTAGAATGTGTTTTTTAACAGGAGTTTCCACTAATAGTGGGTTACCTTAACCTAGTGTTTTGATGGCTTCCTTCCATAATGTCCTATCTAAGGTCCATTCTTCCAGTAGACCATGACCCATCATGGATTCCTCTACTTCGTTACCACATGTCTTCGTTGGTCTTCCTCGTTACCCTAATTTTCCATAGGTGGTAGTCTTCCTTTAGGCATTCTTTTCAAATGCTCATACCCTTTCATGCGTTTTTTCTCAATATCTTCCAGAATGGTTCTTATAGCATTCATCTTTTCTCTGATAGTGGCATTTCTTACTTTGTCCACTCTGGATATCCCCGCCGCTCGTCTCTAGTAGTCCATTTCTGTGGTTAGAAGTTTTTTCCTGAGGTTGCTTTTCAACGTCCATATTTCAGATCCATATGTCACAATACTTACTAACAGTACCTATTATTGTATGTATATTTTTTGTTTTGGGGATAATTTTTCTATTATATAATACCGAGTTGAGCATTGATATGGTATTTTTACCATCTGAACTTTTTTTTTTATTTCTATATCACACGCACCATCTATCTCAATTATGGAGCCAAGATATTTAAAATGCCTAAATCGTTTTAGAACCCCTTCTGGGTTCAGTTATATATCCTCATTATTGTCATGAGTTCCGTTTATTAATAATTAGTCCCCATTTCATTATTAGGTATAAGATACAGGAACAAATTCAGTGATATCACACAGAAGATTAGATAAGCCATTGAAAAGAAATGGACTAGAAGAAAAGAACTAAACAGATAACACGGATGGGCTACAAGCTACAAAAGAAGGAAACAAATAAAATTATGTCTGCGTCAAACAGGACACAGACTCACGTATAGATGTTTGTTCTTATGTTTAAATATCCTGTGACCTATTTTACTGTTGTAAATGCAAACGAACACTCAACCTATATAAGCAGAGTAGTCAATATTGATTCCGAGGATTCGTCACGAAAAAATTTAACCGCCAAGGCCGGATTCAGCAGCAGTTACAGAGTTTATCAACCCCAACACACATAATTAAATTTCAGAGATTAACTATGCAAACATTGTAAAAATGATGTTTCCACGGTAAACATGTTTTGCAGGAACATAGTTCCAGAACCAGTTCGGCTAAAGTTAAAATTCTCTAGGACTTTTTAAAAACAGTTTAAGGAACAACGAAGTGTTCCATTTCCTAAAGACGATAGATTACAACAGGAAAACGTGATGAGACATCTAGGCGCCAGTAACCAGAGGCACCCAAATAAATGAGCAAAGCAATAAAATGTTATAATTATATGTTATAAAAACATAAAATATATTATAAAGATATGTAAATGTTATATTATAATATTATTGTCAAAGTTTCATTAATAATATCGCAGCATTAACAGTGAAGAACTAATTACGGTGGATTAATAATAATAATTATAAATTCTTTATTTATTCTGGAACAAGTCCCATCCGAATAACAATAAAGGATTCAATAAAGGGTATTATTATGTCTTAGAGTACAATGTGATTACATTTAATTAATTAATACAATTAAATTAACAACTGTACTTCAAAATGTGAAAAAAAAAATTGTGAATTACCTCCAGTGATAACATTGAAAGAATAAAAAACAAAAACAAAGAGTACAAGAAATAAAAATAACATAGGAATAAGATAACAATAATTATATGGAGAGAAGCAATAGTTAATTACAATTTAAAGTGGGAAAAAAAAAGAAAGCAAATAATGAAACAAAAATACAAACAATATCGACTACGATAACTTGTTTTTAAAAATATCTACCTGGATGACAG
This sequence comes from Arma custos, assembly GCA_037127475.1. Lineage (NCBI taxonomy): Eukaryota > Metazoa > Arthropoda > Insecta > Hemiptera > Pentatomidae > Arma > Arma custos. The sequence goes on along the minus strand of CM073760.1, from coordinate 128,006,503 downwards.
GATGTGGCACCTGTGCATAGTGAGCTAAATCGAATTTTGTGAATTTCAAGCTATCTACTTAGAATCGTAATTTTTTTCTCTTTCCTTATGTTCCTTATACGCTAAGTGTTCCGTACATTGCAATGAAGGATATTCCTTTGTGAATCGTGGGCTGATATTCCAATCTTGAACTTAAAATAGGTTCAAAAAATTACGATTCTAAGTAGATAGCTTGAAATTTACAAATTTCCGACTTAGCCCACTATGCACAGGTGCCACAGATATATGATATACTAGCTTATGCCCGCGGCTTCGCACGCGTGGAATTTGGTCTGCCACGTAAAGTTTCGTGAAAGATCATTTTAAATAAATAATTTAATTATTTTTTTAAAATATAAGTTACTCGAACATCCGAAATTTCAGATGTCTAACTTAAAAAATGACGGATTCTATACAACCTTTGAACCCCTATTATATTAAAGGGGAAACCCTTAGAGTGGATTTATCCGAATTTCTTTCTTAAACTATACACAGAATCTAACTACAAATTTCAAGATGCTAAGTTCCTGACTTACCTTTAATTATGTACTATAACGGGGGTGGGCATATGCCCCCGTGCCCCCACATAGATCATCATGTGATTTGCCTTTATTTATGAACAATAATGGATTCTCCACATTACCTGAAATACTGTCGGGAGGAGCACGTGCCCCCTTGCACCCTCCCATAAATCCGCGCTTGCTATAGCCTATGTGTTATTCTGATGTATAACCTATATTACCCTAAAGTTTCATCCAAATCCGTCCAGTAGTTTTTGCGTGAAAGAGAGACAAACATACAAACATTCACATTTATAATATTAGTAAGATAATATGATATAAGTAAAACGCACTTATAAATAAATAAAAACGGATCATTCATTTATCAGTTGGAAAATTTTAATCTGAAAACTGAGTATGTTATTTCAGATTTTTTCGGAATTATAATACTGTAATATTGTAAAGATTTGAGATTGTATTATTATTGTATTATTGTGTTAAGTAAAAATTATGATTATACGTATTATATTAAGTAAGAAGTGTAAATATGAGTATTAGTTTCAATAAAAGACTTATACCTAGTTGAAAAATGCAAATGAAAACAATTGATAATAGTGAAGAGAGAGCAAGGTGGTACAAAACGTGCAAAAACCTTAGCAGAGCAAGTATACTAAGTTGTCTTATTGATTAAATTACTAAAATCAATTAATTAACTTATTTAATCAACTAAGTAACTTCAAGCATTAACAGTAAAAGATAGAAAAAAAGCTCTCAGAAGTGGATTAATATATCTCGCAATTAACATAACTACAGCCACTTTGATGTATTGGGTTTTGGTATTCTTACTTGTTGCAATTAGAACTATTACAGTTATTATTTAAAAAAATAGCTAATACTTTGTATTATTATACAACGATATGCTAAAAAGTGACAAATATCTTTATCAACATACCCAACGATTTAAATATATTTTATGTATGATTGTTAATATATGTAAAGAAAACTGCATCGCTAATATATTGTTCAAATAATTCTCTTAATTTTGTATTTTCTGCTATAGCGTCACCGCCTTCTTGGCACAACAGCTGTTATAAATAAAAGATACGAGAGGAAACAGTTTTAATGTACGGTTACGGAGTGTTGAGTAAATTGGAACCAATCTCTTGAAAGATAGGAAGAAACACGAAGTAAAGGTTTTGAATGCTGTTTCTTTGTTGTTTTTTTCAGGTGAGTGAATGTTTTGTTGGAAATCATTGTAATTATTTAAAAGGCATGTAAATATGTATTGTATATAACCTCTTCCTTGTTTGTTTTTTTAAGAAACAATTCCTATTTTTTAGTCTATATTTCCTTATTCAAAGGCATAAAAACATTTTATATATATATATATATATATATATATATATATATATATATATATATATATATATATTAATTATTATTTATCTTTATTTTTATTTTTATTTATACTTATACTAAACAAAACTATGAATTGGTTTTATTTTTGGTGCATACGAAATATTGTTGTTTTAAGGTACTAAATATCTAAAAATAACTTTAAACAATTATTTTACAGGAATTTTTGAGGTCCTAGATTGAAAGACTTTTAAGCCATAATAAATTAATAACAGTGGATTTTTACAACAAATTTATTGCAGCTTTAAAATGTTTCGGATATTCACAAGCTGAAGTGAATGAATGCTGAAGTGACACATTTCTAATGAGGAGGAAGTTGAAGTTTCGACCAATATTGCAGGTCTTCTTCAGGGCTAGTTGATGGGCGGTTGTTGACATGACACTAGGCTATGAATAGTGGTTGGCTTTTTCTTCTTCTTCAAGTGGCACGACAGACGCCTAAAGCGGTCTTGGCCAGCTCAACCATTTTGTCCAAGGATTATCTATCTGCAGCTTGGGCTGTGTTTATTCCTCCTTGTCTAATGCCTGTTAGTAGATTGTCCCTCCTCCGAGATTTAGCTCTTCCTTGGAGTATTTTTGTACACCTTCGAGGAACACCTCCCATCCTCCATCCTTATTAGGTTATTTACACGTTATTACGTGTCCGAACCATTTTACTCTCTGCACTTTGACAAGATTGGAAAGGCTGAGATCCTGATATTCGTTTCTTTCGAAGCGGTCCACCTTCTGTGCATCGGACTTTTTAAGAGTCCATGTCTCACAAGTACCACAAGATGCTACTGACCTTATGAGGCATTTGTAGATCCCAATTTTCTTAGCACGGCTTAATAAACTACTCCTTATAATTTTGGCGAGGGAGAAGTACGCTCTATTTGCTGCTGCCACAGTCTGTTCTATATTTCAGCCTCCTCGTTCATGTTTTCAGTTATGGTAGATCCCAGATATTGAAAACTAGGGACAACTTGGAAAGTGCAGTTTCCAAGATGTATTTGCTCTGGGACCGCATCTTTTCTCCTGATGTACATCATCTTTGTTTTATTCTTATTGACCCTGATACCCATGCATTTAGCTTCTTGGTTTATCTTTACAAAATCCTCCTCCACACTGCCTTGTGATCTACCGATAATGGCCACATCATTCGCGTAAACTAGTACTTCAACCATTCTTGTGAATACAATGCCGCCATGATCCAATCCTGTCCTGCTTATTATTCTATTGAGGACTATGTTAAACAGTAGTGCTGCGTTGACATTGAACGATCCACTAATCTTTCCCTTTATTCTATCAATCTTCTCCATGATATTTTTGAGGCAATATGGATAAGTAAATATAACAGATTTTAAAGCAGTTAGCAATACTGACAGTAAGGAACCAATGCCATAATTGGTTTTTAAACCTAAATTATAAATATAATTTCTCATATATTAGAGCCATTAGTTCACTGATGGAAGATATCTTTATGAGATGAAAATAGTTGAATGGATGATCTAATGTAAAGGAGATAGTTGGGGGGTGCAGTCAAAAAGAACACTGAATAATTAATAAACTTATAATTGTGTGCCGACGTTTCGACCTACAGTGTAGGTCATCTTCAGGGCTATGAGAGAGAAACAAACAGAACAAAAAATATAAAAATGTACAGTAACAATAATATGGTGACAAGTAATGTAGAAAATTAAAATAGTGGCAGATATGAAGATGGAAGATGACGAATATTAAAAAAGTGACAGAATATAATAAAATTAAGATATAGACAGATTTAAAAAAATAATGATAATGAAAAGAAATTAAAATAGTGACAGATATAATAAAATTAAGATAAAGACAGATATAACAAAATTAATGATAATGAAAAGAGAATGAAAATAATGACAGATATAATAAAGTAAGACAGATTTAATAAAATTAAATATATCTGTCATTATTTTAATTTCTTTTCATTATCATTATTTTTTTAAATCTGTCTATATCTTAATTTTATTATATTCTGTCACTTTTTTAATATTCGTTATCTTCCATCTTCATATCTGCCACTATTTTAATTTTCTACATTACTTGTCACCATTTTATTATTACTGTACATTTTTATATTTTTTGTTCTGTTTGTTTCTCTCTCATAGCCCTGAAGATGACCTACACTGTAGGTCGAAACGTCGGCACACAATTATAAGTTTATTAAGTATTCAGTGTTCTTTTTGACTGCACCCCCCAACTATCTCCTTTACAGAAGATATCTTTAGTTCACCGCAAGAAAGCAGAACAATTGACAAGGGACATTGGCATTGTGAATTTACAAAGTAAATTACTTAGTAATCTTGCTTGAAACATATTCCCACACATAGTTTTGACAAACATGAACCTAAACCTGAATAACAAACTATCAGGAATCTAACTATTTGACTGTTTTCCAGGCGGGTAATGGAGGAAATGAAAGCAAGTTGAAAATATAGGAGTAGGCACTTGATATATTTTCGATTTGCTTCCACCTCTAACTACATATAACTAGGTCGATGGGGGGGGGGCGGGAGGGGGGATGTAAACATGTTGACATAACTTCTTCGCCGATATTTATATTTCCTGGTTTCCTAGGTCAAACGGTAAGGATCCCTCTGCCTTCGAGTATGTTTTAGTTATACTTTTCTTTTAATATTATCATTAATAATTTCTACTTCAATTTCTTACAGGCCCCATTGAAGACAACAGGATGGGCCGATCTACAATCTATAATCTATAAATTATGCCCACTATTTATAGAGGGTTAGATATTAGTGGATTTAGCCATTGAAAGTCAATCTTAAATAGTACTTTATTTTTTTAAAAAGTACAAATTATATGACAATAGCGCCCCGGCTTTGCACAAGTACTAGGGATGATTATGCCAACAGGTTTTGTCTGTCGTGAGATCGCATAAGTTTGATGAGTCGAATATGTGGATTAGATTTAAATGTAATATAATGCAATGAACTAAATGAAGTATTTTAATGTATTTTATTACTAGCTTTTGCCCGCGTCTTCGCTCGCATAGAATTTGGACTACCGCATAAACTTTCTTGACAGTGCTTTTTAAAAATAATTTAAAATAATAAATAATTTGATTATTTAAATAATTTAATTTTTTTCACTATAGGTTACTCGTACAAAATTTCAGATGTCTAACTTCAAAACTGACGGATTCCATACAACCTTTGAACCCTTATTATAATAAGGGTGGAATTATCCAAACTTTTCCTTAAATCATACAAAGGACCTATCTGCAAATTTCAAGATGCTAAATTCCTGATTTGCCTTTAATTATGTACTATAATGGATTCTCCACAGTATCTCTAAAACTTTCGGGGGAGGGGAGGGGCACGTGCCCCTGTGCGCCCCCCTAAATCCGCGCTTGCTATAGCCCATGTGTTATTCTGATGTATAACCTATATTACTGTTAAGTTTCATACAAATCCGTTCAGTAGTTTTTGCGTGAAAGAGAGACAAACATACAAACTTTCACATTTATAATATTAGTAAGATGTAGGTATTATAAAGATAAAAATAAAATAAAATATTTCTTTATAGACATTTATCACGCGCATTATTTTTTTGTAATAACCCATAAGATACTCCTTTAAATTATATGCTGTAAAATACTATAATAATGTGCATGAAATGCTTAAGGTAACTAAAGCAATCTTCCCATTTACGCTTCAGCCTGCCTCTCGGAGACCTGCGGTAATTATCTTTTTTTAATTCGTTCATTACTAAGTCTATCAACATGAAACAAACTGAATAAAAAGAAAAGTAGATATATCAAATGTTAATTGTTAATGCTCACACCTAAGGTCGAGAAGTACTCACTAAACATTTCCTAACCACAGCAATGGTAATAAGACCCGACATTACTCAGTCTTTTTCGATCAATTAATTAGATTAATCGAGCGATTGATAAATTTACATTTTATTTCAAGAATGTCTTGCCAACTTTGTCCGCAAGGAGCAGTATATTAGTACGGGGGTAAAAATGTTTATGTTAGCTCGAATGAGCCTTTTCCCCGTCCGTTTTCCCCGATAAGTCAGAGTTGAGAACTGGTACTGCCGGCGAGCAGGTTCGTGGGAAGGTGAGCTGTCAAGGAAGGAGTCTCTGTGTTTCTATAGCCTGACTAGATTTGGGGTGTAGCCAGATGGTAGTTCAGTTGTTGATAGGGCCAATCAAATCTGACAATTAAATATTTTATTTTTCATCTCTCGATCGTGTCGTTTCAATCACAAAACAGAAAGATCTTTTATTTAAATTGTAATTATTAGTGCCTATAGGATTATGGTTATGGATGGTGGATCTTATTTTAAATTGAAATTATTATTTTTATTAGTAGCTGTGGGAATTATGGTTATTGATGGTGAATATGTGTGAACATGGACTTATGTAGCAAAAGGAAGGTACAGTACTTGATATTAAATATGACATAGTCTAGAGGTAAAACGCAATAGATACAAAACATGACATATAGTCTTAAATAACATAATTTCTTTTTTTTTTACATCAGAACTTGAATGATAGACGATATTGGAAATAGATGAGCATTAAAGAAGAAGGGAGACCAGGGGGCAGATGTTGGGTAAAAGAGGGAGTGGACATTGCTGCTGTCCTGTCCCTGATAACAGTGACGCCAGCTGATAACGGCTCCTACATTCACCCACATCTGCCATTCCCATCCTACCTCCCCCCCCTCTCCCTCTCTCTCTCTCTCTCTCTCTCTCTGTCTCTATTGTTCGGCAACTACTACAGTCGATACCTAATCGCCTTGTTAGAGATAAATAAATATAACTCTACAATAATTTTTAAATAGAGAATACAGTGTAATATATCATATATTTGTTACAAATTGTTTAATAGATAGGCCCCCACTCCTGGTATCACTGAGGGATATAGCAATCTTGCAACAGTTTATAATTTGTTATTGCTTGTGTAGGAGTGGGTTTATCGGGTAGAATTAGGATACTGTCCTGGTTCCTTAAAGTTCAAAGTTGATTAATTCTATCCATCTCATTGTAATTATCAGTTTTACATCGTATTGAGCTACAGTAATGGGAGAAAAAACTATGAAAACGTCCCACATGAAAGGGCTCATAAATAAAATATAGTATATGTATATATACACGCTTAAATATTTATGAGGCGTTTCATATATATATTCAAGCCATCACCGACGTGACGGGAAATAGAGATACAGCCGCGAACATATCATACATAGCGGGTTGAAGCACGGACATAGAATTTCACTAAAGCGACAAGATGGCTGACCAATGCCTGGGCCAAGGAGATCCATTAAACCGTGGAAATGGAAAGGGTGTTGCCTCTTGTTAGTATTCATCTACCGCAGGCCTCTCCCTCCTGCCATCCTCCCTCTTCGGCCGATAACTTTATCATCTCCTCTGCTTCACTCCCGAGGATATTATTGCCAAAATGACGGTGTTCGTATTACTAGGTTTCGTAAAAGCCATACAGGTTTAGATTAAAAATGATTACAACAATAAATAAGAATTTAGAAAGAATAGGGGCGACAGTTACAAAAACCAGGTACCAAAGAGTCACGTGGTCAGGAAGCAATAGAACGTAGAATGGGGCGATATTATTATTATTATTCTAAGGCGCTACAACTCGGTGTTGAGTCCTGGCGTCCTCTACCAGCTTCTTAGTCTCTGTTTTTCGCAGCTGTCATTCAACGCAACATCCGACTACCTCAACTTCGGTCTCCCGCTTCTTCTCGTGCCGTACAGAGGTTCTGTTAAAGGCTTCTAGGAATTGCCTCGTCCAATTCTAGTCACATTTCTTCTTAAAAATCATCGAAGTCTTCTAATTTTTAAAAAGTAAATATCATTTACCTTCGTTGAAAATTGAGTAAACAAAATGGGGCGATATACCTGCAGAAACAGTATAGACATTTAATGAAAATAATAGAGAGAGGACCTGACATCTGGCTTAGGACACGGAAGATGATCCTATCTGGGAGAACCATATACATCACAGCCCAATGAATAGGTGGATAAGTCGAATTTTTCATCAAAATGAATTTCCTGTAAGTGGAATCGTTTAAATTACAACCCCAGCCAAAATCCTCGAGAATGGATGGAGAATGGACAATAACGGTTCCTTAAGTACAAGAAACTCATTTTGGATAAAAATCGACTTAAACACTTATTCACCGGAATTGCAGTTATCCACAGCCCCGGTGAATAAGTGGTTAAGTCGAACTTTTCATCAAAATGAGTTTCTTGTACTTATAACTAAGCGGGATCGAGTTATATTCGTAATAAATAAGGGGCTAAGTAAGACATGGGCTTGTAAAGGAGTTACTGTTTATATCACAACTCCATTTCAAGGCAAAAACTATGAGAATGATAGGATTCCGGTTATCTGAAAGCAGTCAACTCTCTCTGGACAAAATCCGACTTAAACACTTATTCACCGTGGCTGTAGATATATGCCTTGTAAATACGGATAAGTTGTAAGTTAATCGTGTATAATCATTTGATAGCAAGACTCAGAATTATTCAATATAAATGTATTAATCAACCATATTATTAATAATAATAAGGCTTAACGTACCCAAAGGCTCGATGCCGATATCACCAATATCTACATACAAACTTCCGTTCGCGGACCACTACCCGGAGCAAAATCCGCCAGATCACTCTAAACGCAATCTTCCCACCTACGCCTCGGTCTACCCCAAAGACCATTCCCAGTTGATTAACTATATTAATTGATTATTTCAATATTAATAACATAGCAATATATATATATATATATATATATATATATATATATATATATATATATAATCGGGTCGATTTTGGCATAAAAAAAGATATAATGTTTATTAACAGACTCGGATGGACCCTGCGGGATCTACCTACCCTCCTAAGAGCTAGAGGCTAGGGGCGCCTATGGTCTAGTGGTTAGCGTAACAAACTACTAAGCCAAAGATCGCTGGTTCAGCCCGGGAGGATTTTTTAAAGGGAGTAAAAATTCCTTGGTTATGCCGTTCTTCGGAAGGGAGGTTAAACAGGGGTTCCGACCCGATACGATGTAAGGCACTCGTTAAAAATCCATATCTTAATTAACCCCATAAGCACAGATTTTAACATTAAACGCATTACATTCACTGACCACCAATATCAGCGAAGCTCTAAATAAAAAAGATCAACTTCTAGTTATCAGCCTTGACATAAAAGGGGCTTTTGACAATGCTTGGTGGCCTGCTATATTAAATAATCTCAAAAAAAATAGATGTCCAAAGAATTTATATTTATTGATTAGAAATTTCCTTGAAAATAGACGGTTACTTTTTAGAACGAATACCATTTCCTGCTTAAAAACTCTAACGCTAGGAACACCACAAGGATCATCTCTATCGCCCATTCTTTGGAACATTTTAGTTAATACAATTTTCGACATTGACTTACCAACTGACTCAAAATTAATTATTTACGCCGACGATATATTAATTTTAATCTGAGGAAATTGTTTTCAAAATTTAAAACAGATAGCAAACACAACTTTAATCAAAATACATGAGTGGACAAAAACATGCAAGTTAGAACTCAACACAAGAAAAAGCAAATACATTATTTTTAGCAGAAAAAGGTATTTACCGGATTTAGACATTGTCATTGGCAATGAGCAATTGGAGAGCACTCAAACATTGACCTTTCTTGGCGTAGAGTTCGATAGAAAAATGAGTTGGTCGAAACACATAGAAAGAGTATACGTCAGGACTATGCAAACAGTTAACTCCCTGACTATTGCTGCAAGAACAACCTGGGGCCTCGGGGCTGAATGTTTGAAGACAATATACGAGGGGGCATTGATTCCCAAAATGCTTTACGCGGTGTGGATTTGGCATAGAGCAATTGAGAAAAAATGCCATCTACGGAAACTTCAGAGACTGCAAAGAATCATAGGTATCAGGATTGTCAAGGCATATAAAACTATATCATATGACGCAGCTTGTGTCTTAGCAGGAATTGTACCCATCGATCTTAAAATTAGTGAAATCGTACAACTCTCATCGATTAAATTGCGTAACGATAACTTTAGAGAAATCGAACATAACATGATAGAAAGGGAATCTGAACCTTTTGATTGGTTACACCCATCAACATTTGCCAAACTTTACACGCACTTGACACAACATAACGGAACGGGTACAGAAATCACTAACATATACACAGACGGAAGTAAAGAAGGCAATAATGTAGGCTGTGCTTGGCTACTTTGGGACACGAATGGGAAGATGCTATGTGCCCAGTACAAACTAGGCTCTACAAGTTCCAACAACCAAGCTGAGAAGTACGCAGTCGTAAAAGCGACAGAATTCCTTCTTGACCTTCCAAACAACATACATACAGACATAGTCATACACACAGATAACAAAATCTTGATACAATCAGTTCTCAACACAGACGTACATGACGAGCTTACCGAAAATATCAGAATGAACTTGTGCACACTTAGGCTTCTAAATTTCTCGGTAAAAATAATATGGGTAAAGGGTCACTCTGGTATCGAGGGCAATGAGATAGCGGATAAATTAGCAAAAGAGACAGCACAAAGTGATATGTCTCCATCTTTTCAAAAAACACCAATTTCGTTCATAAAATTCAAAATTAGGGAAGAATCAATTATGAGGTGGAATGAACGGTGGACTATTTCAAATAAATCTCCTAGTTTGCATAGGTTCATTCCAAAACTAACAAACAATAACTACAAATTAATAAAATCCACTAACTACAAACTAACTCAGGTTTTAACTGAACATGGACATACCAAATCATACTTACACAGATTTCACATAACCAACGATAGTACTAGCTCGATAGACAAAGAAGAACAGACATTTAAACACATAATATATGACTGCCAATGGTATGAAGGACAAAGATCAAAATTAATTATCTCCACAATATTAAGAGGGAAAGTTTGGCCAGTTGCTGAACATGACCTATACAATCACTTTCGACCCGAACTCACTAAATTTATTTATAGTATTGATTTTGAAAAGTTGACATCCATATAAGAAACTCCCTGTACTATACTAGGAAAAAAAAAAAAAGATAATCATTTTGTAAGTATTGTAATTTTAAATTAAAAAAAAAAAATGTTAATTGTTAAATTTATAGTTGTTAAATTAGTTAATTATGTTAAGTTGTAACAACATGTATATAATAATGTCTTTTGCATATATTTTAGAATTGTCCAACTGTAGTTAACTATTTGTAAAATGAATTTATAATGCACATAGTATACTCACGTATGGAATGTGCTAACAAATAAACGGTCCTTTCAAAGGGTTACTTTGAAAGGAAAAAAAAAAAAAAAAAAAGCACAGATTTTTTGAAAAAAACCGGCCAAAAAAATCAATATTTTTTAATGTAAAAAAACAACAAAAACAAACTTTAGAACATTGTTTTGGCAAAAAAATAAAAAAAATTCAAAATTAATCAAAATTTTTATCACTTTCTTCTGAGCCGCTTTCCGACAAATTTGCGTATTCATATTCAGATTCTGAATCGCTCATTTTTCAATATATATTTTACTAAAATATAATATAAAATAAAATATAATAATAATAATTTGAAAATGAAAAAAACATACCAATTGTATAAATATCCAATATACCCAATTTTATTTTCTGTAATCACAAAATAACTGACTGTCTATAAAGATACACTTATCTTTGCAAGTTTACAACACTTAGGTAACTATTGAACTAAACTATAAAACAACAGAAACAAGTGTTTGATAATTCTCGTCTAAATAGTAAAATAAAAGATACAATGGCCTTTATATAAATTCACGAAAATACTACGACGGATCGCAGTCAGTCGTCACGAGTACAGAAATGCAAGAATGCAAGGTATTATGAAGGTATTATAGCTTACAATCCTATGTAAATGATAAATATCAATAACAAGATTCTTTTTCTTAGCTTTCACATTGTTATTTTCAATTCTCGAATATATTCGAGTGTGAAAAATTATAGCAGCATCAAATACAACGCCGCTCGAATTATCACGAGTGTGCACAGTTTGGCCTGTTTAGCGCGCTCGAATTAACTCGAGCGTGCAAGTTAAGAGGTTAAACCCGGATATGCAAAATTTAGAGCTCCCAATGTAGCATTGTCCGATTAGCCATAGCAGCAAAAAAGTCACGTTAAATGAACAAACAACAAGAGTCTAAAGGCTCACAAAGTGCGTACTCTAAATTGGGAGAGAAAACTAGCGAGATCTCGGAAATTCCTTGCACAAATGTTATCCTAAAAACAGCACAGTCTCTACCATGTAATGACCCCAATGGTTTCGATGGGTACAGGGTTGGTTTTTTTTTATTACAGAGATAGATAGAGCGAATTACTATTGCAAGTGTTGCCTAAATAAAGTTCTTAAATCAATATGTTTCCTTAATTTGTTATGTAAGTCGGAGAAGGGACCAAGTTGAGCTTAAGAGGTTTGGTTTAGACCTAACTCTGAACATAGACCTCCTAGCAATGAATGATTCAATCCGGAACTAGTAAATAGTCAATTGGCCCTATTCCCTAGGGACTTTGGCCCTTCTGTTTTAGCTAGTTGTGTCAATCGATTCACCTCTATTGGCTCCGGCCAAATCTTGTTCACCGTTTTGGTGGATGTTCATTTCTCTTGTTTCTTCGGTCTCATTCTGCATTAATTGTTTTGTTTTTTCAATTCTTAGATTTAGAGTTATCGGTCAAACTTAATAAAATAAAATATTATTATAAATAATAATAAATAGTTCATTACTTATAGGATAGAGCGGGAAATATATAAGTAACATTTTGGAAAATAACTGACATGGCAGCTTGTCATTAGCGGTGTTTCTTCGAAATAGTTAATAATTTAATCCTTCCAAGCTTACTAGGCATCAAAAGAGGGAGTTACAAGAGATACTTCCAATTTTCCCAGAGAGAAAGAGAGATAGATTACATAGCGTAGGTTGATGCTCCTTTGTTTATTTAAACATATTTTCATTAAATGTTTCAATGATCTTCTTAGTTAAATTGTGCAGCTGCCACAGCTTAATGTTAATTTACAACAACACCCAAACCCTAAAAAAATTTTTTTTTTTAAATCCAGTAGTTCAAGAAAAAATCACGAGAAAGTCAGCAGCACCTTAATGAAAACTCATACAATGATTCGTATATTTCCCCAACTTGAAATCTGCTATACATCTGCCATATTCCAAAAATATACAGTCCGCACTGGATGTATCCATGACAACCACAAAAACACCTGGCCAGAATATTCCAGCTGTTGTTAGATCTTCTTCAGTTACTTATAACCTTTACTTCATGTTCATGTTCAAATGTTATCATTATTATCAATTTAATATATTGTTCAAAGTATCTGCTATCTTTTTTTACTTCATAATAACATCCTAGACATAACATCCGTACGAAAAAAAAAAAAATCTTACTCTTAAATAATGGTATATAAAGATGAGAAAAAGATGGTTATATTTTTATTAATATGCTAAAAACTTTCTTTAAAACGATGCTTGTGAACTTCCTAACCTAATCAAAACAAACTATTACTTGTTCGCAGTCCGGCTGGTGACAATAGGATTTTTTAAAATTAGTAAGACATCTTCAAATCAAATATATTTAAAAATAATCGATATCAAAAGAACAATAAATAAAAATAAATTATAAATATAAAATTGACTTAAGTCAACAAGATCCTAATTAAAGTAATGTTCAATGAACATTCTTCCCCGTGTATACATCGTAAAAATTGCGAGAACAGGGGGATATAGGATCGGTGAAGAGAACGGATTTGTCTGGCTTGGATACGAGCCCTGGTAGCTCAGTGCTTTAGAGCACTTCACCGGAGATGCAGACGACCCGGGATCGAATCCCGGCTAGGTCAAATCTTTTCTCTTGGAGAGAACGTATAACGTTCTCTAGATGTCAGGTAAATAGATTAAAGATAACTATCTATCTTAAATATAACTGGATAAACTAACTTATTATCATATAATGTCATATTCCTGTGAAATTAAAAAAAACAAACGAATAAATAAATAAAATTACAGCACATCTCACGTCAATAGACTAGAAACGCAATGTTCTGAAAGTGATTAGGATGCCTTGAAGCGATGTGATGTCACACGTTGACAAGTTTGGTATTAGTATGCTTAAGGGCCTGCTGACATCAGCGCGCTCAGGTGTCACTTTTCTTAACCATCTCCTACTGTTATAGTAACCTTTCTTTGTTTTGTTATTGTTTATGTCAAGTTGAACGTGAATGTGTTTTTGATTATTTTCTTCAAATATGACTTGGAATTTGAAGATTTTTCGCACGGTGAACGATGAAAAATCAGCTGTTAGGGTTCTTCAGGAGCGGAATGTCATTCCGCAGAAAATGCGTTGTGGAAATGGACATGGTATGAAACTGCAAATTGTTCTTTTTAATGAGCATTGTTTGGAATAAATCTTTCATTGTTTATAATTACATCATATTTTAAGTATTTCTATTTTAAACATTAAATAACAATTTGTAACTAAAATATCATAATTTTTTTAATTGTTAAATGTTTTTATTTTAAAGAGAAAAGATTTGCCCGGGCAATAAATACAAATAAAAACATTTAAAAATTAAAAAAATTATCATATTTTAGTTATAAATTGTTATTTAATGAATATTGCTTGTAATAAATGTTTTATTATTTCTAGTTTAATTTTGTCTACATGTTTCTTATTTATTTCATTTCCTATAAATCTATTGTATCATAATGAAAGGCAATGCCAAATTAAAATTCATACATAACCTGACAAGGTCCAAATAGTTGAGGTAAGTGACACCTGAGCGCGCTGATGTCAGCAGGCCCTTAAACATACTAGTACCACAAGTTTTTCCGGACATTAGTCTGCGTAAATATAATGGTTTCTGTCCTCATACGGTTTGAGAGTTGGCGAAACGCTTCATTGACTTGTTACCAATTATGTATTAACTGAGATTCCAGAGACTTATTTTCCTCATAAATTTTAGAACATAAGCCTTTACAGAAATAATCCCTATCATATGAAAAAGAAAATGAAAGCAATAATATGTTATTTCGAGGTGTGAAGAGGCGAAGAGTAGAAAACATACATCTTCTGGCTTCAGAGTAGTAAATCATTTAGCTTTTTTTTTCTTTCTATTTTTTTTTTGGTTTCCACCATTATTTTCACGAAAAAAATATACGGAGGATTTTTCTCGATTATTATTTTTTTTTTTTAGAAACAGAGTCACATATGGTACTATGTAGGTCATCATTGTAGTTATAAGCCCATTCCGTAGTGCTGTGTATTCATGATAGGCCAAGAGATAATTTTTATCTATTGTTCTGAAGAGGAACGAGATTATAATAGAGAACTTTAAGAGTAATTATGGAACAATAATGTCCAAACAAAGCATAAAATAAACAACCTAAAAATTAATAAAAGCCAAACAAAGTTAGGTTAAGAATAAAGACTGATTACCTTCAATTATTATTAAAGATGATTAATAGCCAGAAAATGCTTCCTTTCATTTAATTATAAGGATTACGCCTAAAACAGTTTTTAAAAATATAAATCCCTCCGTCCTAAACCAACGACTTCCTGTCCTCCTGCATCGTTTAATTACATCCCACTGATTCCTGTAGAACAAGTCCGGTACTTAGATCTATATCTTGACAAACGCTTAACTTGGAATCCTCATACTAGACTGAAACGACAAGAAACAGCTCGCCGTTTCAGGCTACTTAAACATTTACTAGACAAACGCTCTAAGCTCTCAATTAATTACAAAAGACTCATATACATGCAAATCATTAGACCTATCTGGACTTACGGAATAGAGCTTTGGGGCTCCACTAAGCCATCGAATTTCTCTCGTATTCAATCCTTACAATCCAAAAATCGTAAAATCCTCAATGCTCCGTACTTTGTTACGAACAAATTAATCCATAATGACCTTAATGTCCCATTTGTTGGTGATTTGGCCTGAATCCCCAACCCCCCGATATCAATCTTTTCATGACAAACTTTATTTCCACTCAAACCCACTAGTTTCAAACCTAGCAACATCGTCAATTCCTGATAATCTTTCGAGGCGTTTGAAAAGAAGATGGCCTCGTGATCTTCTAAGTTGAATTTTTTATTTGAGTACTACCACTGGGTAGTTTCTCTACTTGCCTTTATCTCGGGACATTATTTATCTTTCATTATATTTACTTGATGTATTCAATATACAGTTGCAAATTTCAATAAATACACACACACACATATATATATATATATATATATATATATATGTTTCCCAGCTTTTGCCCGCGGCTTCGCTCGCATAGAATCTGGACTACCGCATAAGTTTCTTGACAGTGCTTTTTAACAATAATTTAAAATAATAAATAATTTAATTATTTAAATAATTTAATTTTTTTCACTATAGGTTACTCGTACGAAATTTCAGATGTCTAACTTCAAAACTGACGGATTCCATACAACCTTTGAACCCTTATTATAATAAGGGTGGAATTATCCAAACTTCTTTCTTAAATCATACAAAGGACCTATCTGCAAATTTCAAGATGCTAAATTCCTGAATTGCCTTTAATTATTTACTAAAATGGATTCTCCACAGTACCTCTAAAACTGTCGGGGGTGGGGAGGGGAACGTGCCCCCTTGCGCCCCCCTAAATCCGCGCTTGCTATAGCCTATGTGTTATTCTGATGTATAACCTACATTACTGTAAAGTTTCATCCAAATCCATTCAGTAGTTTTTGCGTGAAAGAGAGACAAACATACAAACTTTCACATTTATAATATTAGTAAGATTATTGAATATAAAAGAGGAATATTGAGAAAATTGAGATAATCATAGCAAATATAAACTTCATTATCTTATCAATCAAACACCATAACACCGAAGCAAAATGAAAACTATAGCACAAAATGGTAAATAAAATAAATTATCAGAAGTATTAAACAAAGTAAAAAAATTTAAAAAAAGTTGCATAAAAATGTATGAAACGTCAAAATTCAAAATTTATAACCCTGATCACAAATAAATGAAAAGTTGTATATAATTTTGCATAAGGCATATTTCGGCTCCGTTTTGAGATAAAAACTACGCAATATTCGGACTGTTATGAAAGACTTCTAAATACAAATATTACTATCATGATAAAAAAAAAAAAGGTATATGACAGAATATTTAGAATTATAATAAATATATATAAAAAAAAAAATATCTCATGGTTCTTGTTCACAACATGATTTCCAGGTAGCTAAAACTTAATTTTTTCATGCACCCTACCTAAATTAATATCATATAAATTGTCAACTAAGGCCCACGTAAAAAAATATACTTAATATTTACCTTTTTATCGCCTTCTCTGAGGCTGTTCTAACTGCTGCCATTTTCGCCAGATGGTCAACTGTTAATTTCCGGTCTTTGTCTGTAGCCTCTTAAAAACTTCATTTATAGCATTTTTGTACTTATTTCAATTCATTTCATTTCTGTAAGTTCTGTGTAAACAAGACTTGGGTGTTTTTCTTTCTTGAATTATAAACAAATCTTCTTCGTTAATAATCCATTCCCACCAGATGACCGAACTTTATACGAGTAGCCTTCTCTTCCTGATTTCGTTAATTTTTTTTAGTGCTAGTAAGATCCCTTAACAGAACTACTCTTTAAACATAAATGAAACTAGTTAGGGCATCAATATGAAAAGAATTAATTCTATGTTGTTTTTTTTTATAAAGTTGGAATATTTTTTTACATCTATACGCCACTGCATTAGATATTTTTTTCCACGAGTTGTATTTCTTTTCTAAGTGGTTATGACCACGCAGTTGAAACAAGTATACGGTTCAAGCGATATTTGAAATTTTCAGATGAATCATTCAATTTCACTTTTATGGTGTTGAGGTAGCAGCTGAGAACGACGGAGGGAAAAGAATTTAACGCACATAAATAAGAAATATGCTACTTTATAGTTGGAAGCAAAGAAAGTAAGAAAACTAAAAGTTAGGAAAATGGGAAAAAAAGGAGTAAAAAGAGAGAGAGAGAGAGAGAGAGAGAGAGAGAGAGAGAGATAAAGAGGGATGAGAAGAGATATTTGAGAGAGAGAGACAGAGAGAGAGTCGTTAGCCTAGGTTTTTAGTTCTCTTTTGGTTTTAATTGGCCAGAGCTTTGTCGAGTCTTCTTTCAACAGTGATTAGTTGCACTGTCTTTGTCACCTCTACGCCAGCTTTCATCATATCAAAACAGTTTCAGGTGAATTTAAAACAAAAGAAATTAAATTAAATAAGCGGTCACGAGGACTCCCGAGAGAAGTGAAAACAGAGAAATTTGGAATAACTATGTTCTTTTTTGAATTTCTAAATAAATAAATTATTTAAATTTCAAATTTGTAAATTTAAATTAGTCTCGTTTTCACATCGATTGACCCTACAAAAATAAATTAATACATTTTCAAATATTTTCTTGTAATAAATAACAATCAAAACATACGATATTCTACACAAGATCAATACGATGTATCAATAAATTTATTATCACCAATGGTTATAACGATATATTTAGTTAGGGGTGTCTATTGTACGAGACTATACCCCCAAAAATCAATTGCTATCAACAATAAACAATCAATATTATAACAAACATGTAAGGCCCACAAGGCCGATCTGGTAATAAACTTTTAAAAATAAGTTATTTGTAATAATAATTACAATAGTACATTGGATTTGGGGTTCAGTAAATGGTAGAGACTGTACTGCAGAACCGTTGTCCATGAAAGGAGGTGACATGTAGGTCACGCTCAACCGCCATTTTTATAATATTTTTATAGAGGCTGGGTGAGCCCCAGGAGGGTCCAAGATCCTAAATGATCTATCTCCGCTGCAAACAGACTAAATAAAATTACTAACAGCAGAGGGATTTGAATTTTCTACAGAGGATTTTGCTAAACCGTTGTCCATGAAACAGTAAAGTCTCTAACATGCACTGAATCCTAGATCCGTTTACGAGTTGCAGTGCTACGGGTATTTTTCTGTTTTATTTATTATATACATATACACAAATATAAAGATGCATTGCACACACACACACACACACGTACACAAATACTAACGAGCACACACATACACCCACCATCTCCATTTCAATTTAACAACTATATCACTATGGCCTTATAAAGGCGGAACAAATTAAACACTCCAGTAAAGAGATATGTTGCTAGATAGCCATTTCTACGATTTGTTCCTTCGAAAGGGAAACTGGTAAATGTATTCTTGAATTTACTGCTAATAGCCGCTCTGGGCTTCCTTCCATCTATTTTTTATTCCACAGACTATTTTACCTTTTCGACTGTTTGAATTTTTTTTTTTTGTTTAGTAAAGAAACAATTTAAATTGCAGAACGTTTGCAAGTCTACATTACATTACATGATTTTGGGCTAACAGGAGATTCAAATTCATCTAATTGGTATTTGAAATACCAATAAATAAGACATAAACTAATTGATCATGTAAATAAACTCATAGTAATATCCGTTAGAATCTTAACTGTAAATGTAAACATTTTTTTAAAGAAGTAAATACAAATAATAATTACTCAAGGAGAGTTTTTCGCATAAAGGAATATTTCAAAATTACTCCATGACGAAAATTCGACAATAGAGTATTTAAAACAGGTATAAACCTGTACCACTACAACACGTGAACTAGGCCTTCGGTTCAGTACATGGTAGAGACTGAACTATTTCATGGACAACGGTTCTACAAGGCCGTGACGTCCTAGCTCATGCTCAACCACCAGATTTCCCCCCCTTATTTTGGGTACCCTATTTTAGAATAGAATAGAATAGAATAGAAAAGTAACTTTATTCTGGGACAAAGTCCCTTTAGAATAACAGATATGAACAGGAATAAAAACATAATATTTATCTGGCCAGAAGGCTAAATGTTACAAATCATAAAACGTGAAAACATGACAGAAAACAATTTAAAAAGAAATATATAAACAAAAATAATAGTAAGTAAATAAATAGTACAGATCTTGACAGGATATTAAGCAATTACAGAGAATAGATAAATCCAAAGCTTTTGAAATTGAATGCATGAGCTAGCATTCAATAATTTGTTTACATGATGTACAGCTTTTCAAAGAGCAGAATTAAAAGAACTAGATAACACAGTTTGTTATTATATACATTGTATTCTAAGCAAATGACTAACCTACCTAGAGACTATCCTTCTGGGAAGCTAATAGATGTTGAAACAGCCAGGATTTGAATAATGATAGAGAGGGAGTATGACGGATATTAGGAGGGATTGAGTTCCACATTGTGGTGGAGCGGGCGAGAAAGGAACGTTCGAATGCTTTAGTTCTGTGTGAACGTATATAGAGATCAGAAAGGCGGGATCTTGTTTTATGGTGTTGCACTGATGATTTGAATTGGAGGAGACTGTAGATATATGAAGGGTGTTGAGAGTGAATGGATTGGTATAAGAATGAACAGAGGAAATATTGTCTTCGGAAGGGAGGGAAGAGCCACTTTAACCCATCATAGAGGTGGGAGACGCGCGATCGCTTCGGAGTACCAAGCACAAATCTTAGAGAGCAATTCATTATTCTCTTTAATCTGTCTTCAAGCATTTTAGAGAGGCCTCCATATACCACGCTACAATAGTCAAAGTGGGGGAAGATGAGAGAAGATACGAGAAGCTTACGGGAAGATTGTGTAAGGAGATGACGAGAACGATGGAACAACTTCAGGGAACTAATTGTCCGTCGGGATATTTGGGCGATGTGGGATTTCCAGGAAAGGTTTTGGTCGATGGTGATGCCTAGGTTTTTCACCGAGGAGGTAAACGTGATAGGATTATCGTTTAGGAGTAATGTTGGGAGGGTGTGGATGGATGTAAGGAGGGAATTGGAACCTAAAACAATGGCCTGAGTTTTCAATGCGTTCAATTCCAGTTTGTTCAGCTTTGCCCAGGCACAGATCCTATCCAGGTCTTCCTGAATACTAGCGAACGCAAAAAATAGCTCGGAAGGGGGAAAGGACAGATATATTTGGAAATCGTCAGCATATAGATGATGGGAACAGTGGTGAACAGATTTAGGGAGATCATTGATATAGCAGTTGAAAAGGAGAGGAGAGATACTTGAGCCCTGTGCCACGCCTGAGGAAAGAGTGAGGAAAGAGGAAAGGGGATGATTAGGTATAGAAACTGCTTGAGATCTATCAGAGAGGAAGGATTGGAACCATCGGATGGAACTGTTAGAAAAGGACATTGATTTGAGTTTCCTAAAAAGGATAGAATGGTCCAAGGAATCAAAAGCTTTAGTAAAATCAAGAAGGATAAGCACAGTTAGTTTTTTGTCGTCCATAGCGGTATGTATGTCATTGGTGATTTTGGTAAGTGCCGATTGTGTGGAGAAACCGGGACGGAAACCAGATTGAAGTGGGTCAAGGAGGTTGGACTGTTCGAGGAAATTTGACATTTGTGACTGGACTATTCTTTCTAGAGGCTTGGAAAGGTTTGAGAGGATTGAGATTGGGCGGTAGTCTTTGAGTGAGACAGGGTTAGAGGATTTATTAATAGGATGGACTATGGCTTTTTTCCAGGAGGCTGGGAATACTCCGTTTTGCAGTGAAAAATTGTATATAAAGAGTAGGACAGGTATAATATCGATAAGGCAGGATTTTAGCAGTTTGACAGGAATCCCATCGAAGCCCGTGGAGATGGAGTGGGATTTCAGAACAGAGGAAATAATGTCGTTGGGTGAAATGTCAGCGAAGTAAAAGTTGTCAGGGTTGAAAGATGGTGGTAGGGAAAATACGGGAGAGGATGATTTAGAAGTATTAACTGAGGTGGACAAAAAATATGAGTTTATTTCATTGGGAGAGGCTGGAAAGGGCCTAGAACAAGATGAATTAAGAAGAGAAAGCTTTCGAAGGAGATGCCATTTGGATTTAGAATCGGGAGCAGATGAAAGGGCTTCGTGGAAGTATTTGGTTTTTGCCTGCCTGATTGCCGACTGTGTCAGATTGCGGAGGGCCCTAAACGCTTGATAGTCGTCAGTTAACCTTGTCCGTCTAAAGCGTCTTCGGGCCGCATCACGCTTCCTTTGAAGATCTTTAATTTTTTGACACAACCAGGGAGCAGGCTGGTGACGGAAGGTTGAGGTTTTCAGTGGGGCATGGGTGTCAAGGATATATTTGAGATTGGAAGTAAGTATGTCAACCATCGAATCAATAGAGGCACAAGAATAAATCTCTCTCCAATCCAAGGCTTCAAGAGAGGGTGAGTATGAGTATTTTAGAGTATGACTACGTCATAGGTCTGGAGTACAAAAATACTTTGTTATGCCTTTCATCGGGATAGACGTAAAATGGCGTTCTCGAGCCTGTCCAGTTTCAGCTAACTCTTTAAAGATCCCCATCCTATAAAATTTAGGACTCCAACTGTAGCACATCATCTGAATAGCCATAGAAGAATAAAGTGAAGTTAAATGAACAGCTAAATAACTGATTATTTATTTTTGAAATTACTCCAGTTTCTGTAATTGATTATAACTTTTACCTTTAACATTTTACGAAAACTTTTTATGATCGATTATGCCTCTAGTTAAGAAACCAAGTAACTGCTGGCGAATCCTGGCTTAAATGGCGTTAACCCCTTAATAATAACACTTCCCTTTTGACTTTGTTGCAGTAGGAAGGAACTTTTTTTTTTTAAATTATTTCATTGAGTTGTACAACTGTAATATATACATCTAGTACAATTGCTATTAGAATAAATAATACATGATAGGACATGTAGAGACACTACCCATTGGCAGCACTCTAATAAAGTTCTACAGTAGAAGGTCCCGAGGCCATCTTCTCTTCAGACGCCTAGGAGGATTGTCCGGGATGGAATTGGATGCAAGGATGGAAACTAGTGGGTTTGGATGGGTCTGAAGTTTATTATGGAATGATAGGTATCTGGAATGTGCTAAATCGGTAACATATGGAACGTTAAGGTCATTATGGATGGTTTTATTTGTGACAAAATAAGGAGCGTTTAAGATTTTGCGAAGGATTTTGGATTGCAAGGATTGGATACGACAGGAATTCGATGGTTTTGTGGAGCCACATAGTTCAATTCCGTAAGTCCATATAGGTCTTTTAACAGTCACATAGGAAGGAACTTAAAACCCTAATAAACAATAAATAAAAATACAAGTCTGGACGCTTTAAAAGGATCCTTTTAATAATTTTATATAATTTATAAATCTGCGGAAGAGCGCTGAATTGAAAGCTTTCAGTTCTATGTCGAACGTCTTGGTGGTGGGGTGCTGTCTCATGTTTGGGGCCTGTTTTGGCTGTTGATCGTTGGGAGATATTGCACCTTTTTCTTCGAGATGTGATTCACATAACCCCTTTTTGTTTTTGTGTCTTGATAATGCCTGAATGGGCGAAACGTCGACTGGTAAGTTGGTGTATTACTGGATTTGAAACATAAGGCTTTGCATTGTGGTTTTCCTAATTGCATTATAATAAATCATAGTGTTTCTTTTTGATTTTTTGGCTCTATTTTATTGGTAGATAATTTATTTTATCTGTTAACAGCCGGGGATGGATCCTTTGGAATCTTAGAATCCTCCTGGTGCTCGACCACCGTTTATAAAATGGGTATCCAAAGCATGGGGGAAAAACCTGCTGGTTGAGCGTGATCTAAGACAAATCACCTTCCTGCACGATCGTTGTCTTAGAAACTGTACAGTCTCTTCCTCGTGCTAAACCCTAGACTCTACATGGATCGTATTGTTACCGTTTTTTTAATTTATTTTTTAATAAATCTCCTTTCCGGCATCGAAGGCCCGAAATAAATTTGTATTACGAATGGATATGATTCTTCGGGAGGAAGATTGTCTTAGATGGGATTAGGCCGGAGGCAGGGAATAGCGATCTGTATTCCTTTCCGATAAGGTAAATAAATGTGTCAGTCCATCTCGAGCCGACTTAAGCCGGGGATTCCCTCAAACAGTTTATATTTCTTCTGGGGGGGGGGGGGAGCCCGCCCAGGTATTTCTTGGGCCCCTCCCCTCCCCAGGTATTCCTCATACGGAATATTAAGGGAAGAGAAGCTGATCTGACTTTTCAATTCCGACCATGAGAAGTCCCGAGAACACTCTCGTTCCTCTAGAGCTTGAGCCCCAAATATCAAAGTAAGCTCTATTTCCATCTGTAAACATGGAACGGTCGATAAGGTATTCTAATACTTTGTTCAACAGTCGTTGAACATTTCCAGAGGAACATTTGCATCAGGTGCAATTTAAAGATTTTATCAACCACTGTTTGTATAGATTATAATTTTAAAGAACGAAAAATTAGCCGTGAGCTTCGATACTTTTTTTCAATATTTTTATCCTTGCCTTGTTATCAGCACCTGCCAAGTAAAACATATAACCATTGCATTGAAATAAATATTGGTTAAATTAAGAAAAATATATTAATCTTTTAATATTATTCCTAGAATAAAGTATTTAAAAATGTATAGTTTTCATTATCAGCTATATATGAGTTCGGGATCAATAGCGAATTACTCCAGAATTTCAAAAATTGCCTTTTTCACATTTTTTTGATAGTTTAGTGAAACGATTTTTTCCAACACGACAACTTGTACGCATTATTTCTCATAGTTTTGGTCTGGTTCTAAACCTGAAGTTTTGGGAGCTTAAAAATTGCTTGAATAAATTAAGTGAAAAATTCTAACATAGAAATTTCAGAGAAAAGCGCTTTTGATCCTAAACTCCTCTATTAATCTATATTAATGTCTTCAATAATTGATTTACCAATGTTCATTTTCCGAAATCAGTTACCAACTCGGAAAAGTATTTCATTTTATTATTTATTATCCGATTCCTTTATTGCTTCGTTTTTAATTTCTACTGGCAATAAAAAATTACCAACCTCGCACCTTAATTAAATCAAAGGTATTTTAGTAGTAGAAATTTTAGGTATAAGCCCTTTCAGACTATTTCAATCAGAATAACCTAGTTGATTGAAACATCATTTAATATCACGTTTCCTCAAAATCATTCCAGCCATTATTCGGAAAAATCGATTATGTAAAATCAGTGCAACTGAAGTTACAGCAGCAAGTTTCAAAATGCTTATATCTGCTTTAGGGAACAGGGTGGCTCAGTGGTAGAGCACTGAGGTGCCATGCCGGAAATCCTGGTTCAAATCCCGCTGCGGGCAAGACTTTTATTTAGTCTGTTTGCAGCAGGAGATGGATCATATAGGATCTAGGACCCTCCTAGTGCTCACGCAGCCTCTAAAATAGGGTACCCAAAATAAGGGGGAAAATCTGTCGGTTGAGCGTGATGTAGGACAAGTCACCTCCTTGCAGAACCGTTGTCCATGATGTAGTACAGTCTCTACCATGCACTGAACCACTTATTACTAATCCACTGATTACCTCGAGATAAAGAATCAGTTACCAATCAACTAAAACGTTAATAGGAGTATTCTAGAAGAACAATTTACAATGAAATTCATGAATACAATTATATTGTATTGTTTGAAGAATATTCAATTATTGTATCTACCAATCGAATTTAGTTAAATGGTTTCAGACAGTGGAAAAAAACTGTTTAAAAATTCTACCTTACGATTTTACGAAATACGGAAGGATATGATATTATCAAGATGCTTAACTGTTTAAAAAAAAAACCTGTACCACTAAAACCCGTGAACGGGTCTGGGATTCAGTACATGGTAAAGACTGTACTATTTCATGGACAACGGTCCTGCAAGGAGGTGACTTGTCCTAGGTCACGCTCAACCGCCAGATTTCCACCCTTGTTTTGGGTACCCTATTTTTATAATATTTGATAGAGACTTGTTGAGCCCCAGGAGGGTCCTAGATCCTACATGATCCATCTCCGGCTGCAAACAGACTAAATAAAAGTCTTGCCTGCAGCGGGATTTGGACCAAGATTTTCGGTAAGGCAAGTCAGTGCTCTACCACTGAGCCACTCGCATAATTGTTTATTATCAACAAATACAAATTTAGTTTAGTTTCTATTAAAACATCAATATTACATAACATAATTTTTTTAAATTTAATTTTAAAAATCTCCATCTTATAGAAGCATTAGAGAGATCTTTGTAAATAGCACTAAATCGCTTTGAAAGTTATATTCTGTAAGCAATATACTAATACATGCCCATACATACATCATATGTGTATTTTTTAATCATATTTAACCTTTTATGCATAATAAAATAAAAAAGGTAATGGTAATAAAAAAGAAGAATCCATTAATTTAATAAACGCAATTATACAATTGCAATTACATTCCCACTTCACGGAGTAATAACTATGCATATAAAAACAAATAATTAGCTTGGATGAAATTTCCCGATAGTAAAATTAAATTAGAATGAGATTACTTCTGCTCGTAAAAAATATTGATTTTCGTCAAGTTAACTAAAATACATATCAATTCCATACATAAAAATAATATTACATAATTTTACGTCGTAGGCTAGCAAAGATACCAGATTTTTTGTCAATCTGATTCAAGTGGAAAGCATTCTTTTTTAGAATCTAATACCTTTTTTTATATATAACGAGGTGTCTACTGTATCAATTGTATCTGGGTCAGTCCATTTTTACTGGATCAACTCTCATAGAACTATAGAAAAAATGTATGCGTGTTTCATTACCTTTTAACCTAATTTCATAACATACATAATTTTGTTTGTTGTACAATTAAGTCATAATCAGTCATTAATATTATTTGCATATGCTTAGTTATATAGATTTGTGTTTAAGGTATTATGTTTGAAAAGTTCGTAGTAGTAGAATATATTGCACTCAAATAAAGTTTTATAAATGTCTGGAATATGTAATTTTTTTTTATTACAAATTTAACATATTCTAGCCAGTTTTATTTATTATCATTTTAACCAAAATCATTATTTATTACCCTTCTATGTAACTGATATAGCAAGATCAAGTATCCACTGCCGTATCAGGTACTGTTGGAATTGACCCCCCCCCCTAACAGTCAACTGATACGACTCAGACGTTTCATCCAATGTGTATCAATTACAAATACAGATACTTTTCGATATTTGATATTGAAAGTATCTGATTGGTACAATCTGACCCAACCACACTTCCATCCAATTTAACTTTGAAGAGGTTGAAAAACAACCGATGAGTTTAAATATACTTCTTTCCTAAATGTAGTCATTCAATTACATGGTGGGGGGTTGAAGAATTGAGAGGTTAAAGTGTATTATTTTCCAGGTAGGGTAAAAACGACTGATAAAGGGTATTATGCTCAGAACATGATAGGGACCGTGCGGTTTACAAGTCAACAGTTGTGCAAAGTTGTGATTTGTCCGAAATCTCACTCAATTGCCGGATAACCCCTCCCCTCCGCTTAAAGGTACCCACATTGAAGAACCTGGGTGGGCCTCACGATAGATATCAGATCCCACAGAATGATTTGTGGCTGTATTTATATAGTTAATTTGTACAAAATATTTTTTTTTAAAGGTTAATATTTAAGAGATATGTTGCAGGGCCCTAATACGAGTATAACAATGATACGAGCATTTAGGATTTATCAAAATTGTTAACATACATCCGACTCGATGAATTTTTAGGAAATAGAATGAAAATTATTTAATAAAGATTACGATGAATCAGAAATAAAGAAGTCTTATCTTTTGTTTTAAAAATATCTTTCTATTAAGTTTAAAAATTAAAAGAAAAACTCTTGAAGAGGACTAAAGGACTTAGAAGTCTGTTTCGGAAAACGCATGCATTCGGTAATTATGATTACTTACATGAAATAACTCCATTTGTTTCAGAAATTTAACATGTAACCTAATTATAAATGCAGTTATAATTTTATAACAGTTATAACTTTTATTGATAACTGTTTTAACCTAATAGAACATATGTTTGTATTTATGTATAATTTAAAACAGAACAAATAACCAAGACAATTATAGATATACATTTTCAATTTGTAGGACAAAAATCCAAAATATTCTTCAGGATCTGCTCAAATGAATCCCTGTTTTCGTACCTCCTTCTCCAAATATATTCAGACAAGTACGAATCTATCACCGTCCGGTGGGTACCGCATTCTCTCTAGTTCCTTCCCTTGAGAGATTCGATTCTTTGAGTATGGGCTCCTCAGGTTACTTCATTTCGTGTCCCTTGGAACAGAGTATTTTTTTATGCATAATACCCTTATCTTGTGCATTTTTATGCTTGATTCTTGATTTTTAAGTATTTTCGCCAATTCTAAGAAATTCACTTTAATGACTGAGCAAATCATATGAACTATAAGCGATCTACATGATTTCATCTTTCTTCACATTTTTATTTCTATTAGGTTTATAACAGTTATCAATTATAGTAACTGATACTAAATAACAGATATTTAAAAAATAATCTGCATGCCTTTCCCGGAACAGACCCGGACTTTGGAAGGAAGACTCAAGGTGACCTATTTCCATCCACTGTTTATATATGGGATGCTCTCTACCAGTCGAGTTTGCCGGAGTAAGTATATTTGTCATCCAGGAAAAAGCGTTTCGAATTATGGGCGACCGAGTATACTGCAGAGAAATATTTAACTGAAATACCCAACACCGCCATGATTTTTTATCTTTTATATTCGAATAAAAATATTTAATCTTACGAATAACTAGGACCTACTTATAAATAACTAGAATTTAAAAACCAATGACCTCTTAACTATAAACCGGACTATAGTCCGGGTGTAGGTCAATAAATTTCTCTTAAATATGTTTATTAAATAGCCAACGTTTCGACCCACATTGCAGGTCTTCTTCAGGGCTAAATATGTAACATACATACAATTGATAATCATAGTTAGCCCTGAAGAAAACCTGCAAACTGGAAATTGAGTGATCGAGGCCAAATTAGCTCCTTACGCTCTTTAATATTGTTTAGCCGCGGACCTATACTACCCGCCAGATGGAACGAACCGATCCTTGCCTCTTAGATACTAGGCTTTATTAGTATACTTTACCGCCAAAACGAAGGAGAGGGGAGAGCGACGCAACGGGTCTTCACTCGCTGCCTGACTGGCCTGGATCAACGACCATCGCACACTGCCGCTTATCACTCCGCTATTCCTATGAGAACGTCCAGAGGTCTTAAAGCTTGTCACTCGCCAGAAGCTATACTGAGATGATAATTGGGTATACATCACACAAATTGTAAGTCCCATTTCATTAGCATAAGGCCTCAAATCGTCAACTAATTCTTCTACTGATGATCAACGTATTACATGGTACCCACCGGACAGTTCAAGTTAATTAATGATATCATACTCATTGCTCCTTCATGCCGTGATCACTGGCGAAGATAATAATAATTCGCACATCTTCGCGCCTTATTGAAATCTTCATTATAACGTTCAAGTCCATTTGTTGTTATTATATCTTTGGCCATTATGCTAGCATGGAGCATTTCTGTTATTGTTAATTATCGCTCCCATTCATGTTAATCATTTTTTTTCTTTTTTTTTCTTAAATTAATTTTGTTCATTAGATCGCTAAGTTGCATGTTTAGTCTTAAGTTATTCTTGTAGACGCTATTATTAATTTTTATCCTTTCTTACATGTATATTTATTAGTATTTAAGAAAAGATATCTCGCATGTTATTCAAATTAATAAATCAAACGCTATGTTAATTAATATCTGAGATTTCATTCAAATTCCCGCAGTACTTCCATTTGCTTCCTATTAAATTTCATTCAGCCTAATCACGCCCTAACAAATATGTACTGAAAATAATATGTAATTCGAATTATAGGCGACCGTATATGCTACAGAAAAATATTTAACTGAAATACTCAACATCAACATGAGTTTTAATATGTTGTATGTATGTGTGATCTGTGTATGTAAGAACCACGAATGTACAAACCATCTTGAGATTTACGGATTTGAACTATGCGAAATAAGGCGGCAAAGTGTCAATTTTAGACAAAATTTCAAGACTAAACTAGCGAAAAATTTCGAATAGTAAAGTTCTGAAATAACAGAGCTATCCGCTTTTGATTATAAATGCCTCATATATCATCATATGTATATATATATATATATATTGATAATGCCTGAATAGGCGAAACGTCGACTGGTAAGTGGGTGTATTACTGGATTTGAAATATAAGGCTTTGCATTGTGGTTTTTCCCAATTGCATTATAATTAACTTACAACTTATCTGTATTTAAAAGGCATATATCTGCTGCCCCGGTGAATGAATGGTTAAGTCGGATCAAAATCCAGAGAGAGTTAACTGCTTTCAGATAACCGGAATTGTATCATTCCCATAGTTTTTGGCTTGAAATGGAGTTGTAATATAAAAATTAACTCCTTTTCAAGCCAATGCCTTCCTTAGCCCCTTATCCACTACGAAAGTAACTGGATTTCGCTTACTTAAGTACAAGAAACTCATTTTGAAGAAAATCAGACAGCCATTTATTCACCGGGGCTGTAGATATTATGTTATACATTTAGAACTTGATGAAATTCATGCTGAGCCAATTGTACATTAGATCCAAATTTCCCTTAAAAAATTACCTGTCATTATTTAAATAATATTGAGCCATGAAAAATTCGTTTGGGCATACGAAAATGCAGGATGTTATTTGATAAACTTGATATGGAAACCCTTGGGTGGCAGCCAGTACAGCCCTTGACATGTCTACGAAATGGAATGAAGGGTAGAGAAGTCATGTGTCATATTTAATTTTATTACAGAAAAACCAAGTTACAAAGATGAAACTAAATCTTTACATTGCAATCTAAAATTTAAAACAGGATATTTGTTATTCTGAGGACAACAATTTTCACAACCTGAATGAATACAAAAGCTTCCTTCACGAGAAACATTTTAATTATAAAATTTAATGTCAGAAGGTCACCAGACGAGTATTCCTCAAAGTTAACAGTAACTTTAGATAAGTAACGATATTAAAATTCAATTGTTACAGTTTTAACAGAAACGACAGATAACTCTTGCAACACAATAACAGGTTACAAATCAGTAACTTCTCACTAACTCGAAAACTACTTCACTTATTATGACAACTGATGAAAATGCATGAATGAATTCTATGAATAAAGGGGTATGCTTCGGAAAACGCATACAGATTACAATACTGAACGAATGATAGTAATACAATCGTTAATGAATGAAATAACAAAAAGTGAATATAATCAGCAATTATTTCATCCGGTCCTGCAGACTTATAGTTTCTTAGGCTGTCTATAACATTGGATACATGAATGCCAAAATGATCTAAATTGGAGACATGAATGCAAAAATTGAAAAAGAGCCCCAATTCAGATCAATAACAGGCGGTCACAGTAAACACGAAATAAGCAATGAAAATGGATTAAAAGTAATTGATTTTGCAGCAGAAAAGGGAATGGTTGTAAAAAGTACTATGTTCACTAGAAATGATATATACAAAGAAACATGGATATCCCCCCCCCCCAGATGGATCAGTTAGAAATCAGATTGATCATGTGATGATTGACAGAAGACATACCTCAGACGTGACAAATGCACGATCTTGCCGAGGTGCTGATTGTGACTCTGATCACTTTCTAGTTAAAGTAAATTATCGATTCAGAGTAGCTGTAAAACGCGACGGAAAAAGCATGAAAACTGTAAGATATGCAACAGAAAGGCTGAAAGAGGAAGATGTGGCAGATCTCTTCAGAGAAAAAGTGAGCAGAATGTTGAGAGAAGAGCGTGGAACTCAGGAATGTCTACATAAGAAATTGGATATTCTCGAAAAGGCAGTTAAAAGTGGGGAAGAAGAGGCCCTAGGGAAATATGAAACCCCGCCAAGAAACAGTTTGTTTGATAAGGAATGTGTCAAAGTCATTGAAGCGAGAAATGAGGCCAGATTAAAAATGCTTAATCGAAAAACAAGAGCAAGCAGAGAGGATTATGTGACAAAAAGAAGAAGGGCAAAGCTTCTCTGTAGAAGGAAAAAAAAGGCTTGTGAAAATGACCAAATAAAGAAACTGCAGGAACATCTTGAAACGAAGCAAACCAGAAAGTTCTACAAGGGTATCCAAGAACTAAAGAAGGGGTTTCAGGCCAGAAGAAATACATGCAGACAGGAAAATGGAGGGCTCGCAGCGGATCCTTCCGCAGTCTTGGAAAGGTGGAGGCAGCATTTCAGAAACCTCTTGAATTCAGGTAGGGACTGTCAGGTAGGGACTGTCAGGTACTAGGTACAGTACCACTAGGTACAGTACCACTAGGTACAGTACCACTAGGTACAGATACCGCTGATGAAATTTTCGGCAATGCAGAGACGGATGGAGAAGTTGAAGAGCCTCCAGAGAAAGAGTAGGTGGAGGATGTTACAGGCAGCCTTAGAAACTATAAGTCTCCAGGACCGGATGAAATAAGTGCTGAACACCTGAAATGTGGTGGTGAGGAACTTCGGGAAGAACTGTATCAGCTAATATGCGATGTTTGGACGGAAGAAAAGATCCCAGACGAATGGAACCTGGTGACCATTGTACCGATTTACAAAAAAGGTAAGAAAACCGACTGCAATAATTACAGGGGTATTGCATTACTCAGCACTGCGTACAAGGTATTTGCAATATCTTTGAACAAAAGGCTGTCAGTGTGGTCTGAGTTAACAATTGGGGATCATAATAAAATAAGAATAATAAAATTAAATGAGAATGTAGTAAAAAAAATAAATAAATTTTTAATATAAACAGGGCATGAATAAACAAAGAAAATAATTGGATAAAATCATGATTAAATAAGGTAGCTAATATAGTTCTATGATTAATAATCGTGATCGAGTAATCTATGAGGGTTAACATTAATTTTAATCATATTATATCTCATTCGTATGAATTGTAAGTTATAAAGAAATGTATAATAAACGCAACTTAAATAAGACAGTCTATTAGAATAAAATGAAGATAGTAAGGATAAAATTGGTCAGGGGGTACAGTCAATAATAATACAAAAATAAGAAAAACTTATTTTTTAATAGTGCCAACGTTTCGGCCTACGATGTAGGTCATCTTCAGAGCTAATAAAGCAAAACAGAAAATAACTTTAAAATATTGCACTGCTAAAAATTATAGAATAATATAGAGAATTATTGAAAAATAAAGAAATATGGCATCGGATAGATTATTAAGGATATAATATATCATATATATATATATATATATATATATATATATATATATATATATTCATTCTCTGACCGATTATATCCTTCATGAGAATCTTCCAGTCAACTATTTTCCTCTCTAAAATCGAAGATAGTATAAGTTTATATATAAAGTAATGTAATAAATTAAAAGGCATACATTTAGCTATCGGGAAAGTTCAGGATAGAAATAAGGAGGAAAACGAAGAAGAAAAATATATAACAAGAGAAAAATACGAGAAGTGGGATGTACCTTCTAGGGGCAAGTCAATATTGAATTAGTACAATAAATATTGTATAGTAAATATTGAATCAAAAAGTTCAGGTTTGAAAGCATGGGTGTGTTTATAATATTCATCTAAAGTATACACTAAAATTTTATATAGCGAACCATAGAAGTTTCTGACCTAATTGTTGTTTTTCGTTTGCAAGTGCACATTCATCCAATTTTATCCAAGTGTTTTTTGTTTTTTTCTCTTTGCTTTGCAGGAACGTCAAGTTTTCTAAATGATCAATACTTCATGAGCAGGATTACGGTCACCTGTGGTCTAGTGGTTAGCGTAACAAACTACTAAGCCCAAGATCGCGGGTTCGTAGCCCGGCAGGTGGCCCTAGGATTTTTTTAATGGAGTAAAAAATCCTTAGTTACGCCGTCCTTCGGAAGGGACGTTAAACGGGGGTCCCGAGCCTGTACGATGTCAGGTACTCGTTAAAAATCTCTATCCTAATTAAACCCGGATAGGCAAAATTTAGAGTTCCCACTGTAGTATCGTCCGATTAGCCATAGCAGCATAAAGTGACGTTAAATGAACAAACAAACAAACTTCATGAGCAGGTCTCTAGACTACTGTCTTTTTAATCTTCTCCAAGATTAAACTTCCAGGGAGTAGGAAAGAGGAAGAACCAGTGGATATTGAACCAGGTTGGTGATTTTGTGTTGATGGTAAGTGGAATGTTGTGTAGTTGTGTGAATATTGGATTTTATTGTGGGAATGTCCATATTGTTGTGTGAAATATGATTCGAAATAAATCAAGGAGTGTTAACGTATGAGAGGAAAATAGTTGACTGGATGACCAAATGTGGAAAGGAGATAGTTGGGGGGGTGCAGTAAAAAAAAATACTGAATAAGTACTAGACTTATAATTATATGCCCACGTTTCTACGAGACACCTTCTATTTCTTTCTACATATTCCTATATTATTATGTCTCATACATTTACTTATGTTACCTCTTGAAGTCCGTTATCATACATTTTATATCTTTATTTTACTAGTTTTTCTAAATTCTTCATGTTCCAACCTTTTTTTATATGTTAATATTCTCATTTTGTATCTTTGGTTTACCTCCTCTTTTTATTTCCCTTTATATTATTTTTACTCGTCTATCCTTTCTGTACATTTATTTTCTGTATTTTATTTTATATTCGTTATCTTTAATTATTATATCTGTCACTATTTTAATTTCTTTTCATTATCCTTAATTTTATTATATCTGTCTTTATCTTAATTTTATTATATCTGTCACTATTTTAATTTCTTTCCATTTCTTTAATTTTATTAAATCTGTCTATATCTTAATTTTATTATGTTCTGTCACTTTTTTAATATTCGTTATCTTTAATTTTCTACATTACTTGTCACCATATTACTGTTACTGTACGTTTTTATATTTTTTGTTCTGTTTGTTTCTCTCTCATAGCCCTGAAGATGACCTACACTGAAGGTCGAAACGTCGGCACATAATTTTAAGTCTAGTACTTATTCAGTTTTTTTTTTTTACTGTACCCCCCAACTATCTCCTTTCTACATAAGGAGTATTAACAATTTTTCATAGAATTTTGGACTGTGTTGTTTTTACCTTGTGTATATGGACGTGTTTTTATGAACCTCAAAGTTCTGCTCCTAAAATAGAAGTAAGTAAATAGGAGGTAAGTGAGGTTTTATTTTCCGGAGTAGAGCCTTGTGCCAGACAATATCAAATGCTTTCGAACATGTCAAGGAAACTCGCAGAGCAATATTCATTCTTCTCAAAAAGGACAGATATTGCATCAACATAGTGGAGTTGTACAGGAGAGCGATAAAGAGATTTGTTTGGATGGAGTATCTATCTAAACGTAATAACTAATGCTATGCTTTTAATTGTAAATGGACAAGCTTCCTTAAGCAATGTGCAGACTTAAACAATCTTTGAGCCTGAGAGTAGATGCAGAAGTGATTTGACCTCAAGTGCTACAAATATTGGATTAATTAGGATAAAGTTGGAAGCCTACAAGGCTCTCTACACTCCCCACCCAACGATCTTGCTATTAGTTAAGACGGCCCTTAGATTATCTCTAAGCCTTCACTAATTGGACCATTGACGGGCCTAGCCATCAATCTCTTCGCGGATATTCCTCCCTCAATCACTTATAAACAATAAATGATCTAATGTTTGACATATCGAGTCAGTTTCAAGATACGAAAAAATGTAGTTGCGGTGTATTAGGTCATTGACTTATTCTAAATAAACGTCAAGCTGATGAGTCGAAACATAGTCTCGGGTAGGGTTCTACCGATACCCAAAAATATCGATACAAGGCCTTTGCGATATATCGGAACAAAGTATCGATACCGAGAAAGTATCCAAAGAAAAATGTCGATATCACCCGGTATCGGAAGATTTTTAGTCGTTTAAAAGCACGTTTCGTCAAATGGCTACAGTCTTTCCATTGCCAGGAAAACGTCACACATTGGATAATCAATCAAATAGTGAAAGGCCTTTTATTTTTTATTAGAATAATATGGTACTCATTCGATATTCTCAAAGTATCGAAAGATCTTTCCGATATTTCACAGTTGACTGATATCTAAATTTTTATTATGTTATTAACGCTATCTATACATATCAGGGAAAGTAATTAAAGAGAAAAAATAATATACACGTATAGGAAAGGAAATTTTTTCGATATTAGAAGAATATATACTCATTCGATATTCTCAGAGAATCGAAAGATCTTTCCGATATTTCAAAGATGGTTGATATCTAAATTTTTTATTATGTTATGAACCTTGTCTGTACATATCAGGGAAAGTAATTAAAGGGAAAAGAAAACATATACATGCATAGGAAAGAACATTCTTTCGATACTAGAAGAATATGGTACTCATTCTCAAAGCATCGGAAAATATTTTTTGAATATCGAAAGAGTACCCTGTTCTTCTAGTATCGAAAGAATTTCCATTGCTATGCATTCCATTTTTTTTCTCTTTTAATTACTTTCCCTGATATGTATAGATGGTGTTAATAACATAATAAAAAATTTAGATGTCAGTTAACTGTGAAATATCGGAAAGATCTTTCGATACTTTGAGAATATCGAATGAGTACCATATTCTTCTAGTATCGAAAGAATGTCTTTTCCTATGCATGTATATGTTTTTTTTTCTTTTAATTACTTTCCCAGGTATGTACAGATAAGGTTCATAACATAATAAAAAATTTAGATAACAGCCATCTGTGAAGTATCGGAAAATATTATTAGAATATCGAAAGAGTACCCTGTTCTTCTGGTATTGAAAGAATTTTTCTTTGCTATGCATATATATTATTTTTTTTCTATTAATTAATTGCCGTGATATGTACAGATAGGGTTCATAATAATAAAATAATAGGGCTCATATAGGGAAAGGAAACATATCATTCTATTTTTTTGAGAATATGGAAAGAATGTGCCGTAGGATATATACAACTTTTTATTCAGGTTTCGTTTTGATGAGCAAAAAAAAAAAAAAAAAGTCAGTTAACTGTTTCGATATTTAGCTTTCCATACCGATATCGATAAAATATCGGAAGAAAAGTATCGATACCAAAATATCGGTATCGAAAGGAAAAGTATCGATACTGTACCCATATCGGTAGAACCCTAGTCTCGGGCTACTAGTAAGAATTAAGGGATTAAGACATTAATTAAGGGTCGTATCACGAGACCCTCGTTAAGTCTCTTTTCATCACATCTACTATTCAACAATACTATTAATAAAATTACATGGTTTGTATATTTATGGCGATATGGAGTTATATCAACAAATATCATTATAAGGCAATTGGGAAAAACCACAATGCAAAGCCTTATGTTTCAAATCCAGTAATACACCCACTTACCGATCGATGTTTCGCCTATTCAGGCATTATCAAGACCCAAAAAAAAAGTTATGCGAATCACATCTTGAAGAAAAAGGTGCAATATATCCCAACGATCAACAGCCCAAACAGGCTCCAAACATGAGACAGCACCCCACCACCAAGACGTTCAACATATAACTGAAAAAAAGTTATCTTCGAGATGTGATTCACATAACACCTTTTTTGTTTTGTTTTTGTGTCTTGATAATGCCTGAATAGGCGAAACGTCGACCGGTAAGTGGGTGTATTACTGGATTTGAAACATAAGGCTTTGCATTGTGTTTTTTCCCAATTGCATTATAATAATTAATAGTTTTTCTTTTTGAGTTTTTGGCTCTATTTTATTAACTAATATCTATTTACACTATTATAGTTTTTATATTAGGCCAGTCATTAAGAGATAGCTAGTTAAGAATTCAGCATAACTAATGTCCTGAGATTTAGGAGGAAATGCAAAGGGAAGAGTGGGTGGGGGAAACACGTTATATGAACATGTTATATGCTAGCATGCGCTAATATGTATTCCACAATTATTATAATTTCTACATTGTTATTGTCCTTACAATAGTACATAAGAGATACCTTTTTCTGTAGATTAATAGGTTGCATATTTAAAAATTAGCTGGGTGTGTTGCCAGTCCCATAGTCAGTTGCTATACTAAATGAGTGGAGCTGGTACTTTGTCCGGTCCGGGTTAGGAGATGATAATAATGGATTATTATATTTTATTTATCACGTATTAATTCTTATCTTTAATTAAACTAAAACATTAGAGGTATTTTTTACAAAAATTCTTTTTTTTTTATTACCATATAAAAAATCTCTACCAATACCTATCTACCAATAATATCTACCAAATAAAAAATCCTCAAGGTAGTATCCTAGGTCCAATCCTATATACAGTTTATAGAGCTGACATCCCAACTCATCCTAATACTATCGTTACCACGTATGCTGATGATACATGTGTATTATCAGTCAACACCAATCCAGTTATTGCATCCAAAGCCTCCAATCCCATATCACTGATCTTGAAGAATGGTGTCAAAACTGGAGAATTAAAATAAATTCTCAAAAATCGCATCAAATCACTTTTACCTTACGTCGTAAACCAATGACTTCCTGCCCTACAGTATCCTTTAATAATATCCCTCTGGTGCCTGTAGAACAGATCCGATACTTAGGGTTGCACCTTGACAAACGATTAACCTGGAATCCTCATACAAGACTGAAAAGACAAGAAACCGCTCGACGTTTCAGGCTACTTCAACACTTACTAGACAAACGCTCTAAGCTCCCAATTAACTACAAAAGACTCATCTACATGACCATCATACGACCTTTTTGGACTTACGGAGTAGAGCTTTGGGGCTCCACTAACCCATCGAATTCCTCTCGTATCCAATCCTTACAGTCCAAGATCCTTCGTAAAATCCTCAATGCTCCTTATTTAGTTAAGAATAAACTCATCCATAACGACCTTAATGTCCCTTTTGTTGCTGATTTGGCCCGAACCCGGTATCTATCCTTTCATAACAAACTTCATTACCACTCAAACCCTCTAGTTTCAAACCTAGCTTCCTCTTCAATTCCCGATAATCCTCCGAGGCGTCTGAAAAGAAGATGGCCACGAGACCTCCTTACTTGAACTTTGATTTGAGTACTACCAGTGGGTAGTTACATTTCATTATCATGTCATTATATATCATTTAGCCTATTTACTTGTTGTATTATTGTAATACAGTTGTAGATATCAATAAATAAATTTTAAAAAATTATAAATATTGAGGATTATCTATTAGTTCTATTTTGTATATATCCGAACAAACTTTTTGTTTAAAATTATTGTATTTAATAAATAAATTTAAGGAGAAGTGTATGGTGTGTTAAAAGGTTAAAAGACTTTAATTTAAATTTTATTAATATTTTAATGCATATTAGGGAGCTGGTAATTTGTGGGATTTTATTGATTTTATGATATAAAAACACTAAAAGGAAATATTTTAGAATTTAAAGAAATTAATCACAGAATAGCTCTAGTCAGACTAATTTTTAAGAAGAAAATCCTAAGCTTTGTTCAAGTCCACACGCCAACTACCGATTCGACAGAAGAAGATAAAATAGGACAAGATTTGCTCAAAATAAAGTTAAGTGGCAGAAATTAATGTCGAACTCCACTTCCCAACAGAGCTGGTCACTCCACTCAAGTTAGACCATACTCCCATAAGGGAAGTCCTATAAAGAGTTATTATACGAATTATTACATTAATTAATTCATCATTCAACAAGAAAATTTTTTTATTATTTAATGTTATTTTATTATTGTTATTTAAGTTACAATATTAGGTACTATACAAGTATGTATATGTTTTTGTAAATATTAGTAGTTTTTTGTGAATCATCTTGTTTTATAATTCTCTTTATAATAAAGGCTTTATTCATTCATTCATTCATTCATATGCTAGCATGTAATATGTAAAATATTGAAGAGCATTCTATTTATTTATATATGATTTATTAAAATGA
This sequence comes from Arma custos, assembly GCA_037127475.1. Classification (NCBI taxonomy): domain Eukaryota; kingdom Metazoa; phylum Arthropoda; class Insecta; order Hemiptera; family Pentatomidae; genus Arma; species Arma custos. The sequence continues at coordinate 127,966,584 of CM073760.1, read as the reverse complement.
ATATGCCGATTTCATTACTGCAATGGAAGCGTCCACGGGTGAAAAGAGTATGATCGGTAGAAATTCCGTAGAAAAGTTAAGTCTAAAGTGCACACTGACAAACGAGTGAGCACCTCCTTAGCCTACACCTAGTACTTGGCTTTATAAACAATTATCGAGACTTATACTGCTCAATCTAACGATTAATCAAGCAAACCCTGAGAAAAGTCTGAGGGAGGAAATCCGTTAAACACCCCCCAATCCGGTTAAACCAACCAAATCAGCTAAAAGCGAGCGAGATTAGGTCAGCCTTCCAAGGCCGCCTTCAGATAGGCATCCTGGGCTTTTAGCGCTCTCTCTACTTACCTCGCGGAAGCTCAAGCACCTGTTAACTGCGATCCGATGTGCTACAATACTTAGGATGTACAACTATCCAAAATAATTAAAAACTACATAATTTAAAGTCGCAATCCACTCTTACGTGGATACGAATAGTTAACGGGTTGATGACCTCAGGGTATTGTGTATACTTGTGGGTTCATAACCACTAAGTCATTAAATATCATCCGGTAGCAATATAAACGGGGGATGAAACCGATATATTTATATTTTCGCTGCTCTGAATGAAACCATTAGTTAAGGTAGAAAAAATAACGTTCTTTCCGAAAATGCTCTATTTCGAATCCTATCCGCAAAAGATGCTTTATTCTGCTCCAAGTTTGATTAAATCCCGACCGGAGCGAAATTTTTCCATCCTTTGAGGATTCGATCTGGGCCGGAACAATAAATATCGATCCTTCGTTTCTACATTCTCATCCTTCAGATGAAGAAAGTATTGAAATCGCCAAAAAAATTCGACTTCAATATTTTAATGTTTCTTGAAGTTTCATAGGGTGTAGAATCCAAAAAACATAAAATCTCAGTGGTGTCGGTCCGTCCGTCCGGAATAGTTTGTTCCAATCAATGCTCGGAAATTACAAATCGGATTTCAACCAGGTTTGATTTGAATCATGTTGTCAACACAGGAGATAATAATATAATACTGCGATTTTTGGATCAAAACTCAGAAGCTTTCTTCAAAACTCGAAAAAAAAAAATTAAAAATTCCATCTAAAATGCCTGTTCTCTAATGGTTTCATTTTTAGCGAATTTCCCGGAGGAAAGGAAGCTATTGAGGTATTTTTGGATTGAGGATAGTTGGATGATTTTCGGAGCATTATAAGGATTTCTAGGGGCAAATTCGCTGCTTCCCTTTTTTTTTTTTGGTGTTTGGTTTGGGGCCAAAATCAAGGTTCAGAAAGAAACATGTGAGATCGATATTTTTTGGCTCCGCAGGATCAAATCCTCAAGGAATCCAAAAATATCGCTCCTGGCGGATTCTGTTCCGTTCGGGAACGGTTGTTTCATAACAAAATGATATCGTTCCAGTCCAGATCGGAACGATTTTCCTTTTAAAGTATTGCTCCTGCTCCGAACGATTTGAATGAGATCGATTAGGAACGATTCTTTGGGAACGAATCTTCGACCCCTGAATATAACTTCCTTGACCTACCCTCGTATTTTACAAGTATAAATAAATAGAAAGGCTTAGCGGAATCGATGCCGATACCACCATTCTCTGTCCACACACGACCTTAATGCAATCTTCCCACCTACGTCTTGATCTATCCCTCTGACGTTTACCAGTCGCCATTGCGCTTATTAACTTTTTAATGTGCTTATTAATTTAGGAATTCAGTTCAACAACTTTTCAAGCCGACGATATCACTTGAATAATATTGATCGGGTGCGTGCTTCGCAATTTCGCGATGTCTCATTCATTTTTGGACCAGATATTCTGCGCAACTCCTGAGTTATGCTGCTAATTTAATATAACTAGTGGTATTATTGGTCATGTTAAGTTTATTAGGTACTCCCCTTGCTAACAGAATATTTAAAGTTATTAATTATAACTATAACATTTAAATAACAAGCCTGTGTACTCTAAGTTATAATATTGAAATATGTATAGTAAATAAAAATACGTATGGTCCTTAACACACACAGTCTGGCCAGATACAGCGTACAGTTGACATCTAGGTACCTCTCTTTTAGTCATCTTAACTAAAATTTTCTTTCTCACTCCATTTATTTCATCAATATTGATTTATTATATTATTAAAAATGGATCTTCCATATCTACCTGTGACTAATTAAAAGTGAGTAAAAGTGATTCTTAGTGAGTTTCTCTGTACGTAAATCTCTATATTTCAACCTGCACCAAGAATCCCCTGAAGCATACCCCACCCGGGGGTCCGAACGGGGGAATAGTTTACCTTCGGATAACGAGCGTTTTGCCTTAGAAAGATCCATTACTATTACAGATATTTTTTAAGTAACACATAATGTTAGTAGGCGTTCCAACCTACGTTACATCCCTCAAGCAAGCCTGAGGAGAAGGGGGGGGGGCGGCGCTCACATTGTTGATCAGTGAGTCCATCGGAGTTAGCCGGGGTGAACTTGCAAGGAATTTCCACCGACTATTCCAAGATCTGCAACCCATGGGCCGTACTGCTGAAAATATTCCTAACATTGTCTTTCAAAATTTGTTAAGCGAATAACGATGAAATAAACATTATTCTGTTGCTATGATACTTGAGTATACATATTTAGATTAAAGAAAGAACGAAATGTTTTCTCATTTGATAACTTATTTTATGATGGAATAGTCAATTTAAAACAAGAAAATTATTATAAGCGAATTTCGGGAAATATCAAAGAATCCTTAGCGCCAATGGGTGAAGAGTCTTTTTGAGTTTAAGCATTGCAGATGTTACAACTCCATCACGAAGCTAATTCATGTAAGTAAAAATTTTTTTTTATGTAAAAATATTTAGTGAAAACTATTTTTACGATGCTTTGATAAGCATGCATTAACTAATTTCCTCTTTCGTTTTAAGTTGTCATCGAGTTTTATAATACAATAATATTTTCCCATATTCAAAAATAAATATGTTTGTGACATAAGTTCTTTTTATGAGTAATAATACTTACTATGAAGCATGAATGTTTGAATACTGTCTTTTTCAGCTTGCAAAATCGATGATGCATCAAAACAATAAACTCTTTTTTTTTTTTTTTCTTTCAAAGTAACCCTTTGAAAGGACCGTTTATTTGTTAGCACATTCCATAATAAACTCAATGACGCATTAAAACAAAAGAAAATGTTATATTTTATGAAATATAAATTTCCAAAAATTAGTTAGTAGGTATTAAAGAATAAAAATAAAAACTAGATTGTGCTGATAAAAACAATGAATTTGCTCATTATATTATATTTGCAACGGGAGTGAAATAAACATATTTTTTTAAATTTTAATTATTATTTTAAATTATTAGATTTAGTGTAACGCTTTTCAGCAAATTCTTCTATCTTCTCTAGATTGAGACCTCGGTGTAGTTGAGTGTTTGGTACAAACCAAGGCGCGTTTACTGCGATCCGTGGGATTTTATTTTGGAAGGTTTGCAATATTCCTACGTTTATTAGGTATTCGAATATTGTCAACACGAGTTTTTCATTGACGCGCTCCTTAGACTAGTGCGTTAATTTTTCTAAATTTGTCTCAGATTTTAATTTTTGCTTGGAACGTAATTTTTGCTTGGATGTTTTTGAGGAATTCCTGGTGTTGGTTCAGGTGGATCCTCTCGATTTTTATTGAATTTATCGGTCTTTTTTTCTTTTTCACTTGTTATTTATTCACGTGTTAATTCATTATGATCTTTTTAAACATATAGTTCTGTAATATTAATATCAGGTTGTTTATTATTATGTTTTATAATTCCGAAGGTTATTTCGTATGGAGTTAGTCCATTTATAACTAAACTCCATATAACTCCATCACTAAGCTAATTCACTTAAGTAAAATATTTTTTTTTATGTATAAATATTTGCTCTAACTAATCTTTTAATCTGCTACTCAGTTAATAACTTGGCTAGTAGCATAACTACGAATTATCAGGAGTGTTTGATTGAGGTCGAGAGAGAAAAGAACTTGAAGAAGAAGAGTTCCGCGTTGCTGCAGCCTGGCACTGCGACCAAGTGGTCGTGGATAGTTAACTGTATCTTGTTTTTTTACTGATCGCATTTTTTAATTAATAATTTGTATAATCGAGTACGTTCTCCTTCCTTATTATGCCTTACCAGTTATTACACAATGTACTACATCTATCCTTTATAGTTTTTCATTAACGACTTATTTGCATTATCGTACATATTATTGCTTCACTGTAGTTATCTATTTCAATTAAGATTATTGATATATTAATTCTCCATGTTGCTATGTCTTATAGTCTTAAATATTTTTTAATTATTCTAATTGATTTTGGGATGCCAGAGTAATCATTTAAGATGATTACTCAAATTATTTTTTCTTTAAACGTCCTAGCTTTATACTAAATTGGATTCTTTTTCAGAGGTTGGTTGTGTGTTTACCAACTTACTAATTATTTAAACCCTCAATATATATGGAAGTAAATTGTGCCATGTTCGTCTGCGGTGGTTGAGGTATATAGGCGAAAGTTTGTGGAGGCTCTGATGGTGGTGGAGACTGGTTTTACTGATTGATGGTTGTGGTTTGGTTGTAATTTTGGTACTTTGTAGATAAAATGCGTATTCTACACCTGGGCGAACTGTCATGCTGTTAGTCATTAGTTTGGGTACGTTTAGTTAGTACTGATCTGCTTAGATCTCTTTTCTTCCATCCTTTTAGTCACTATTCCTTCTATTTTTTTTCTATGGAAGCCTTTACTATTAGAAGTGACGTGCACTCCCTCGCAATTCAAGCATATCAACTTTTCAATTTCACGGGAGTGAAAGAAATCTAGAGATGTGGAATGGTTTTTCATCGTATATTTTTAGGTTAATAGGGTGTATACAAAAAATAACCGTTTTATCAAATTCCCGAGTTCAAAAATCTGTAAATATTTTAATGCTATTTATTATTTACCCACACTTAATAATCCCTTTAGAGTATTCTCTAAGTTTGTTTACTAACAATTGATTCTTCAAAAAAAGAAACCTCAGTTTAGTTATTTATCTCAAAGAAGAAACGTGACAGTGTCCTACGAAATTCTCGTAATTTTAAGACATTACCGGAAAAAAAAATTCACAGCCGCTGAGGCAGCTCGTGAAATTATTAAATATGAAGGGGAAGGTGTCCTTGACCAGCACACTGCGCGACGTTGGTTTGAAAAATTTAGCAGTGGAGATACGACGTTGGAAAGGAAGAAGGGCTCCGGGCGACCATCAATGGATATTGATGAGGTTCTGAAGGAAGCTGTTAAGTCAAATTAATCCACAATACTCACGAACTTGTCTGACAAAGTGAAAAAACACTAGAGAGTTTCATAAGCTAAACTGGGAAGAAAAGGGCATAAGTATAATATTATGTTAAATGTTTTAAATACTATTGTAAATACTGTATTCATTGAAGAAGAGGAAATTCTGTAAATTGTTTGTTACACACAATAATACCTCCCAAGGGAAAGGATTTTTTGTTCAGTAAAAGATGTATAAATAAAAGCTGTTATTATATTATTATAGTATGATGAAGTGGTGAGATGAACAACAATTAAGTTCAACAGTTTTGTGGTTGTAATGATATAACAACTCCTCTATTACACATCTACGAACCATTCAAACTCTTTAGGGTTACTTAACAGGGCACACCTAACACTGACCGAATTGTTAAGACTAATTTCACACGAAAAGAAAAAGAATACTTTTGAACAATACATACAAATTCAAAACTAACTCCAAACGGAATTACCTTCGAAGTTATACAAGATAATAATAAACAAACTGATATTAATATTACACAACTATACGCTCAAAATCAGTCATCCCGGGATACGAACCTCGAGGCGTTTTTTTCTGGCCAGGCACAAAAAGTGACGTCTCGAGGTGGGCTCGTTTTTTTATTCCTTATATTCTACGGATAACATACGTTTATCCGGAGATTTTACAACATAAATTATATGTTAATACATTTTCCAAAAATTGTTTATTAGGTACGCTCTATATAAAAAAAACAGACAAAGTGCATACATTTTCCAAAAATTGTGTAAAATTAGGCTCTATATAAAAAAAACAGACAAAGTGCATACATTTTCCAAAAATTGTTTAAATTAGGTACGCTCTATATAAAAAAAACAGACAAAGTGCATTTGCAGAGCAAAATAGAAAATTATATAATACAATTATTGATTAAAATTGTAATGGGAGTGAAAGAAATCTAATTAAATTGAATTAGACCTATCATGAAATTCAATGGTAGGTATATAGACGAAAGTTTGTGGAGGCTCTGATGGTGGTGGAGACTGATTTTAATGATTGATGGTTGTGGTTTAGTTGTCATTTTGGTACTTTGTAGATAGAATGCGTATTCTACACCTGGGCGAACTGTCATGCTGTTAGTCATTAGTTTGGGTATGTTTAGTTAGTACTGATCTGCTTAGATCTCTTATCTGACACATTCTCATCTCATCTTACACATTTTACGGTGTGGTTGCAGTAGTTTACACACTAAGCACTGTACACAATTAAATAGTCATTTCCTACTCTTATCAGAGCAACGCTGCCCAGTTGTCAGTTGAGGTTGTACCCAAGTGATATGAATGGATCCCAACAGCTTTAGCCGAAATCTATATAAGACTAGTAATAGTATTTGTTTTGATAAGGGTCTTAAAAAAGGCTCCTGTTCAGGTTTAATCGTCGAATTTAGGTTTATTCATCGTAGTTAGGTTCATTCGTCGAATTAAGTTTATTCGTCCCACAACCCCAATTTTCTTCGTACGTCGAATACTACTAGATCTGAAACGATCAATAGCACAGGCCAACAAAAAAAACCTTTTTGAAAACTTTTTTAATTTTAATAGCTGATCTTGATAGATTTTTATGTGCTGAATCCAAATCTGCTCGTAGTTTTTATGTATCACCCTTAGTTTCCAAGCAAAATGTATTTTATTATATAGTCTAATACCCATTTACAGTATATAGGGAAATCAATGAAACACTGTAGAATCGTAAAAATGGTTTGTATTTACAGTAAAATACTTGGAATAGTAATTTTATGTGATGATACAAGGTTCACTTGTCAACTGGAATTGGTTTATATTTTCTTTCCCTTTTTTCCTTGAAGCTTCTTGTGTAGCTTTTCCTGCGATGAATAGCTTGCTGAACTTCCCGGTGAAGTGACCAACAGTAATCCCCCATCATGTTGGTATTCCAGCGGCCCTGGTAACGTTTTTCCATCACTTTAACGTCCTGGTGAAAACGCTCACCTTGCTCCTCACTAACATCTCCTAAATTTTCCGGGAAGTAATCGAGGTGGCTGCTCAAAAAGTGAACTTTCAGGCTCATCAAACATCCTAACTGTTCAAATTTTTTTAACATGTTAGCAACAATAGCCTTATATTCTGGGTCTTTTTCATTTCCCAAAAACTTGGTGACAACTTGCTTGAATGAAACCCATGCTTCCTTTTCATTTGAGGTCATTGTGGATTCAAAGTTAACGTCAAACATCATTTTTCTAATATCAGGCCCGGTAAAGACGCCTTCTTTCAGTTTAGCTTCTGAAAGGTGTGGAAACTTCTGACAGAGATATTTGAAACAAAGCCCATCTTTAGGCAAAGCCTTTACAAACTGTTTCATGAGACCTAACTTAATATGTAGTGGTGGTAGGAGCACGTTTTTTGGATCTACAAGGTTTTTGCGTAAAATGTTCTTCTCGCCAGGCTTTAAAGACTCCCTAGCAGGCCAGTTCTTTCTGCACCAATGTTGATTCCGAGCTCTACTGTCCCATTCACACAAGAAACATGGAAATTTGGTAAAACTCCCTTGCTGACCAAGGAGCATGCACGTAACTTTCAAATCACCACATATCATCCAACCGTGTGCAGAATAACCTATTTTATTTAACACTATTTCTAGATTTTCGTAACTCTCTTTCATATGTACAGAATGACCGACAGGTACAGAGGCATACATGTTACCGTTGTGTGCTAAAACTGCCTTCAAACTATTTTTGGATGAATCAATAAACAACCTCCAATCTTCTGTTTTGCATTCAATTCCAAACTCATTCATTAAACCATGAATGTCTGAGCAGTACACCAAATCACCCTCTTGTTCAAAATACTTCGAAAATTGTTGTTCTCTCTTCCTATACACATGAATGCTGGTTCCAGCCGCCAGCAAGTTCTTTTCTTTTAGCCTAGAGCCAAGCAGTTCAGCTTTTTCTTTTGTTAAGCCCAGATCCCTAACTAAGTCATTAAGCTCGACCTGAGTGAACAATTTAGGCTCTACATTTTCTGTAACACATTGGAATTCTTCATCGTGTTCATCTAACTCCGACTGTACATCAGAAAATACTTCTGTTTCAATAGAATTTAAGTCCTCTGGTGGTTCCGGGATTGGCAAATCTACACCGTGCCCTACTGGTCGGATGGCGGACGGAAGGTTAGGGTAGCTTATTACCTTCTTGTTCTTAGAGTTATGACCAGTAATATCTACACTGCAAAAGTAACAGTCATCGGAATGATTTTTTGGTTCCCTCCATATCATGGGAACAGCAAATTTAAAGTGTTTTTTCTCTTTTTTTGACCATTTCCTGAGGTCTTCAACACATACATAACATACCTTATGCGGTGCCCAAGGTTTATCCTGGTCTCCAAGTTTGGTTCCAAAGTATGCTAGATAAACCTTTTTCACAAAGTCTGTAATGTTTCTTTGGTGCTTTTTAATAACAAACTCACCACAAATATAACAAAAACTGTCAGCAGAGTTTTTACAGCCGCGATGAGACATTGCACTGAGCACATGTACAGGAAACGTAAAAGTGAGGTTATGTTGAAAATAAACAAAACATCAGCTGTTTAGCATGTGTTTCAGCAGTGCTGCCAACATCATCTTTGTTCATTAGACCTATTTTTTCATGTTATCTTAACTATGAAAAAGCTGTTAAATTCTAAAAATATTTCTTTATTTCATGAATTTAACTATAAAATGTGAATAAATGGTGGGTGATACAACTTTTTAAGCATCATATTTGGATTCAGCAACCTAAACAACATAAGAATAAGGTATTTTCATTACAAAAGTTTTTTCATCGTTGGCCTGTGTAGTAGTTCCAAATCCACCAATATTTTATACCTTGAAGATCATAGACGATTGTGGACTAGGCCTACTGGGGATACCACATTAAAAAAAACGCACCCCGGCACTCTACCCCTGTGGTGGTGTGGAAACGAGTGCATTATTTTTAAATATTATTTAATTGGCTAGGAATTTGGAGAAAAACAAAAAACCTTTAGATCGTCGTCTTACCTGGAACCAGATATGAGCCGTTTATTTTGAAAGTGGCCTACCTCCATTTATCTTCAAATATTTAAGGGTTTGCGTTTCGATGAATTTAAAAATATTCATATGAGTCATACTGCTTAAGTGTATCTAAGGCTGTTAAATTTATGGTTCCAATTAAAATGTTAACAATTATTAAGTGAATAATGTATGTTTTCTTATCAAGAATGGAGTTAGGCAAAAATTTTAAAAACGGAGTTAGGTCACTTTCAAAATAAACGGCTCGTATCAACACCAAATTAACACAGGCCTACGCACGATTAGCTCTATTTTATCCGATAATAAATAGAAGATCTGGATTAAAACCATAAACAGCCTTATTAATTTATAAAACCATTCTTAGATCTCTATTAATGTACGGTTGTGAAGTGTGGGGTGCAGTGTCAACAAATAAGCGTAACAAATTACTAATTTCCAAAATAAAATCCTACGAATCGCAGTAAACGCGCCTTGGTTTGTACGAAACAGTCAACTACACCGAAAGCTAAAACTAGAGCGATTGAAGAATTCATTATATTTTATTATATTATAAAATAATATTATACAATAAAATTGAAAAGCATGGGCAGTCATTAAATAAAAATGTTTAAAAAGTGACTACTTCGGGAAATGAATAAAATATAATGAATTCTTCAATCGCTCTAGTTTTAGCTCTCGGTGTAGTTGACTGTTTCGTACAAACCAAGGCGCGTTTACTGCGATTCGTAGGATTTTATTTTAGAAAGTTAGTAATCTGTTTCGCTTAGTTGTTGACACTGCATTCCACACTTCACAACCGTACATTCAAAATCTACTGGACGGATTTGGATGAAACTTTACAGTAATATAGGTTATACATCAGAATAACATATAGTCTATAACAAGCACGGATTTAGGGGGGAGGGTGCAATGGGGCACGTTCCCCCCTGCAGTATTTTAACTACTGTGGAGAATCCATTATTGTTCATAAATAAAGGCAAATCACATGATAATAGTAGTTAAAATAACAGAAAGAACATGGGTGAAACTATTATTTTTGATAGCCTACTAATCTTACTAATATTATAAATGTGAATGTTTGTATGTTTGTCTCTCTTTCACGCAAAAACTACTGGACGGATTTGGATGAAACTTAACAGTAATATAGGTTATACATCAGAATAACATATAGGCTATAACAAGCACGGATTTATGGAAGGGTGCAAGGGGGCACGTGGCCCCCCGACAGTATTTTAGGTACTGTGGAGAATCCATTATTGTACAGAAATAAAGGCAAATCACATGATGATCTATGTGGGGGCACGGGGGCATGTGCCCTCCCCCCGTTATAGTAAATAAGGAACTTAGCATCTTGAAATTTGTAGTTAGGTTCTGTGTATAGTTTAAGAAAGAAATTCGGATAATTCCACTCCAAGGGTTTCCCCTTTAATATAATAGGGGTTCAAAGGTTGTATAGAATCCGTCAGTTTTGAAGTTAGACATCTGTAATTTCGGATGTTCGAGTAACTTATATTTAAAATAAATAATTAAATTATTTATTTAAAATGATCTTTCACGAAACTTTACGTGGTTAATACTTTAACTTTACGTTGGTACGTAGTTAATAAAGCTACCTAATTACTTCATGTACAAGAAAGTAACTTTGTATGTCTATGTTATACCGTTCAATATCACAATAAATATCTTTCTTACAAGATATAATATCTTATTATATTATTCTAGTTGATTCTTAGATCTATTGTACACGGGTAAGTTAAAGTAGAATTCGAATTATTGATCGATCCAGTAGACTTCGTTGCATCGCAAACTAGTAGACTTCGTTCAGTACCTTGGTCACGTATTTCGAATATTTTGGAAATTATTTGAAGAATTTTAGCAGTGCTAGCCATGCTTAGAAAACGTCCTATATTTCAAAAGATCCTTCTTCCTTGTCGATTGGTGTTCACAATGAGTTAATTAAATATTAGAAAAGAAGGAAAACGGTATAACACAGCAACGAAACTAATCATGTAAAAACAGCATAGTATAAGAAGGATAATACAGGCATAATTAGGACACACACATATATATATATATATATATATATATATATATATATATATATATGTGTGTGTGTGTCCTATACATAACTTATATATATATATATATATATATATATATATATATATATATATATATATATATATATATATATATATATATATATATATATATATATATAAGTTATGATTAGACTGAAACACTCACTGAAAAAAATAGGGTTTTGGGCATAGTAACGACACAAATTCAAGATAACAACTTATAATAACAATCCTTAATCCTAAACTTACATACTATTTATGTTTACCGTCTATTTGTCCTTATAACTCCCCCCCTCCAGTTCCTTCTCCTGGAGGAACTCTTAAACTAAGAAAAAGAAAGAAAAAGAACAAAAAAATAACACAAAAATTTAACATAAAAATAATCCACAATCTGGGAGTAATAAAACGTAAAATACACTGACAACACTCTATCACTGAAAGCACTAAACTAAGTAACAAACTCTGAAAAAAAAAATGGAAAGAAACATGATTGATACATGAACATTATTAAATAAAACAGAAAATACAGTCTTTATTCCTGCAGCGCAGCCTCCGGTCCGAGCGAGGACACTTTACGGGGGACTCGAAGCTCTTCGAGATGCACTGTACGAACCCGGGAGGGGCAATTAATGCCACGAATAGTATAGAGGTTGTGCTCTCTGATGGTAATAATTTTGAAGGGGCCATCATACCGTGCAGCTGTTTTAGTTCGCGCAGTCCTCATCGGCGGTATACGACCGTTCCCAATGGCAGCTGTCCTCTCGTATGGACTCGTTGGCCTTGGCCACTCTCGCCGACTTCTCCCGAATGAGTTTCTCCCGAACTTTACGCCACAACACCTGCCGTTCAGTCGCCACGAAACTCCCAAGAGTTTGGCTTCCTCCCTGATCATGGCATTATCGAATTCGCGCCCACAGTCAGAGATGATTTCTTCCGGTACCCCGTACGTCGCGCACCATTGAAGCACCCCTGCCCAGACTGCTCCCGGAGTCTTCTCCTCAATCGGATAGGCCATAGCGAGCTTGCTAACCGATCAATGGCCGTAAGTCACGATTGACCTTCATTGGAGTATACGTCAATTTGAATTAAACGAAGCGGCTCCGACGCTGTTGGAGAGACTACTACCGGTGGCTGTCTATCATATTTAGCTCTCTGACACACCGAACATCGCTCGATCTACTCGCGTACTGTCTTTCCCATAGTTTTCCAGAAGTACATCCGTTTAAGGGCCCGTATTGTTTCATCGACCCCGCGATGATTCGATTTGCCCTCATGGTGGTCCGAAACGATTTGACGTTGTCTCGATTTATCTGAAACTGTTTCGACCTCCCGTAAACAGCGAACCATCGAGTAACCTACCCCTATCCGCTCTTGACGCCACAACCTACGTAATTCATCGAGAAGGAGCTTATTTCCGACGAAAATATGGCAACAACGACCAGGGACAGCGAACTCTGAAAATATCCGTTCCAGTGCGTCATCATCCACCATAGTTGGCACCCGCGCAATCACCACAGACGTCCCTTCAGACGTAAATGCTCGAGTTTCAACTCCCTCACTTTGTTTCGACCGGAATATAATCTGTAGGCGCTTGTCGTTGATAATCTCATCGGCCTCAGGCAAATCATTAGGTCGTTCCGACGTAACGGAATTATCCTCGGAGTCCTGACGAACGAGCGGTATTTCGGGTCCGTTTTCCGCCCAGTCCCTTAAGTATCGGAGGCCGAAGGGTTCTGCAGAAGGTCTTTCCTCATCGATCGCGTTCACGACTAGGTCCCTCGACAACCAATCTGCCACAGCATTTTCTGCCCCCTTCTTATGGACAACCTGAAATGTATAGGCCGCTAACCGTTCCTTCCAGCGTGATATGCGCGCCGATGATTCTTTCAGAGTGTTCAAGTAAACTAGTGGCTTGTGATCTGTGAACAGCTCGAACATCCTACCATAGACGTAAGGTCGAAAATATTCAATCGCCCAAACCACCGCTAACAACTCCCGTTCTATCGCGCTGTAACGGCTTTCTGCTCCGTTTAGCTTCCTGCTGGCATAAGCGATAGGTTTTTCGCCCTCGGAAAAATTCTGCGACAGCACTGCGCCAATCGCGACCTCACTCGCGTTCGTGGTAATTCGAAACATTAGGCGAAAGTCAGGGAAAGCTAGTAAGCGTTGTGAAGTGAGAGCCTCCCGACAACGTTTAATACTTTCTAACCGAGTTTGTCCAAGCATAAACCGTTTTCCTCTCTTCAGTACCTCCGTCAGCGGTTGCGTCAACTCCGCAATAGCTGGGATAAACCGACGGTAGTAGTTCACCAAGTCTAAAAAACGCCTTACGCCCCGAGCATTAATCGGCAATGGAGCGTCCTGAATCGCCCTAACTCGCTCCTGATCAGGCCGCACTCCCGATCGCGAAACTACGTGACCCAAGAACCTGATCTCCCGCAGACCGAACTTCGACTTCTCCCGCGATAATTTAAGACCGAATTGGCGGACTCTGCAGAATACGGCTTTCAAGTGTTTAACATGTTCCGCTTCCGAACGACTGAACACTATGAGGTCATCCAAATAAACTTGGGCAAAATCCTCCCCCAAACCCCTTTGGAACTCATCTATAAGGCGTTGAAACGTCAACGGGGCCCCTTTTAAACCAAATGGCATCCGCATGAACTCGTAGTGTCCGCGTTCCCAAGAAAACGCTGTTTTGCCAATATCTTCCTCGGCCATTCGAACTTGGTGGTACCCACTTTTGAGATCCAGCGTGCTAAAAATGACCGCACCCGCCAACCTGTCAAGTATATCTTCGACGCGAGGAAGGGGATACCGCTCATCTTGCGTCGCATCGTTTAACTTGCGATAATCCACAACCACTCGATATTGCTTCCCTCCCCCAGGTGTGTTCTGTTTTTTCTCTACTACCCATAGAGGGCTATTAAAGGGAGAATTACTGTGCCGGATAATTCCCTGCTGCAAAAGTTCGGCTAATTGTTTCCCTATAATCTCCCTTATTTCTTGGGGGTATCTCCTGTCCTTAACGTAAATCGGCCTATCTACCTTAAGTGTAATCCGATGTACGGATTTCCCAGTAGTTGGCAGAATTTCGTCTTCGCGATAAAACAGACCTGCGTACTGATTGACGATATCCTCCACAACTTTCTGACTGCACTCAACCGCCCCAATCTCGACACGTTGACCTGAACCCACCAAATTGGTTTGGTATTTCCGTTCCCCTAACCGAAATCGACAGCGGCCTTTCTCAACTCTCATTTCTAACCCTGCTTGTTGCAACAGGTCGCACCCCACGATCAGATCGTACCCCGGCATTAAGGTTTCGGTGATATGAAGTTTAATGCGTACGTCCCTTCCCACTAACTTTTTACAACTAAAATAACCCTCCCCTAATGTCTTACACCGTCCACTAACCGTAGAGATTTCGCAATTACACTGGCGTTGCATCCCCCACATACCTAGTTTTTCCGCCCCTTGTCTACTAATCAATGAATTCGTACTGCCCGTATCCACAAGGAATTTAACATCTAACCCACTCAACTTCGCCACGGGCAACCTCATCCCTCCTCTGTCCATCCCGTTATTATTTATTATTAGTTCGCGTGAGAGGTTGCCCCGCCCGTCATCGTACCCTCAATCTAGTTTAGGATGCCGCGTCGCGACCCCGGATCCGGAAGGGCCACCCCTCCAGGAATTCCCACCTCTTACCTCATGTCTGCTCGAGGCCGGAGTACTGCGCTCAGATCGTATGCTCTCCTCTCCTGAAGATTCGGCGCTCGAAAACTGCTCTCTGCCTCTTCTATGCGTCCGTCTCCTGCTCCATTCCTGGTTATTCACCTCCATAGGTTCTGGCTGCTGACTTCTTCGATTCGGACGTGGATTACGCCTTGGACATTCTCGTGCTACATGTCCCCGCCTGCCACATTCGTAGCACCTAGTGAGATTGCATTGTGCTGCAAGGTGGCCGGTTTGATTGCACTCTAGCACCTCTTTTCTGGTTTCCGTCGACGGCCCTTGGTGCTCTATTAGGTCTCTTCTCGAACTGCCTGCCGCCACCATTACGTCTCGGCGGGCTCTGATGTCTCCTCCTCGTCGATCTCACTTCTGTCAACTCTCCTTCTGACTTCTCAAGTCGGGCTTCACTCCTTTCGTGGGCGTCAATGAGCTCGTAAGCGCAGTCCACGAAGTCGCGTTCTCGTGGCAATGAGCCCGGGCGGTCCATGTAATGATTTAACTGGACCTTCAAGACTCCTCGGACAAATGCCGTACGCTGGGCCCCTTCCGCCTGGCCGAACGTCTCCACCATTTTGTCCACCAACCTGTTATACAGCACCAATAACTTTTCGGCGAACTCTCCCTCCGTTTGGCCCTGCCTCCAGTGTTCCTTTAACATATAGAAAATATCTTCCTCCGGTGTCCATCTTCCTCCACCATATAATTTTTTTAATCTCGCCTTTAGTACATCCCAAGGGTGAGTAGTGTCTCCCTGAATGGCATTGAGAACTCGTCTCGAAATTCGGCTAACCAATGACGCTTCTAAGAGCACTACGTCGGATTCCTGCAGTGTGCCGTCCTCCTTTTTCAGATTAATGAGTTCTTTAATCTGATCTGCCCCTTTAATGAAGTGCTCGAGATCGCCTAAAACTCCGTTGAACGGCTCTAGTTGACTGATCACCTCGTGGACAAAAGCGGAATTCTGTGTTCTCATCTTGACGAGTTCGAACTGAGACGTCTCGTTGGCCGTTTTCAATTTCTCCTCCAATTTCGCCCTTTCCATGGCCGCCTGGGCTAATTGGTATTCCAGCCTCTTTATCTCTTCGCTTTCTGACATAATGAATAATTACCGTTGACTTTGCACTCGCGAAAAGAGATAAAAGTTTGAACTCCGAACCGTACGTGCGTATTTATATTTTTTTTAAAAATATCCCCGGTTTCGGCACCAGTTATGATTAGACTGAAACACTCACTGAAAAAAATAGGGTTTTGGGCATAGTAACGACACAAGTTCAAGATAACAACTTATAATAACAATCCTTAATCCTAAACTTACATACTATTTATGTTTACCGTATATTTGTCCTAATAACTTATATATATATATATATATATATATATATATATATATATATATTTTTAATTTGCTCCCCCCATGGAGGGACCGTTTATTAATATTAGGACATGCTCCATACTTAAGTAAGCATATTAGATGTCATTACATGTGATGTTAATAATTACAGATCGATTTGGTATCATAATTACTGAATACATTTTAGTATAATTTAACAATACAAGAAATTCAAAATTTATATTTTGACTAAATTGATAATTTACACGTGAGAATAAAATTAAAATTAAACTTTCAATCCTAAATTATGTAATGAAAAAATAAATAAATTTAACAAATATACAAATAAAGAAAAACGAAAGGTTTTATAATATAAATGATGTAACTAAAAAAAAAAAAAAATCAATTCATAAGTTATACATGACGATTAGCGACAGTACTTAATAAAAATGTATAGACATATATTTATACTCATAATAGTTACAATTAAAAATGAAAAACCAGGTATCTGGTGAATTGCCCTTCTTATGTCCTAGAGCTGATCAAAATTTATGTCTTTTATAAATGATAATAAGTCAGTTTTAAATTTAGAAAAAATTAAATGTTCTGTCTCAGACCAAGTCCCTCGTTTGAGTATTATGTTTTTTATCAATTTAATTCTTTGTCGGTCGTATCGTGAACAGTCATATAGTATGTGTCTCAAAGTGTGGGCCTGTCCATCTTCATCACATGCGTCTGTTCTTATAATGTTAAATCTTTTCAAATACTGTTTTGTGTTTCCATGTTTTGTTAAAAATTGTGTTAATTTGAATTCTGAACTGTGTAATTGTTGGTAATATATATATAGGGAACACCGAAGAGGCTCGCATTGTTGCGTCCCTTCCGATGAACGCCATAACCAAGGATTTTTTTTACTCCCTTTAAAAAAACCTATACCTGGTCTGTAAACCAACGACCGATCTTAGGCATAGAAATTGCTACGCTAACCACCCCTAACCACTATATCACAGTTGACCAAAAAATTCGTGTAAGTAGACTTTTCTAATTTCCTATTCGAGGATGAATCTGAAAGTACAAAAGAAGAATTCTTGACTGGAACTTCGACCGTAAGATCCTACTCGTGTGAATCAGCCTTTAAACTTCAGCATCAGAGAAGTACCTATTTTTCTCGGAGTAGTGAATTGTACTTAGGAATCGATAGTAAAATTCTATATAAGCACCTATATACATACATCTATATAGACGAGTATCAATTAAGTTGGAGAGCAAAGTGCCGGAGGTTAATGAAGCCCGGGGCAAAGACAACGTATTCAAGTGCTCCGCTCAATAAAGTGCTCCCGAAACTTTCCTAGGAGACAAAGAAGGTCGTAGAAAAGTTTAAGAAGGTTCTAGAACAGCTGTTGGAGAACTTGTCATGGAACTTTTAGTCGGCTAATGGTAAAATATAGGTGGAAAAGTGGATCGATCCAGTATTAAAAATAAAAAAATCCTTAAATAGTGATAGACTATTTATTAGAACTGACGTTTCGATGCAGATTGCGCTTGTAATGTATGGAGGAGAACCTGAATGTTACCTGTGCTACCTAAATGCTAATTAGCCTGAACCTAATGAATTATTTAGGTTCGCCCCATACCTGTGACCTGCATTACAAGTCCTGAGGAAGATCTACAAATTGGGTTGAAACGTCCATTTTTAATAAATAAAACAACAAAACCTGTACCACTACAACCCGTGAACGGTTCTGCAGAGAAGTGATTTGTCTTAGATCACGCTCAACCGCCAGATTATCCCCCTTATTTTTGGTACACTATTTTTATAACATTTTATAGAGGCTGGGTGAGCCCCTGGACAGTCCTAGATCCAACATGATCCATCTCCGCCTGCAAACAGACTAAATAAAAGTCTTGTCTGCAGCGGGATTTGAACCAGGATTTCCGGCATGGCAACTCATTATTTAGGGAATTCATTTATTAGATGAATTCATCTCCACTCTACTATTTTTTACCCACAAAAAAACATAATAACAGACATTCACAAAAAACAACAACAACATAAAAGCCTGTATTTTTCAATTTTTTATCTTACTTTTTACTTTCTCACTTTTCTTACTTTTTATATTTATTTACATTATCACCTTTCTGTACACACATTTTGTTATTCATATATATATATATATATATATATATATATATACACACACATATATCTTTTATAGTCTACCCTATGTGCTATATTTCTCTACTTTTCTTTAACTCCACATTTATTCTATAATTCTTAGTATCGCAATCTTCTTATAGTTATTTTCTTTCTTAGCCCTGAAGGTGGCCAACACTGTAGGCCGAAACGTTGGCAATAGTAAACAATAAGTTTTTCTTACTTGGTGTCATTATTGACTCCACCCCCTGAACAATTTTATCCTTTATTATTATATAATTTGAGGCTACGTTGCACCATTAATATCACTTTTCTAAACAATGATTTATCTAGACATTTTTAATAAATGATCTTAAGGTATTTACACATCCCCTATATTCATCTTAGACCAATAAAATAGAGCCAAAAACTCAACAAAAAAAAACTATTATTTATTATAATGCAATTGGGAAAAATCACAATGCAAAGCCTTATGTTTCAAATCTAGTAATACACCCACTTACCAGTCGACGTTTCCCCTATTCAGGCACTCTTTGTATCTTGAGTTGTATGTTGAACGTCTTGGTGGTGGGGTGCTGTCTCATGTTTAGAGCCTGTTTGGGCTGTTGATCGTTGGGATGTACTGCACCTTTTTCTTCCAGATGTGATTCACATAACCCTTTTTGTTTTTGTGTCTTGATAATGCCTGAATAGGCGAAACCTCGACTGGTAAGTGGGTGTATTACTAGATTTGAAACATAAGGCTTTGCATTGTGGTTCATCTTAGACCTTCTACTAAGAAAGTTACATCATCCACCGATTATGTGGAAGGAAATGCTCCGGGTGGGAGGTCATTATATTTCTTTTAGATAGGGAGAAATGTTAATTAAATAGCCACCGTTTCGACCCACTTTGCAGGTCTTCTTCAGGGCTAGATTTGCAAAATACAGACAATTGAAAATTACAAAATTATTAAAAATTACAGCATTATAATAAATGTTAGAGTTAAAATGTATGAGCATCAAGAGTGTTAATAACAAAGTGACAGGAAGGTAGTACAATAAGTAATAAAGTAAAAATAAGTAATAGGAAGTAATAAAAAAGAAAGTGTTAACAATTAATGAAAAAGGTAATAAAGATGAGCATGCTTCCTATTTAACTTTGCAATAGAGATTGCAGTGAGGAGATCTGGAGTGTATGTAGGAGGCACCATTGTCAACCAGACTATACAAATCCTGGGCTTTGCTCACGATGTAGATATTGTAGGTAGGTCTACTTGTAGCCATGAGGGAGGCTTTTATAGCCCTTAAAGAAGCCGCAGCAAAGATTGGTCTGGTTGTAAACCAGGATAAAACAGAATACATGACGGCGGGGTGTCGAGGAGCAGCGAGAGGAGGAGCTGAGGTCCAAATTAGTCTAGCTCGGGACGCTGGTAAATGCGCAAACAATGATATGCAGCAGAGAAAGAAGATTAGTGGCTGCTAACAGGTGTTATTTTGGACTGCAGCGGCACATGAAGAGCAAATCTCTGTCTAGAAGGACTAAATTACAGCTCTATAAGACACTAATAAGGCCTGTCGTCACCTACGGCTCCGAATGCTGGACATTATCCAAGAATCAAGAGCTGGCTTTACTCAGGTTCGAGCGGCGCATCCTCCGAAGAATATTTGGTCCAGTGTGTATAAATCAAGAATGGAAACTAAGGACCAATGCGAAACTACAGATGTTGTACCAAGAAGCCGACCTGGTCAGATTTATAAAAGTGGGGAGATTACGTTGGGCCGGACATGTGGCGAGGATGGCGGATGACCGAATTCCTAAGAAGCTCCTCAACGAACAGATCCATGGAACAAGACCAGTTGGACGTCGCAAAATTGCGTTGGGCAGACGGCGTCGCTGCCGATGCAAGGCCTATACTTGTGATAAGGAATTGGAAGGGGGCTGATCTGAACATGGGTGACTGGTGGCGTCTGTTGCTGGAGGCCTTGACCCACGCGGGTTATAGTGTCATTAAAGAAGAAGAAGAAGGATAAAGATAAAAATTAAAATTAAAATACATAAGTATCAAGGTATCTCAGTGGAGGAAAATAAATATAGTAGCGGTACCTGTATATATAGAGCAACAATAATCATTATAGAGTATTAAAATAATAAAGTGGCAAGGAAGGTAATAATAAAAAAATAAACGTATGCATATTTATTTATATATATATATATATATATATATATATATATATATATATATATATATATATATATATATATATATATATGTAATTTACTTACGGTTCTTTTTAATTATTTAATTTTTTTTTTAATTTTGAAGAGAAAACATTTACCTTATCCGGGATCGAACCCGGGTCGCCCGCGTCTCTAGCGCGGTGCTCTAACCACTGAGCTACCAAGGCACGCATTCCAGCCACACAATATTTATATATATATATATATATATATATACACAAGTAAATAAATATATTTATTCAACTCTCGTCATTCAAAGAAAAGTACCGACTAGCTTGACCTGGCCATATTTCTTTAAATTCTGGTCCAAAATTACCAATACTTTACACTTAAGTTGAAGAAAATAACGATATGAACATTGTAATATAAAAGATTAGAATGAATTAGGAAATTTAATAAAGAAGCATGAGGATTTGTTATTCGCCAGGAGCACTTTTTCTCCAACTTGAATATAAATGAAATAATCATAGGCGGAGTGCAAGTTGGCTTATGAGCCAATCTTCTCTCAACTAACAGGAGCAATGAAGTAAAAGATGTATTCAGTAATGAACTCTCTCTCATAAGGAGATCGCATTAGGTATTCTGTAGTAAAATATATTAGACTAAATTTGAAATTATTATTTTCAATTATTGTATAATGTAACTGGTAACAAAATCAACTCTTTTTTTTTTTAATTATGATTTATCCAATGATATTTACAACTGTATTATACTACTACAACAAGTAAATAAAATGATTGTTACATATTAGCGTGAAAGACAAGTAGAGAAACTACCCAGTGGTAGTGTAATCTAATAACAAGTTCAACTTAAAAACCTTTTTGTTTTAGATTAATTTATTGATATTTATAACTATAATAATATTACAATATTACATCAAGTATAAAATATAATAATACTACATCAAGTAAATTTCCTAATATAAACAAATGACATGAAAACAAAAAACATTTGTGGAGAAACTACTTATCTTATTTTCAGACGCCTCGGAGGATTATCAGGAATTGAAGAGGTTGCTAGGTTTTAAACTAGAGGGTTTGAGTGGGAATGAAGTTTGTCGTGAAAAGATTGAGACCGGATTCCAGAATAAACTCAAAAAGGAAAATTAATGTAGGCAATTTATATTATAACAAAATAAACTCGGAAAGGAAAATTAATAAGGGCAATTTATGAAACAAATTGACTAAATTTCTCTAATCTAAGCTCACTTCATAGCCTCTCTTTGTTCGGAGGTTCAGAGGAGAGAAGAATAAGGCGGATAATGCCATTCTCGCGAAAGTAAACGATAATGTCAACTTTCTCCCGTCATTCCCAGGCTTTTAGGGACTCACATACTGAAAATATCTTAGCACTTCTCTTAATGTCCCCGGTATTTCCACATAGGAACATGGCAAGAAACTCTACACCAACCTTCTGGGTTTGAGGCAAATATCCTTTTAGCAATAGTGTTCGTCCTTACTACTGCTCATTGGGTGGTGCAAAGTAGCCCCATCCTAGAGCTAAGTAATACTATCTTACAAACTCATAAAATACACTTTTATATATTGTTCTTTTAATCGAGCCATGTAGCTTCTCTCCACGCAAAGCTTCGTGTCCAGCAGTCAAAAATTGACAACGACGAAGTACCTTCCAAAAATTATGTACGTTATCTCGGACTATACTTGGACAAAAGACTTACATGGAACATACATACAAAATTAAAAAGACAAGAACTGACTTGAAGAACAAAAGACTCATCTATAATAGTATACTAAAACCTATATGGACATATGGAGCAGAACTTTAGGGTTCAGCAAAAAAAGTTCACATAAACAAGATTCAAATAACACAATCCAAAATTCTCAGAAAAATTCTTAATGCACCGTGGTATGTTTCGAATCACACAATACACAACGACATGAACATTCCTACTATAAAATCATATATTCATAACAAATACATAACATTGCACTCATCGACACAATATCACCCAAACCCACTCGTTCTTCCGCTTTCCTACTCCCTGTTACCTAGACTTGATAAGAAAAGATTAAAAAGACATTGGCCAAGAGACCTACTCAACAATTGATATATTTTTTCTTTCCAAAATAACTGAATAGCGAAGAGAAAGACACGCATCAAATTTGCTGGATACGTAATTGCGCAGGTGCAAATGAAAATTAAATAATAATATAGTTCTTTTGATGGAGAATACTTTTAAATATTTTTATTTTGATAACGGGCGACACGAGTTCGAATCCCGGCCAAGACAAATCTTTTCTCTTCAAAATAAAAATATTTAAAAATATTCTCCATCAAAAGAACAATATAAAAAAATTAATTATAATGATATAATATTGAAGTAAGTAGACGAGATCCCATTTAAAGTAATGTTCAATGAACATTCTTCTTCGTGTATACATCACAAAAATTAAGATAACACGGGGATATAGGATCGGTGAAGAGGATAGATTTGTCTGACTTGGATACGACCACTGGTAGCTCAGTGGTTAGAGCACTACACTAGAGACGCAGGCGACTCGGGTTCGAATCCCGGCCAAGAAAAATCTTTTCCCTTCAAAATAAAAATAAAAATATTCAATATATTTCTACCATACACTGAACCCAAGACACAACATGCATTGGTGTGGTACAGTTTTGTTTTTACAACTTAACAATAGAAGTATGAATTTCATATTGCTGGGTTGTGTTTTAATATCTTTAGCCCCGGTGAATAAGTGGTTAAGTCCATTTTTTTTTTCCTAGAGAGTTGAATGTACTGAGGGAAGCGTAATCGTGTAATTGTCGTGTAAATAAGAATAAGGCGGATAATGCCATTCTCGCGAAAGTAAACGATAATGTCAACTTTCTCCCGTCATTCCCAGGCTTTTAGGGACTCACATACTGAAAATATCTTAGCACTTCTCTTAATGTCCCCGGTATTTCCACATAGGAACATGGCAAGAAACTCTACACCAACCTTCTGGGTTTGAGGCAAATATCCTTTTAGCAATAGTGTTCGTCCTTACTACTGCTCATTGGGTGGTGCAAAGTAGCCCCATCCTAGAGCTAAGTAATACTATCTTACAAACTCATAAAATACACTTTTATATATTGTTCTTTTAATCGAGCCATGTAGCTTCTCTCCACGCAAAGCTTCGTGTCCAGCAGTCAAAAATTGACAACGACGAAGTACCTTCCAAAAATTATGTACGTTATCTCGGACTATACTTGGACAAAAGACTTACATGGAACATACATACAAAATTAAAAAGACAAGAACTGACTTGAAGAACAAAAGACTCATCTATAATAGTATACTAAAACCTATATGGACATATGGAGCAGAACTTTAGGGTTCAGCAAAAAAAGTTCACATAAACAAGATTCAAATAACACAATCCAAAATTCTCAGAAAAATTCTTAATGCACCGTGGTATGTTTCGAATCACACAATACACAACGACATGAACATTCCTACTATAAAATCATATATTCATAACAAATACATAACATTGCACTCATCGACACAATATCACCCAAACCCACTCGTTCTTCCGCTTTCCTACTCCCTGTTACCTAGACTTGATAAGAAAAGATTAAAAAGACATTGGCCAAGAGACCTACTCAACAATTGATATATTTTTTCTTTCCAAAATAACTGAATAGCGAAGAGAAAGACACGCATCAAATTTGCTGGATACGTAATTGCGCAGGTGCAAATGAAAATTAAATAATAATATAGTTCTTTTGATGGAGAATACTTTTAAATATTTTTATTTTGATAACGGGCGACACGAGTTCGAATCCCGGCCAAGACAAATCTTTTCTCTTCAAAATAAAAATATTTAAAAATATTCTCCATCAAAAGAACAATATAAAAAAATTAATTATAATGATATAATATTGAAGTAAGTAGACGAGATCCCATTTAAAGTAATGTTCAATGAACATTCTTCTTCGTGTATACATCACAAAAATTAAGATAACACGGGGATATAGGATCGGTGAAGAGGATAGATTTGTCTGACTTGGATACGACCACTGGTAGCTCAGTGGTTAGAGCACTACACTAGAGACGCAGGCGACTCGGGTTCGAATCCCGGCCAAGAAAAATCTTTTCCCTTCAAAATAAAAATAAAAATATTCAATATATTTCTACCATACACTGAACCCAAGACACAACATGCATTGGTGTGGTACAGTTTTGTTTTTACAACTTAACAATAGAAGTATGAATTTCATATTGCTGGGTTGTGTTTTAATATCTTTAGCCCCGGTGAATAAGTGGTTAAGTCCATTTTTTTTTTCCTAGAGAGTTGAATGTACTGAGGGAAGCGTAATCGTGTAATTGTCGTAGTTTTTGGATTGAAATATAGTTTTAATATAAGAAATAACCTATAATAATAAAGAAATAATCTATTTCAAGCCAATGCCTGATTTATCCCCTTATTCATAACGAAAATAAGACGGTTCTGCTTCGCTAAGTACAAGAAATTCATTTCGTATAAAATTCGAGATTATTTTCTTTTTGCAGTGATATCGTAGAATACTATAGTATTTTGATATTACAATAATATATACTATAGTATACAGTACTTAATTTTTTTTTTAATATTTTGTTTTATTTTATTTTAAAATATGTACAAATTTTAAAACATTGATGGGATAATCGCTTACAATGAAAATGAGTTCACATTACAACGGTTACTGATTAATATGTTTTTGTTGTTGGTAACATTTAAAAAACCAACAGAAAAGAGAGTACATAGGATTTACTTAAGACAAAATTTATGTATAACATATCACAAAATGCATATTATTTATAATAGCATGTGTTTTGTTCGTTTGTGTCTGTATTTTGGTATAGTTGTTTTTGTATAATTTCCTATTTCTTGTAAGAGTGTATTGTCTGAAAGTTGGCATGAGGTGAAGAATCTGAGGGTTTGTTGGTGTATGAATTTTTGTATTGTTGGGATGTCCAGTTCTTTGTGCATTGTGGTGATTTTAGTATATATTGGATAGTTTTTTATGATTCTTAGACATTTGTTTTGAAAGATCTGTATTTTGTTAATGTGTGTTTTGCTAGCTAAACTCCAAACTGGGCATGCGTGTTATCATGGGCCTAATGACTCCCTTATATAATATTTTCTTATTTTTTTCAGATAATTTTAACTTTTTGTTAAAGTATGGAAACATTTTGTATAATATTCTGCGGGCGCTATTCAGTTTATTATTGATATGATTGTTGAATAGTAATTTGCGGTCTAGAGAAATTCCTAAATATTTAATATGGTTTGACATAGGTATTGATATATTGTTAAGTAGTATGGTAGAGGGGAGTATAGGTCTTCGTTTTGTGAAAATTATAGCTTCGGTTTTGTCAGTATTTGTATTGAGTCCCCATTTTTTCAGATATTTGTTAATTTTGCAAAATGCTTCCTGTAGTCTTTTAATTATAGTAGTACTTAATAGCTTGGTGCAAAGGAACCCCAAATTTTGTAATATCAAAGCCTGAATATTATAAAATCCAATGATCCTTGAATACAAAAAATATATCACAAACAGCTGATATATCTCTGGAGTTTTGATATTTTAAATCTGACGTGAATAGCCTTGGGCCATGATAATAAACAAAAACCCCAGAGATAAGATAAGAAAAACCCCATAATATATTCGGAGATTTTTGTGAATAAAAAAAAGACGATCCCCTAATTGCATTAAGATACCTAGAAGAGTGAGAGAGAGAGTGAGTGAGGGGAGGGGGGAGAGAGAGAAAGAGAGAGAGTGGGGGGGGGGGGAGAGAGAGATACCTGGAAGAGGCTATAAAAGAAAGCAACAGCTGCTACAGGGCAAGCGATAATGTTCCGCTTAAATTCTCATAACCACCACAGCCCTTATCTTTTTTCCTGTACACACCCTCTTCCATTTCTTATTCCGCCCTTCTATTGGTAAGGGAGGAACCCTATCAGATAGGAACGGAGTTTGGAGATAAAATGACCATTATCGAGAGGCCTAAACTTTTTGGCATGCAAAAAGAAAAAAATGCACACATACCATGCAAATAGATACATAAACTCCTGGAAAAATAAAAGTTGATTAAAGATTTTATTTGTTTATTATACTTTTTAACAATGTATTATGAAATTACAGTAAAAGTTTACGATCAATTTAGACTCAGGCAAAATGCTGAGCTATATCACATGTACCAGGTGCCAGACGTGGTGCAGCATATAGGAGTAGCTAGCCTAAGACGGGCTGGACATGTGGCAGAATGGAGGACAACGCTAATCATAAGAGACTGCTATTTGGAGACGTGAATTGAAAAAGGAAACGTAGACGTCCACGACTTTGATGGGCAGACCAGGACAAGAGGGATACAGGTAGCATTGTTGGATCAGGAACTTGGAGGGCCTAGAAGAGTGTAGAACTTGAGGCAAAAAGAAAAGATTTTTAGAAAATTTAAAAAAAATAAAAGAACTACTCCAACTTATGCAAATATAAATATAAAAAAACTGAAATATTCGAAACTATTGTAATTAAGTACACTTCGGACTTGAAAAATAATTCTTTCATAGTAAAAATAAAATTTTAGAATCATTTATTCAAGTGAGTAAAAAACCTTTTTCCAGTCAAAAATTTTTTTCTTTATTTAAAATACTTTTCGACTTATTAAGTAATTTTCAATTTTCTTTTCTTATAAGCCCATTTTTATTTACATATTTTCACTCATAAATTTGTACATTATTAACCTAAATAAAAAGAATAATCCAATAAATATATAAGTTATAAAAACATGACCTAAATGACTGCAAAAAGGTTTTTAACTCACTTGATTGAATGATTCAAAAATATATACTCCAATAACATTCACAAGAGAATTAAAATAAAATTGAACAAGGTATATTTTTCTAATCACATAGTAACACGGATACAAACGCGATATTAAGATGAACGAGCTTTGCTATGATAGTGTTATCTATGTTGTGGCAGCTTAAAATAAGATTTATGTTAGCTAACGTAGCATGTTATCTATGTTGTAGCAGCTTAACATAAGATCAAGCCCGATTACAACTTTATCCAATAAGCCATTGAAGCAGCAAGGATTAAGTAATATCCCGAATAAAGCGACAAGGTAATAATAAACTATATCATTAGTCAGATATTTTGGCGAAAAACACGAACAAAAATACAGAAATAAGATACCAACAGAGCGATTAATACGAAACAAATACTTAAACTTTAATTCGGATATTTTTCTATATCTTCAGTGAACAATAATTAAACATAATTAAAGAAAAAAAACTTTTTGTTTTAGATTAATTTATTGATATATACAACTGTAGCAATATTACAATATTACATCAAGTATAAAACATAATAATATTACATCAAGCAAATTTGCTAATATGAACAAATGTCATGAAAACAAAAAACACATGTGGAGAAACTACCCATCGGTAGCACTTCCAACAAAGTTCTATAGTAGAAGGTCTCGAGGACATCTTCTTTTCAGACGCCTCGGAGGGTTATCAGGAATAGTACGGGAAGCAAGTTGAGAGACTAACGGATTCAAGTGTGTATGGAGCTTGTCATGGAAGGTAGGTATCTAGTTTAGTGCCTATCTAGTTAGTGCCCGCGACTTCGCTCGCATAGAATTTGGACTACCGCATAAAGTTTCTTGACAGTGCTTTTTAACAATAATTTAAAATGATAAATAATTTAATTTTTTTCACTATAGGTTACTCGTACAAAATATCAGATGCCCAACTTCAAAACTGGCGGATTCCATACAACCTTTGAACCCTTCTTATAATAAGGGTGGAATTATCCAAACTTCTTTCTTAAATCATACAAAGGACCTATCTGCAAATTTCAAGATGCTAAATTCCTGATTTGCCTTTAATTATGTACTATAATGGATTCTCCACAGTACCTCTAAAACTGTCGGGGGTGGGGAGGGGCACGTGCCCGTGAATCCGTGCTTGCTATAGCCCATGTGTTATTCTGATGTATAACCTATATTACTGTAAAGTTTCATCCAAATCCGTTCAGTAGTTTTTGCGTGAAAGAGAGACAAACATACAAACTTTCACATTTATAATATTAGTAGGATAAGATTAAGATCATGATGGATGAGTTTGTTTGTAACATAATAAGGAGCATTGAGGATTTTGGATTGTAAGGATTGGATACGAGATGAATTGGATGGTTTAGTAGAGCCCCAAAGCTCAACTTCGTTTGTCTAAATAGGTCTGATGACTGTCATGTAAACGAGTCTTTTGTAATTAATTGGGAGCTTAGAACGTTTGTCCAGTAAATGTTGAAGTAGGTGAAAAGATCGAGCAGTTTCTTGTCTTTTCAGTCTTGTATGAGGAATTAAAAAACTAAAATTGGTTTTATCGATTGAAATTTAAAAAGCATCCTTTCTAAACTGTCAATTTGGTCGTCCTATCATAAAATATTTTGAATAATTGGACAACTAATTTTATTTCAATCAAAATTTAAAAAAACAAAAAAAATGTAGATGTGCCATAAAAACTGATTTTACCATTCAAAGATTGGACTAAAACATTAAGTTCAGTTTGTGACAGGAACAAATTATTTTTCGAAGCAAAATTCGTGGCTTTTATGAGTACCACTGCAGTTCTCTTCAATTGTTCTTTCAAACAGGTGGTTAATAAATGTCAATTTAACTAAGACTAAATCTGTATGTTTGTCTCTCTTTCACGCAAAAACTACTGGACAGATTTGGATGAAACATTACAGTAATATAGGTTATACATCAGAATAACACATAGGCTATAGCAAGCGCGGATTTATGGGAGGGTTCAAGGGGGCACGTGCCCCCCCCCTGCCAGTATTTTAGGTACTGTGGAGAATCCATTATTGTTCATAAATAAAGGCAAATCACGTGATAACAGTTGTTAAAATAACAGAAAGAACATGAGTGAAACTATTTGTTTTGATATCCTATTAATTTTACTAATATTATAAATGTGAATACTTGTTTATTATATTTTAAAATCGAAGAACTTAACATAGTTTCATCTTAAAAGTATAAATGGGTTAATGTTTCATGTCAATGGTTTATGCTGGATTTGTTTATGGAAACCACGAAGGCGTGATGAGAACAGTATAAAAACAGTTCCAAAAGGTTCGAAACAGCTGAAAAAGAATGTCTTCAAACGGGAAAAATTAGTTTATCCTATCGATACCTGGTATCGATATATGGTTTATCCTATCGAAAGATCGAGAGAAAGGTGGCTTCCACGATTTGGGATTGAAGCCAGTACTTTCTGGCTTTTGTGTCAGTAGCCAGTAGTGTTTGGTGTCATGTGTTCTATTCTCTGAATTAATGCAAAATAAACGACGTTTTCCTTTTTTTTCTTCAGTCTTAATTTTTGTAAAAAAAAAAAGGATGAAAATTTGGGATTTAGCTAGAACTGAAAAAGATGGAGTCTCTTATTTTCAAGAGAAAAGTATATTTGCAAAGACTGCAACATGCGATCAGAATCATGAAATGTAAGCTGTCGTCTATCTCAACTACTTTTTCAGTACCAACGATTTTTTTTTCTTTTTTTTTTGCTTACATTTCGCTAATATTTCTACACAAATTTCTTTTAAGTAGTTGTTCCAATCTACAACTGCATTGTGATTCTTACCTAGTTGTTTTTTACACCATTTGACTGATGTCATCTCTTCGCTTCAGCCGTAAAAAAATCTCAAAGATGTTAGAAAATTCAATCTGGACGATTAGGAGCACGTATCATTGCGAGTGCTATTCTTCGTGCTGCATGATGAAAAGCACTACAAGCGTACTCAGTCAAAAAAAGACAGTTTCATTTCATGATTCTGATCGCATTTTGCATTCTTTGCCAATATACCTCTCTCTTTTTCAGTTCTAGCTAAATGTCAAATTTTCATATATACAGGGTGTCCCATTTCAAGTGGATCAAACGTTTTTAACTTTTAAACGAAACAAAATTCAGAAAAACGATTCAGGTAAAAGTTGTAGTTATTCAGGCCTAGTTTGAAGTAATAAAAAAAAACAATTTTTGGTTTTTCACTTTAAGTGGTCAATATCGACCTTCAAAAAATGTAGTTTCCTCTTGACCCCCAATTATTTTTATTTTTCTGAAATGTAGAAAACAAAACATGGAAAAAAGGTATGTAACATTTTTTTCTATCTTTCATAGGTCAAGTAGAAGTGTCTGAAGCTCACTACTTCAGTGTTCTGTCTTCACAGAAGGTTTTTAAATGTCCAGACATTTTCTGAAATATTCAAAATTAGTAAGTTATTTAGACTAAAAACTCTTAAATAAAATAACTTAATGCTACATTACGTACCCTCGTAAAGGAGGTATACTAAATTGAACTTTGAATGCCTTTTCTACTTTAACTATGAAATCCATCATACGACCTATTTGGACTTACCTATTTGTGTGGAGTAGAGCATTTGGGCTGCACTAAGCCATCGAATTCCTCTCGTATTCAATCCTTAAAGTCCAAAATCATTCATAAAATCCTCAATGCTCCTTATTTTGTTAAGAATAAACTCATCCATAACGACCTTAATGTCCCATTTGTTGCTGATTTGGCCCGAACCCGGTATCTATCCTTTCATAACAAACTTCATTACCACTCAAACCCTCTAGTTTCAAACCTACCTTCCTCTTCAATTCCCGATAATCCTCCGAGGCGTCTGAAAAGAAGATGGCCACGTGACCTCCTTACTTGAACTTTGATTTGAGTACTACCAGTGGGTAGTTTCTCTACTTGTCATTATATATCACTTAGCCTATTTACTTGTTGTATTATTGTAATACAGTTGTAGATATCAATAAATAAATTAAAAAAAAAAAAACTATGAAATATAGAAAAAAATGTAACATACATTTTTTCCATGTTTTGGATTGTACATTTCAGAAAAATAAAAATAAATGGGGGTCAAGAGGAAAATACTTATTTTGAAGGTCGATATTGATCATTTAAAGTGAAAAACCAAAAAATGTTATTTTTTATTTCTTCGTGCTTCGTTTTGAAAGAATTCAGAGAATAGAACACATGTCCTCAAACGAACAATCCTCTCGCTCGTCCGGCTAACGGAAAAGTACCTTCTAGCCTTTCCAAGATCCTGTCCATTATCAGGTTGATTTATTCAGCAATCCAATGGACTTCAATAAAAATAATGTAATGTAGTGTCCGGGTGAATTTCGCTCTCCTGAACATTTAGAAAAAAGTGAGTTACCTCGTTTTCCTCCTATAGTCTTCAACATAAGCGTAACAAGGAGGGGGGT
Organism: Arma custos; assembly: GCA_037127475.1. Taxonomy (NCBI): domain Eukaryota; kingdom Metazoa; phylum Arthropoda; class Insecta; order Hemiptera; family Pentatomidae; genus Arma; species Arma custos. Next base: position 127,934,426 of record CM073760.1, on the reverse strand, counting down.
TATTGGGGATGTAATCCTCCCCATTGCTTAGAAGAAATTTTTAAAAAATTTGTAAGTAACAATTTAAAAGAAATAAAAATTTGAAGAATTTTACTTTTTCAAAGTTATTATTGTGGGATTACAGAAGGAAGGGTCAATAATGTCAAAAACACAACAAAGAAAGTCCGAACACAGTTATTTTAATGAATAAAAGGTACACTAAAATGACAAACCAAAACGTAATACTGTTTATTTACAATTAATTATATTATTATAGCGGCAGTAGTGGCATCTAGCGGTAACAATAAGATCACGAATGTGAGAAGAACAGTTTAGACAATTCTTAGAATCTAGAAAGTTCCCTGTGCAATTAACTATAGTAAGTTATTGTAACCAATAAATAAGATTATTGTATCAAAAAACTATTTCTTGATTACCCTTCCAAAAATAACATTTATAATGAAAATAATATTTATAACTTCCAAAATTACATTTATAAAAAATTATAATCTATTTATTTAATTTGACGCTACATGATTATAGTATAATATAAATTATACCTATATTACGAGGCATCTTTCTTGAAGGGAGTAATATGTTGGAGTGGTTGACTGGTGGGGGTTAACCCCCCCATGAGTCAACTCTAGTTACGTTAATGGTCTTCATATATTATCGAGAAGAGAATAAGTTAAGTCTTGTGTTTTAAGAAGCACTAGTCCAGATAGAGGAGCCATAATCCTTTAGGAACTATCGCCTGAAGACTTAATTAGGACCGTTGAGTACCCTCTTACTACCTCTATCTGAACTTGAAGATATAGGACACATCTGCTGGCTTTAAACTGACTATTATACAGAAAGTTTTCCGGTTAGGGGTAATAATAATTGGGGCATTTATTGACCAAACTATGAGGACAATTAACGACGGTAGGAGCCATGTAAATGCCGTTATAGGAGACAATCGGACGAGCTTAATATTCAATGAATGGGACTTATCAGAACAAAGCCCCCGAGGATGGAAGGACTTTGGAAGGGGGGGGGGGGGTAAGCTCATCAGTATTCTCCCCCCTGTTCGGGCCCCCTCCCTTAGTACCCATATCCTGTCCCGGCTAGTGCCGTCTCCTGGCTTCTTCCTCTTTTCTTTTACTATTTTATCTTATCTCTTTTCTTCCCTTGTCTAGTTTAACCGCTTTCTGATAGGCTATCCAACGAGGTCTAGAATAGCTTGGGAACAATGTAATTGGAATTTCTATCGTTCGATACACAGCCTAAACCTCAATAAAAACCGATTGGGCCTTTTAACGCATTGTTCTAGGGGAACGGTTCGATAACCCTAAGCAATTTGTTTATGTTGTTGCTTCATTGTTGTTCAGTAATGTAAACTTCCTTGAAAACTATATACCGAGACTGAAACTGCCCATCAAACGATTGATCAAGCCGGCGCTGAGAAAGATCTGATGGAGGAAATCCGTTAAACGCCTCCCCGATCGGGGCACTGGATCCCGGCCTTCCAGTTAAACCAACCAAATCGGCTAAACCCGGGCGAGCTTAGGTCAGACTATCCTGGGCTTTTAGTGTTCTCTCTCTACTTACCTTATACTGGACATCTCAAGCACCAGTTAACCGCGTTATCATGTGCTATAGTACTCACAGGATACAAAATTATATTTTTTAAAAGTCTCAATTCCCGCATTACTACATTTAGTTAAGATTCGATTGATCACCTAAAGTTATTGTCTATACTTGAGGGCCTATTGTCTACCTCGTGAGGGCTCCTAGACCCTAAGTTGTGAAAATATCTTCCGTGTTGTCATAGGCGTAACGAGGGGGGGGGGGTTATTGGGGATGTAACCCCCCCCCATTGCTAAGAAGAAATTTAAAAAAAAAATTGTAAATAACAATTTAAAAAAAAATAAAAATTTGAAGGATTTTACTTTTAAAGTTATTGTTGTGGGATTACAGAAACAAGGGTCAATAATGTCAAAAACACCACAAAGAAAGTCCGAACACAGTTATTTTAATGAATAAAAGGTACACTAAAATGACAAACCAAAACGTAATACTGTTTATTTACAATTAATTATATTATTATAGTGGCAGTAGTGGCATCTAGCGGCAACAATAAGATCGCAAATGTGAGAAGAACAGTTTAGACGATTCTAAGAATCTAGAAAGAAAGTCTGGATGGGTCTAGAAAGTTCCATATGCAATTAACTATAGTAAGTTATTGTAACCAATAAATAAGGTTACTTGTATTTAAAAGTTATTTCTAGATTGCCCTAGCAAAAATAATATTTATAATGAAAATAACAATAATAATTATAATCTATTTATTTAATTTGAAGCTGCATGGCTATAGTATAATATAAATTATATCTATATTACGAGGCATTTTTTTTTAAGGGAGTAATATGTTGGAGTGGTTGAGTGGTGGGGGTTAACCTCCCATGAGTAAACTCTAGTTACTTTAATGGTTGTCAGCAATGTAACTTCCTTATATTCCCCTCTTCTTTTACTAGCATATATACCAGCATTTAATCATAAGTTTGAAAAAGTAAATAGTATAAAATATCTCGGAGCGTATGTAGACTCCGAAATAAATATAAAAAAATCGAAAAAAGGATTTCGTCAATTAATAGAAATTTAACCTTAAACCTCACATTGCATGAGCGGTAGAGAGGATGGACTATGATGATGATCAATAGGAATTTAAAAAAAGAAAAAAAACCTGTAACACTACAACTCATGAAGAATATTGGGTTCAGTACATGATAGAGAGTGTATTGTTTCTTGGACAACGATTTTGTAGCGAAATGATTCGTCCTTTATAGTGGCTGGTAGAGCCCCAGAAGTGTCCTAGATTTTTTTTGCAGCTATTTATGATGTAAATAATCATTTACATTCGTTTTGTAACTGAAATTCACAAATATTATGTAAGTATTGGTGTGGAATTTTTCAAGTTCCACTAGTTCTTCAATTTTTAAGATAATTATATAACATTGTATTAATATAAACTTTTGAGGATGGATAAAACTTTTTAAACTTAGTTGTAGCAGTAGAATGGAAGTCTTAATACTGGATTAGTACGTGAGGGTTTAATACCCGAGGTCTGGAGGTAGAGATATCTCATAGCAGCAGGCGGAGTTCCTCAGGGAAATTTTTTATGGTGACGGATCAAAACTGCGATTTTTTACTCCATTTGATGCAGTGAACTACAGTTTAGAACTATCAGTTTTACTCTATTTGAAGCACTGAAATACAGTTTAGAACCAAGACTTTTACTTTATTTGAAGCACTGAAATATAGTTTAGAACCACGACTTTCACTCCATTTGATGCAGTGAACTACAGTTTAGAACAATCAGTTTTACTCTATTTGAAGCACTGAAATACAGTTTAGAAACAAGAATTTTACTATATTTGAAGCACCGAAATATATGTAGTTTAGAACCATGACTTTCGCTCCATTTGATGCAGCTGAAATACAGTTTAGGACCAAGACTTCTACTCTATTTGAAGCACTGAAATACAGTTTAGAACCATAACTTTTACTCCGTTTGATGCAGTGAACTATAGTTTAGAACCATCAGTTTTACTCCATTTGAGGCACTGAAATATTGTCTAGAACTGTAATTTTTACTCCATTAGAAACATTAAACTATAACTTTTAATCCATTAAAAGTAGGGAATTATAATTTTTACTCCATTAAAAACACTGAACTATAGTTTAGAGCTATACCTTTAACTCTATTTGAAGCAGTGAACTATAGTTTAGAACTATAATTTTTACTTTATTTGAAGAACTGAAATACAGTTAAGAACTATCAGTTTTACTCTATTTAAAGCCCTGAAATATAGTTTAGAACTATACGTTTTAGTCCATTTGAAGCAGTGAACTATAGTTTAGAACTATAATTTTTACTCTACTTGAAGCAGTGAAATATAATTTTGAAGTTTTTTTTTGTACTCTTAATCTTAGCAACAATACTGATTTTATTGAGTGTTTTTTGAAAATATTCTTTCCCTTGACAAGTTTCTTTTTAGTAGCTGAAGTGGTTTTAACCCATAAATCGTATGCATACAAACATATTTTTCCGAATATGGGTATTGATAAAGAATGGTCGCAATAAAAATCATTACAAGAAATAAAATTGAATTATAAGCCTAGACTAATAAATTTTTATTATGCGTTATGAATTAAGGATATAGCGTAATTATTTAAATAATTGTATAAAATCATAGAGATAATGTAAAAAAAACGTTTCTAAAGTGAGGAACTTGAGCCCTCGGCCTCCCATCCCCTTCATCTGTAAGAAACCGCTTGTGCTGCAAATTGGGTGATGTGATGTGACGTTAAGTGAGCTTTATACTAAAATAAAAAATTAATAAAGCATTTATCAAAAATAAATTGCGAGTATTATACTAGGAGGTATTTCAACCGCTTTCAATCACGAGAAAAACTCAAACGTTATAAAAAAAAAACTATAGCTTGCAAACAAAGGCATTCAGATCTAAAACTTACATATAAATAACACTGTGTATAAATATATATATATAAAAAACCTGTACCACTACAACCCGTGAACGGGTCTGGGGTTCAGTACATGGTAGAGCTGTAATGTTTCATGGACAAAGGTTCTGCAGGGAGGTGATTTGTCGTAGATCAGGCTCAACCGGCAGATTTTTTCCCCCTTATTGGATATCCTATGTGCATAGATTTTATAGAGGCTGGGTGAGCCCCAGGAGGATCTTAGATCCTATATGATCCATCTCCGGCTGCAAACAGGCTAAATAAAAGTCTTGCCTGCAGCGGGATTTGAACCAGGATTTCCGGCATGGCAACTCAGTGCTCTACCACTAAGCCACTCCGCTCCCGCTATGTATATATAAAGGGTACTTAGTAAAGAGCGAATTACAACCCACAACCTTCAGCAAATCAGCTCAGCATTCTACCCTCCCTTCCCCCCCCCCTCCCAGTGTACCATATATGATTATATCATACGTACTCGAACATAAATATCGATCCTTACAAAATGCAGAATCATGAAATGTACAAAATAAACTAAGATAAAACACAAAGGCATATAAAATAAGTTTAAAAAAAAAAAAGATAGACATATGAGGTAAGTTTTGATAAACAATTATTTTTTAATTTTTAGTAAGAGCTGAAAATTTTATAACAGCCAAAATGGAGAAATCTAAGGGTTTATAAAATAGCAAACTATGAAGATTGCTTTAGATTTAATAAAGCCATTATTTACAATTATTAAATATTTATATGTTTATTTCACGGAAATTGAGAAAATATATTCAACTCGATCGTATATTTTAAAACGAAATTTTCTGAGGCATTGGCAGCTGTCGGGCACACACGCGATAAAGCCAATATGAGAAATCTATTCACCCACTCCCATTCGTATCAAAATGCAAATTTTTATTATTATAAATAAAAAAACACAGCTTATTTAATTATTTTATACGATATATATTGCATTTTTGCAATATATCATAATATTTAAAGTACTATGTATGAATCAAGTATAAAAAATCGCAAGTCGACAGTTGTGAGGTTTCCTAACGAAAACAATAAACCCACTTTTGGGATTTAAAAAAATTATTATGGGATCGTTTCATAGATGTAAGTAAAAGAAGGAACGTTTAGATTATGTAACATTATTTATTATATTATTGTAATAATTATACATTATTTATTATATTATATAATAATATTATATTATAATATAACATTATATATTATATAACATTAGATTATATAAAATTATCGAAATATTTTCCTAATGATAGAACTTAATAAAAAAAATTTCCCTGATGTACTTAGGATTTTTTTTTCGAACAATGATAAAAAAAACAAAAAAAAAACTTTGAAGTATAAAATATAATTTCAATGATCTGGAAAGAGCTTCGTTACTTGGAATTCGAGAAATCGGAAACACGATACGAACTAATAAAAAACCTCTCCCTGGGGGGGGGGCTTTTAAAAAGACAAATAGCACTTGAGAAAACTGGAAGAACACTTATCGATTGGCTGTTTTTAAAAAATTAAAATTCATTTTCTTCAACGCTCGTTTAACAAGAGGGCATTAAAAATTTTAAATGAAATTAATAATTTTCAGATGGAGAATTTTAATGCCTTTAAAAATTATTGTTTCATTATTATTGGATAATCAGTATTAATTTCAATTTAATGGATACCACTTAGATACTGCACCAATCTCCGAAGGATAAGGTAAAATGTCAATACTTGCTTAGAATTGCATGTTATTTAGTTATGTGACTTTTGACTGGTAAAACTATTGAAAAGTCAACATTCGTATGGAATTATAGAAAACCTAGGTATATTTCCAAAATTATATTTTTTTTTTAAATTTCAACAGAAAAAAAGTTTTGTTTTTTTTGTTTTACGAAACTTTTTATAATCATGAAGCAAATCAAATAAAACCGCATGAGGTTTGATCGTGGAAATAAAGAGTCTGCTAGGACAGGAAGAATATAAGAAGGGACGTTTAGAATTATCGAAATATTTCCTAATGTTGTCAAGTCCTATCTTAATTAAAAAAAATTTCCCTGATGTACTTGGAATTTTTTCCCGAGCAATGATAAAAAACTTTGAAGTATAAAATAAAATTTCAATGATCTGGAAAAAGTTTCGTTAATTGAAACTCGAGAAATCGGAAACACGAAACGAACTAATAAAAAACCTCTCCTTGAGGGGGGGGGGCTTTTAAAAAGTTAAATAGCACTTGAGAAAACTGGAAGAATTCGAGGGGAGCATACAGACTGACAGGGGCAAATTGTATTTGTCGAAACTTTCAAAAGGATCAAAAGTTTGACAGAATCAATAAGAAGACGCATGTGTAGTGAAGGAGCCAGCTTCCTCCGCGAGATCATAGGTAGCGGCACCGTCCCTTCACCTCAACCGCTCTAATGGAAATACCAACAAGCAATGGAATGCCACTCGTATTTTTTATTAATTTATGGCTTACCTATTAATTAATAAAAAACATAAAGGAATGATGTCGTTAGAACAATTTGGAATAGTACAATTACATAATAAGCTGACAAGAGAATTATATGTTCAAGCCTGATCATTAAATAATTAAAAACAAAATTCATAGTAACGATAAATTTAAATTATTGTATTAGAATTAGAATAGAATAGAAAATAAACTTTATTCTGGGACCAAGTCCCTTTAGAATAACAATAATGAACAAATAAAAAAAACATAAAATTCATCTGGCCAGAAGGCTACATAATAACACAAATCATGAAATAATCAAGTGTCACAAAACATAGTAAAAATAGAAATAGATAAGAAAATAAATAAATAAAGTACGAAGAACTTGACAGGTTTTTAACTAATTGTCGAAAATAAATATATTGATATTAACAAAATAATAATTAATAACATTAATACAGCAGTTAATGACGAAATTGCTAACTAAAATAATCAATTAGCATAGCATGCGATAATGTGTTTACGAAGTCGGTATCATCTTTGTTGTCGGAAAAATAAACAAAACACAAGGGTAGCGAGATCGAGTTTACATACTAATATATTTAAGCGGACGTTTGACCTGCTTGGAGAGCGACTTTTTGAGATGCCAAGAGATGATGGAAAAGCAGGGATTTAAATGAAGCTAGTGAAGAGGAATGGCGAATGAAAGGAGGGGTTAAATTCCACACAGTAGTGGAGCGGGCGAGGAAGGAGTTAATTATTATTAATAGAGAAGGAGGAATTATTATGTAAAGAAGATTGATTTCATATAACAACAATCTAATTGTAACATCCAGAGAGCGGGCTATAATGTATATCAATCAATAGATTTTTACATAATTTTCAACAATGAGACTGATCAAATTAAATTATTTAATTTAACTATTTAATATTATTTAATTAATTATAAAAAAAATAGACGTTCGAACAGTAAAAAGATATAATTTAAATTTGGAATTATACCTGCTAAACACTGAGGACAATAAGGAAAATAATTAATGTAACTTAGTATTACATTAACATATTTTACATTGTTACATAAATTCCTATTTGTAAAAACATTGTTCAATTACCTTTGAAATTTACAAAGAATTATAAATTTCTATAAATACATAAAGTAATTTATTTTTATCTCGTTCTTTACTGCCAAAACTTACAAGATAGGCCAAGAATAATATTCTGTTACCATAACGAATTAACTAAACTAATAAAAATGGATTCGATCAAATACCTCCTCAAAATATTGTTTAATGTTAAAAAATGGTACCTCTTCTTAAACTGTACAAATTATAACAAAACTCCATATTAATACCATCATAAGAATAAGACACTGTTTTTCTGAATAATTTTAATACGACATAGGAAGATGTATTTATATTCTTATTATTGATAATACTGTAGTATCAAATTATCATTCAAGAATTACCTTCACAAATTGTACTCTTAAAAATGGTAGTTAACAGCATCTTAATTAGAAATAACATATTTCCTTCAAAAATAATACACTTATTTCATTGTATAAATAATGAAAACAATATATATAAACATACACATACATATATATATATATATATATATATATATATATATATATATATATATATCAATAATCCAATAGTAAAATTTTGATTTTGTCTTTTTATCAACAAGAAAATTACTAGTAAAAAATGTACGTTATTCTGAGACCATCCCACTTTAAATTCATAATTTGAGAAACAGTTGAATGCATTTAACAGTTAGCTAAAAAACCGTGAACTTGCAGTCACGGATTAACACCGGGCCCCCCACCCCCTACCTCAATAGCCCTGAAGAAGACCTGCAATGTGGGTCGAAACATTGGCTATTGAATAAATATTTCTCCGTATCTAAGAGAAATTTATTGACCTCCACCCGGACCATTTTCTTCCACATTATTTTTATTTTTTAATTAGTTGTTAACTGAGGTTAATTGTGGTAAATTATATCAGTAATTTTATGACAATTTTATGAATCTTAATTGCTGTACCTTATATTTATAATGAACGTAATATACTACTAAAAGAGCAATCAGCAAGTGTGATAGTAAAATAAGTCGAGAAGCATAAAAGTGATAATAATTAGTAAATCCGACATCATCATCTGACTTTGACCATAACTTTATATCAGTTTATAGTAAGGTAATTGAGTTTGAGTAAGTTAAATCCATTCCTGCTGCCAATAATTCCTTAGTGATCCTGTAATTGTCTAGAAGTTCATTATTAGCATACAACTTCAATTATTCGCTTTTAATAGAACAGAGATAGGATGGGATGTTTCGTTTTAAGTTTATATCATATTCAAAAAGTTCAATAAGATAAATAACCTCTTAAAGAACAGAACAAAGCATTTATAATAAAACAACAAATATTTATTTCGAGAAGACAAAATAAAGGCTTCGAATAACATAAATAATAAAAATCAATAAAGCATTTTAATATAACATACCATTACCATTTAGTTTGTTCTAATTCTTTACCAGACCTCATTACCATACAAAGTTTAATAATCACCAAAAATCAGCATACATAATTTGCCGACAAGAGCTAAATTTTTCTTGGTACTTATTATCTATCTAATGATATATTCTAGAAATAAATTAAACAAAGCTGGAAAAAAATATCCTCTCTATATTAAATCTCAACCTGAACAGACTTCAAACTTTTCTGAATAAAAAATAAGGATTTCAACTTAATTAAAAACCAACATGTATGCCTTATCTAAATTATGTAGCTTGTTTGGTATTCCCTATCAATATATTACATTACTTCTAGAAGCAATAGATAATTTCTGTTTGTAGCTGACAAACTACATTTTTATATTGCAATTACTAATATATATTTTTTTAGTCAGCCAGTGCACGAAACGGCTTCTCTCTCCAAATCGCCCTGAAAATGACCTACAGTGGAGGTCGAAACGTCGGCACATAAATATAAGTCTAGTACTTATTCAGTGTTTTTTTTTTTACTGCACCCCCCAACTATCTCCTTTCTACATACATTTTTTTAGTTCACCAGTTTCATCAAAAACCACATTGGTACCTCCAATAATTTCATAAGCCTGAGAATTTGACCATGTGATTTGGTCTTTTTACAGACATATATTAGTTCAGCAGACAGCCTTTGTGTGGCATACTGCCTCCAGCTCGATAAAGTCCTCGAAACACCAGTGTCCTTCCCACTGACGAACAATACAGGTCAAGGACAGTGAAAAATCAGTCTAGGTCTATTTATTATGGCTGTTTGGGGTTTTAAGGTGTAGAAGGACCTATATTTCTACACCTAAGGAGATTGTTTCTGGACCAAACCTCCATGTGGCTATCACGAGATTCCTGTTAGAAGTACATCGTGCACTCCTTAACCCGATTTTTATGAGTTGCCACCAGTAGGCCTACGGGCTTTTATACCAGCAGAGTGGAGAGAGAGATATTACACAGATTCTCAGAGCGTTGAGGTTTTTCCCGGTAGGCGGTCACACCTCTACTTACTAATCATGGTCTATGTTACTTAACTTAGATTATTTAATGCAAGTATCTCAAGTACCTACTGCTCCACCAAAACATGAGGCAGTGATACAAAAAAATTATGATTGGAGAAAGTAATCAGAATGGGAAAGAAACCTCAATTATTTTCAGTAGTGATTAGAAATTGCGAAAATATAATTTACATTAAGAAAAATCAACATGCATTTTAAAGATAACTCCTCACCTTAAAATGAGATTTGAGAAGCAACCGGGTGATTTCATCGATGACGTTCTTGAGATCTGATGACAATCCGTGGGGAGCCGAAGCAGCCTCGAGATCTTTCAAGGTGTCTAGCACCTCTCGCCACTTGAGCACTGCGTCCGAACTGGGCGCTCTTGTAGGGCTCATTACTTTGCTTGATATTCGGTCGTACAGCTGCACAATACATACTTGTTATTAGTTTTATTAGTAAGAAATATAAAAAAACTATTGTACCTAAAATATATGTTATAATATAAAGTATGATTACAGAAACATTGATATACCCTAAAGAATGGGGATTAAAATAGATATGTAATTTTTTAATGTAGTTTTTAACTATGCTTGAACACTTGAATTTGTTTTCATTATTTATTTTTATAGTAAATATTTTTGTAAAAGTATATATATCGGAATAAATATAAATGAATATCCAAGTGAAATAATAATAATAGTGAAAATGTAATTTATTAATTTAATTTAAAAATTATGATTTAAAAATTTGTACAATAGAAAAGTAACTTTATTCTGGGACTAAGTCCCTTTAGAATAACAAACATAAATAAAAAAAGAAAGATAATATACATCTAGCCAGAATATTATTAGCTACATAATAATACAAATCATAAAATATTTATAAAAGTTCCAACAAATTAAATAAATATTTATTTGTTATTATAATTTTTATTTTTCTCGCAGATTTCTCTGGCACCAAATTCACATCCAGGGATTCAAAATTCAAGAGAAGTGTAAATGTTTTACTGATTTAAGAATTTTCTAACAATTCTGCAGGTGTCCAACAGAACTGCCTTTTGTAGCAATTTTAATTTTTCTACATGAAGGCCAAGGTCTTCTGTATTCTCCCTTGTGCTATTCAATATCAGACCATTCGAGGAAATGACTATTGGAGTTATGAGCACTTCCTCGAAATGATAAAGTGATTTTAACTCAATAGACAGTTCTTGGTATTTCCTAATTTTTTCGGCTCTGGTGTTCATTACGTTTGAATCACATGGGAGTGCTATTTCTATGATTCTATCAATTTTATTCGCTTTATGGATCATCAAAATCTGGATCATCATAGTCACGTATTACCGTTACCATATTACGTGTGGTCCGTGATTATTTGCTCATCCCAATAAATTTTTATTTCATTATTTTCTAAACGTTTTTTCGGCTGATAGCGATAATAACTCACCTCATCTCCACCCAAAGTCATAATAGCCTGCATGTACTTTGGTGATACATTATAATTATTTATTATTTAAAGTATAAAATTAGTGATAACTTTAAATAAAGTATAATGTATATCTTCTTTACAAAACAAAATTTTAAAAAACAAAAGTATGTTCTCACAGTGTTTTAGTCTTCTTAGAGTAATTATCAGAAGAATTTTTGATCTTTGGAAGACATTTCTGTTATTTTAGTGCAGCTATGATTTAAAAAAAAATTCAGACCTGCACTCGACACTAATTAGTATTTAACATCTTCAATCAAAAGTTTTATTGAGCTCTTATTTCTAAGAGATGCTCCTGAAATAATTTTCCGAAAGTGGATCTATTCACTTTTAATAGAAAACACCTTTGTTGCTGTGAACCCGTGATAGAATCACATTTGTCAACACCCTATAAGAGGACATGCAATTATGAGAATTTGTAAATAGAATTACAACAAGAGAGTATGAAAAAGACAAGATGTCTTGTTCTTTGTGAAACCAAAGAAACTATATTGGCAATGACAGCCACAATTGTAAAACAAATAGGTCAGAAACATAAGAAGCAGAAATGTAAAATATAAAACTAGACAAATCATTCACGCTTCAAGGCTTATCACCCTGACAGACTGAAAATATTTTTTCAAAGATTAAACTCACTATGAAGCAAGATATATTTAATTTTTTTACATAAAGGTGATGCCAAGAAAGCTGAATGATGATGTAGCAAAAATTCAGCATCTTGCTATAGCTGCTTCGCTACTATCCCAATATTCATAACAGATTACCACACTAATAAAAAATATATAAGGATTAATTAAAATAATAAAACAGACCTCTAGAAGAGCATGAAGTTGTCTGTCTTCAAGAATTGAATGCAAAAAATCTCGATCACCAGGAGGAGGCTCTTGGAGGCAGTGTATATCGTCTAAAGAATCGAGCACCATACTTACAGCTGTAAAATAAAAAATAAGCTGTATATAGGTATATTTAATTGAGCATAGCTGTAATTAAAAATAATTAACTTTATGATTCAACAAAACTTAAACAAGATTTCAGGTTTGAAAAACAAAAGTAAAAATAACAAACATCTACACAACATTCACTGTAAACTCATAGTTTTTTGTTCCGAACTGTAACAAATTTTTTACACAATTAGTTTGTTATCATCGGCTGTTGATGTCATGTTTAATTGGTAATGGTTCTGTGCAGTACATGTGCAATGTAATGTCAAAATAACAAAAAAAATACCATTTTTTTTCAAATAAATAAAAAATCACATACAAATTTACATAATTTTATTATAATTTTATCTTACTCTCTGTATCTCTTCACATTACTATAAATTCTGTAATTCTTCCTTAGTACTGCAACAATTTATATAGTCATTTTTTGTTTCTTTCCTGAAGATGGCCTACATAGTAGTAACTTAAATAATAAGTTTCACTTATTTAGTGTTATCTTTGACTGCACCTCTCCCCCCCCCCCCCAGACCAACTCAATCCATCATTAAAATTATAATAGTTGAATTATTAGAATTCTAATAGTAGATAGAATTGGTCAGGGAGTGCAGTGAATGAGTGCACAAAATAAGGAAAACTTATTTTGTATTTTATTATTACAGGAAGAGGGGCATAATACAAAAAAGGCTGGAACCATTACCTTAAATAAAATTGGATGAATTAAAACAGTGTAACATTTAAGGGGAGAAGTTGAGGAACTTGATGATTTTAAATTCCAACACCTCCCAGTTTGGTTTATGACAGTCAAATTTTACAGCCTAATAGTAGACATAAATAACTATTCACTTTTTTCTCGAGAATATTTAATTTTATCACACATCAATTTTAACACTAATTATGTACTTCTCTTTCAGAAAAGAATATCGGTTTATTGTATGCTAGTCAGTTATGAGCCTAAATTACCAATAATTTAGAATTTATTCAAAATATTAAAAAACTTCCTTAACTATATTACTGTTTATTATTACTATATAGATATTATTGATAACGATTATTGTTGCGTTGCCAGTTTTTTTGCAGTTACATTATCATTACATCATCAGAATTGAGTTATAAATAACCTTAGAACAACCAGAAGAATTAGCTCAAAAATGGTTAGCCAAGTTTCATTCTAGAGATATAAGTCTTGAACATGCAACCCACAGAAGTCGGTGCACCAAGGTAGCCACTGAAGATAGGTCACTAAAGGTACCAGAAATTGAGGAGACACTGGAAATAAGTTCTGGATCTGTTCATAGGCATTTAATTCAAAGCTTGGCTACGTATCGCACCTCGGAGTTTGGGTGCTACACAAACTGACAGGGACAAGACTGGCCAACTTAATATTAACAGCAACTCTCTTCATAACTGGTACAAAAGGAACCCATTTCTCGAACCAATATAGAAGGGTGACGAAAAGTGGATCATCTACAACAGGATAGAGTGGGCAATTGCTGATGCACAGCCTAATTCCACTCCAAAGGCCAGCTTACATCCTAAAAAGATTTGGCTCTTTATATGGTGGGATTAACAAGTTACTGTAGTAGGAGTTGCAACAAGCAGCTAATGAAATCGGACCAAACATTGTGGCACGAATGCCCAGAAATAGTTAATTGCAAAGGTGTATTCCCCCATGACAAAGCCAGAACACACTTCACAATAATAACACAGCAAATGTTAGTGCAACTTGACTAGGATGTTTTTTTAAACCAACCATCCAATGGACCTTGCACCATCGGACTACCACTTATATTGTCCCCTCCAAAACTCCCTCAACATGAAAACGCCCAATGACAAGAGAGAACCTATCTGGATCAGTATTTTTCTTCTAAGCTTCAAGTTTTTTTATGAGAACAGAATAATGAAATTGTTAGAAAGATACAACTGTGATCAAAATGTAAGGTGAAATTGTCATTTAAAACTCCCGGGCATTAGGAAGGCAGGTAAATTTTTTTTTCCTAGGTTGGTAGGACTGTCTACAACATTTGCCAAGTGTCTGTTTGTCAAAGGTTTGATTATCTCCGGGTTACACTGTTTTTGTAAACAACCAAAAGTGAATTTTTCAATTTTTACATTTGATTTTTTTTTTGTTCCGCAAACAAAATTTGACGCAAGTTCTTTGCTCAACAAAATCGTCCATTTTAAAAATCGAAAAATTCACTTTTGGTAGTTTACAAAAACATGTGTAACTCGGAGATGATCAAACCTTTTGACAAACAGATGCTTGACAACTTTATAGACAGTCCTACCAACCTAGGAAAAAAAATGTTCCTGCCTTCCTAATGCCCCGGAGTTTTAAATGACAATTTCACCTTATTTTTTATCACAGTAGTACCAAGAGGTCATTAATCAAAACGGCAAATACATGATTGAATAAAACTTATTCTTTGTATGAAAACATCTTGTTTTTTTCACCTTCAAAAACTTAACGAACTTATGGATCCACCCAATAGATAAAAACATAGCAATATTTAGAGAAATTATATTTACCAGCTGATGTCGCATCATCATCTCCATAATCAGAAAAGTGGTCAGGATCAGACGGATCTAAAGACCACTTGGGAGATGCTACTGCTGCCATCACAGCACCTTTCAGTCTTCTTCTAGCGTTTAACTTCTTCATTTCTTCGATTGTCTCTCCAAGATGCATTTTGCTTACTGCTTTATCACGGTCCTAGAAAGAGAAAAGCACGTAAGTCTAATGCAGAGAATAATTCATGTACTACATATAATTGCAATACAAAACCTAATAATAATTTAATCAAATCAAATCATTGACAGATCTATAGTAGCACTAAAGAAAAAAATTAGACAAAAGCTTATCAAAAAATAAATAAATATTTTTTTTTTTTTTAATTTATTTATTGATATCTACAACTGTATTACAATAATACAACAAGTAAATAGGCTAAGTGATGTATAATGACATGATAATGACAAGTAGAGAAACTACCCACTGGTAGTACTCAAATCAAAGTTCAAGTAAGGAGGTCACGTGGCCATCTTCTTTTCAGACGCCTCGGAGGATTATCGGGAATTGAAGAGGAAGCTAGGTTTGAAACTAGAGGGTTTGAGTGGTAATGAAGTTTGTTATGAAAGGATAGATACCGGGTTCGGGCCAAATCAGCAACAAAAGGGACATTAAGGTCGTTATGGATGAGTTTATTCTTGACAAAATAAGGAGCATTGAAGATTTTACGAAGGATTTTGGATTGTAAGGATTGGATACGAGAGGAATTCGATGGCTTAGTGGAGCCCCAAAGCTCTACTCCGTTAAGTCCAAATAGGTCGTATGATGGTCATGTAGATGAGTCTTTTGTAGTTAATTGGGAGCTTAGAGCGTTTGTCTAGTAAGTGTTGAAGTAGCCTGAAACGTTGTGCGGTTTCTTGTCTTTTCAGTCTTGTATGAGGATTCCAGGTTAATCGTTTGTCAAGGTGCAACCCTAAGTATCGGATCTGTTCTACAGGCACCAGAGGGATATTATTAAAGGATACTGTAGGGCAGGAAGTCATTGGTTTACGACGTAAGGTAAAAGTGATTTGATGCGATTTTTGAGAATTTATTTTAATTCTCCAGTTTTGACACCATTCTTCAAGATCAGTGATATGGGATTGGAGGCTTTGGGATGCAATAACTGGATTGGTGTTGACTGATAATACACATGTATCATCAGCATACGTGGTAAGGATAGTATTAGGATGAGTTGGGATGTCAGCTGTATAAACTGTATATAGGATTGGACCAAGAGTACTACCTTGAAAAAAATAAATAAATTAAAACATAAAGTATTTGTATTATCCAGATGTGAATCCATAAAGATGATAGTAAAATACAGACATGAAGAATACACTTTCACTTACTCTGAGCCAACGATGATTGAGTACTTCTTGTATAGTTATCCTTTGGTTTGGATCAACATGTAGCATTCTTCTAACTAAGTCTTTAGCTCCATCACTGATGGTTTCCCACAGAGGAGAATCCATCTAGAAACAAAGAACAATAAAAAATTCTGTCCATTATAAAAAATAAAATAAAATACTGTATGAAATAAAAGGATAGTAGATTATAAAATACTTTCTATTGTTAATCCTTTTTATATTTTAAAATATAAAAATATATTAGCAGGTACATTTTAAAAAAATAAAAAATTGATGAATAAATTACAAGATAGAGCTCATCTTACTAATATTATAAATGTGAAAGTTTGTATGTTTGTCTCTCTTTCACGCAAAAACTACTGAACGGATTTGGATGAAACTTGACAGTAATATAGGTTACACATTAGAATAACACATGGGTTATAGCAATGCGGATTTAGGGGGGGGCGCACGGGGGCAGGTGTCCCCCCTCCCCGACAGTTTTAGATGTACTGTGGAGAATCCATTATAGTACATAATTAAAGGAAAATAACATGATCATAGTTGTTAAAATATCAGAAAGAACAAGAGTGAAACTATTTGTTTTGATATACTACTAATCTTACTAATATTATAAATGTGAAAGTTTGTATGTTTGTCTCTCTTTCACGCAAAAACTACAGAACGGATTTGGATGAAACTTTACAGTAATATAGGTTATACATCAGAATAACACACGGGCTATAGCAAGCGCGGATTTAGGGGGGCGAACGGGGGCACGTGCCCCTCCCCACCCCCAACAGTTTTAGAGGTACTGTGGAGAATCCATTATAGTACATAATTAAAGGCAAATCAGGAATTTAGCATCTTGAAATTTGCAGATAGGTCCTTTGTATGATTTAAGAAAGAAGTTTGGATAATTCCACCCTTATTATAATAAGCGTTCAAAGGTTGTTTGGAATCCGTCAGTTTTGAAGTTAGACATCTGAAATTTTGTACGAGTAACCTATAGTAAAAAAAATTAAATTATTTATTATTTTAAATTATTGCTAAAAAGCACTGTCACATGCGGTAGTCCAAATTCTATGCGAGCGAAGCCGCAGGCAAAAACTAGTTATTATAATAAAACTATAAAACCTGTACCTCTACAACCCGTGAACGGGTCTGGGGTTCAGTACTTGGTAGAGACTGTACTGTTTCATGGACAACAGTTCCCTAAGGAGGTGACTTGTCCTAGGTCATGATCAACTGCCAGATTCCCCCCCCCCTTATTTTGGGTGCCCTATTTTTATAATATTTTATAGAGGCTGGGTGAGCCCCAGGAGGGTCCTAGATCCTATACGATCCACCTCCGGCTGTAAACAGACTAAATAAAAGTCTTGCCCACAGCGGGATTTGAACCAGGGTTTCCGGCGTGGAAACTCAGTGCTCTACCACTGAGCCACTCCACTCCTATAATAAAACTATAGTTATGAAAAATGAAGAAGGAAAGGGAAGTAATGTAAGGATTGGATACGAGATGAATTGGATGGTTTAGTAGAGCCCCAAAGCTCAACTACGTATGTCCAAATAGGTCTGATAACTGTCATGTAAATGAGTCTTTTGTAATTAATTGGTAGCTTTGAACGTTAGTCTAGCAGTATAAAATTATAAAATAAATTTCTAACAGCGAATAATTTATCAAAGTAAGAGTATGAATAAATACAACATGCTTACATATATTTTCCCTTGGCATATTGAATGATATAGGCGATGCCTTGTTCCTATGAAGGGAAGGGTACCCGATAGGAGGATATGCAGAAGCACCCCTGCGGACCAGATGTCTCCTGGCTTCCCGTATTGCTGCTTGTCAACAACTTCTGGTGCCATGAACTGAGGAGTCCCAATGCGGCCTAAAAGGATAACATGTTAATCAGAATAAAAGAACTGTTCGAAATAAGCATTTTTAAAATAAGAATTATGATCCATACAATATGTTAAACAAGGTCACAATTTAAAGTCTAAACAAAATACAATTTAAACATTTAAACTGTGAACTATACCTCTACAATCCAAAATCATATCCCTCAAAAAATATCACCATTTATATATAATTTATTATAATATATAATTAAATGTATAATATAACAGGAAACAACCATTCCCATTTTCTTTATTCTAATTTAAACTGGGCCAATTTTTATGAATATTAATTATATTTCAAAAGAGTGCAAGTTTCTTTCCTAAATTAATGTTTATACTATTCCTAAATAAAAACGAAAAAAAAGGAATACTTAATGTTGAGATTCATGAAATATATATATAAAAAAAAGAAATTCCAGAAAATAATCACTTTTAAAAGTCGAAAATATTCTGCCTTATTCAGGTATAATACATAAATAAAGTTACTATAATAAAAATAAACATAGCTGTACCAAAGAATAAAACTTTAACAAATATTCCAATCAATCCAACCAACAATTAAAAATGGCTTACAAAAAATAAGATAGCGGCTACAAAGGGATTAGATTATGTTAACTGAAATTTCGTTTGAAAGCAAAAAAAAAAAAAAACCGATTACTTGAACAACAAAATTTCAAATTATGTAAATTTAAAACGTTTTTTAACGATATTCTTTCAGTAAGAAGATGATTGCATAAAATATTATTAAAATGTAATGAAACTGAATCGTACTTTTTTCTTTTTCAATCATGGGACAATTGTATTTTCATCAAACTTTTTTATACAATATTAAAAGTAAAGTAATTATGTATATCGGAATTTTATGACATTCATGACGCATAATAATTGATTTAGAATGCACAAAACAAAAACAGACCGAATGAAATAAAATTAATTAAACTACCGAATACGATTTCACAGAATTCAATTTCACTGATCTACTGAACTAAGTTAGTCTACAGTGTTACCAAACTTCCAGCGCTTAAATTTTTAATTTGTTTAAAAATAAAATGAACATTTCCCTTAACATTTATTAAAACTAACTTTTTTATTAAAAAAAAAATATTTTTAAGTGATGGATCATTTCATTATAATTATTATTTATTATAATAAGAAATATATACAAAAAATATCATACACGGAAATTACTAGAATATATTATTCTATTTACTTTTTTACCAACTTTAACACCATTAAAATAAAACAGTAAAAAAAAAAATTAAATCAAATAAATAAGCAATAGATCTGAGATAAAGTCGTTTTACAATATTGGGAGGGGGCTCTTTTTTGAAGAGTTTGATTCTGAATAAATAAAAAATCAAAGTCTCAATAATTAATAGATGCAATTAATAACATCCAGCACATATTAATGTATTAGATTGATCAATATATAGTGCAATTAAAATTTTTTAAAAACCTGTACCACTACAACCTGCAAACGGGTCTGGGGTTCAGCACATGGTAGAGACCGTACTGTTTCATGGACAACGGTTCCGCAGGGAGGTCATTTGTCCTAGATCACGCTCAACCACCAGATTTTTTTCCCCTTATTTTAGCACCCTATTTTTATAAAATTGTATGGAGGCTGGGTGAGCCCTAAGAGGGTCCCAGATCCTATATGATCCATGACCGACTGCAAACAGTCTAAGTAAAAGTCTTGCCTGCAGCGGGATTTGACCAGGATTTAGTGCATGGCCTTAATGATTTCCTTAATAGGTATTTCTAGAAATAATGAAATCTAATTATCTTTGGACACACTTTGTTCACCAATAATGTTTAAAAAAGAGCTAAAGTCAGCTTATTCTTATATTATCATATGGGTAAATAAATTGGCAAAATAGGCATTTATCAGGTTACAATCCCCCTGCTCCTACAAAGATCTTACAATGGTACCCATTTTTTCGATTCCGCGCACTTTTTTTCAAGGTAGAAAGAATAAGTTGTCATATGGAGTACTGAAATGCTACTCCAATATACTTGGTTAATACAACATCTGAATAAGTACCAAGAATCTGAATTTGAAACATTATTTAATTTTTTATGAAGAAAACAGTCTAAGATGGTTCGGACATGTTTTAAGAATAGAAAACAAAAGGCTGGCCAAAATGACATACAAGGCTAAGGTTGAAGGAAGAAGGTCCTATAGAGTAAGACTCTGACATACCTGGGAAGATGGTGTTAAGGAAAGCTTCACAAAGAGAAGCCTGCAATGAAACAGAAGAAGAGAAATGGTACAGGATCATACGGTGTGGTCCGGGCTGTACAGAAGGAAACCTCACACTGCGTGAGCGGTAGAGAGGATGGACTATGATGATGATGATGATTTTATTTTGTAGCCCAGCAATAACATAACAGGGAAATTTTGAAAGGTCATTGATCAAACTTGCATCAAATGGTATATGTTTTTTAGGAAGAGAATTTTAACTAGCATTACTGAAGTAACTTGCAACCATTTGAATTAGAATTTGAAACCACTCCTACGATTCTTATTTTTAGTACTATCAAACTTTTATAAGTAAGGTATTGATTATTAGCTTGCGTTATATACTATCCTTGATTACAGCCAGCCAATGATAAAGGAAAATAAATAAAAGTTTTAAAGTTACTTATAAACTTTTTCTCATTTATACCAATCTAAGTTGTATCAAAATGACATTTTAATACATTTCCGAATATATAATTCTAGTCTTTTACAACATAGAATGTAACTATTGCTCAATATGGGGTAAATATGCACTCTCTCGAAAATAAGCTAGAAATATTTTGTCTAGTTGATTCATATTAGCATGAATCGTAATTAACAATTCTTAGTGAATATTAAACACTTTTTTTAAGGAGTATAGATTTACCCCAAATATACAAATACCCTACTTATGTGTAAATATTAAACACTCTTAAACTAACCATTCTAGTCTACATATTGCATAAACCTAAACTTACCTATAAGTACTTCACTTAGCACTAAAATAAAATAATAAAAATAACTAAACAAAAGTCAAGCAAGTCAAACTGTTCTTTTTACAACTACTCTTCAGCGAGTGTACAAAAAACCAATTACAAAAAAAAAAATGTCTCAATAAATTCCAATCAAAAACACAAACTTCAATTAGTGCATATCAAGTATCATTCTGTTTCTTAAAAATTTTAATGCACTGTAAAGTGATGTTTTCTGTTCTTGTGACCTTGTTTTACTGTAAGGTACTGTTATCAAGATACATTCAAGGAATATATATATATATATAGTCCATCAAACTATTAATTCTGCAAAACTTAAAACAATATAATTATGTATCAGCCCCAGATGAAGATGTATTTCGGGTCTATTATAAAAAACAAAACAAGTTTAGAGACTTTGTGGAAGTCAATGGTCCGGGTGGAGGTCAATAAATTTTTCTTAGATAGAGAGAAATGTTAATTAAATATCCAACGTTTCGACCCACATTGCAGGTCTTCTTCAGGGCTAAATATGCAAAATAAAGACAATTGAAAATTACTAAATTGTTAAAAATGGCTAAATATTAAAGTTAAAACGTATGAACATCATAAAACGTACGAAGAGTATTAATAACAAAATGACAGGAAAGTAGTAAAAAAAAGTAATAAAGAATAAAACAAGTAATTCACTCCTCCCACATAAGGAAATCTCCCCCTCATTTTTATTTTCCACCACTCAGATACCTTGATACTTATGTATTTTAATTTTAATATTTACCAATTGTATATTTTAATTTTTACCTTCATTACATTATCCATTAATTTTTAACACTTTCTTTTTTATTACTTCCTATTATTTATTTTATTCTTTATTACTTTTCGTACTACCCTCCTGTATTAATACTCTTGATGTTTATACATTTAATTAGTAATTTTTAATTGTCTGTATTTTGTATATTTAGCCCTGAAGAAGACCTGCAATATGGGTCAAAACGATGGCTATTTAATAAACATTTCTCCCTATCAAAGAGAAATTCATTGACCTCCACCCGGACCATTTTCTTGCACATATACAACCAAGGTCAACTATTATCATTCAAGATGAAGTTTAGTGACTAGTTTGTGTATATATTAGTCAAAGAGACAAAAGTAGTGAGAATATAATAAATGGGGAAACACAAAATCGTTCACGTAGGCTTCCACGGTCGTTTATATTCTTCTTCCAGGATGGACCGTGCCATGTTGGTGCAATTTTCCAAGCTTTCGCTCATTGTGATGTAAGCTTCTTCATAACTCTTAACTGACTAGCCCTGAAGAAGCTCATAGCACGATGAGCGAAAGCTTGGTTAATAGCACCGACATGACACGGTCTATCCCGGAAGAAGAATATAAGAAGAACAAAATTGTTCTTGAAATAACTTATTTTTGGACAATTTGAAACCTGTTCATAGGAAAATTTAGAATGTTACTGTTAATCACTTACTCCAGCTGGAATTTGATTCTTAATAATATTAAAGTTCATATTAAAAGTTTGATGGACTCTAGTCAAATGCAACATAAAATATATACCTAAGTATTAAATTGTAAGTTTATACCAAGCTTAGAGCACAAACAATGCCAGAAATAAGTTGCCTAATCCTACTTAAATGTCTTTCGCCTAATCTTGCTTAAAAGATTATGCCCATTCCTATTGCCTCCAAGGTATATTACAGCAGCATTGCAAACAAATGGAAGTACAATTTTGAAAAAAATAAAAAGCAATATTCCTCTTTTGAACCAATAAAAGAGGAAAATAGTAAATGGAAATGATGATTCGATATTTGTTTCTAAATGTTGTTAAATAATGAATTCACTTAAAATAAACCTTCAAACTGTTATAACTTAAAAAAATACAATAAAACAAGACCAAATATTAAAAATAAAATAAAATAAAATAAAAATAAACTAAACCAATTACAATCAATACATGTTCAAAATGTATTGAATTTTGAATAATATTTACAGTCGTATTGTGAGTTACAGGGACATGCTCATGCAAACCAGCCAGAATAAAACCATGAAGGCAAACCAAGATACAATTAAAGAAGTGTAATCGACACCAGTGATGTGTGAAACGCACTTCTAGTAAAGCTATAACGTACCAAAAAAATAAATCAACAACCTTCTCACTTAAAAACAATTCATGAATGTTGCATATTATTTTGCAATAGTGCAAGTAATTTTTCAATATACCTCAACATGCGCATTAGAAAATATTTACAGTTGCCAAGAAGAAGCGGCAAAGAGCCCACGTTTGTTTCCTGTAGAACCATACCACTTCACATTAATGGGTTGTGAATGACATCAGTTGAAAACAAAATTAAATCAGCTAAGACAATTTGACAATCTGATATAGTTAATAAGTTAAAGACAAATGAATTTAAGTGTAAAAGGAAATAAAGTCAATCACAACCACACAAAAATAAGCTTTGGCCGTTTGGAAACACGTGGTGCATCTATTTTAACTATAGCAGCACCGAGCTTTCTAGTAATCTACAAGAGAAATGCTCTAAAGACAAAACGGTTTTTATCAATTCAATACCGTTGTTCTCGGCAGCTTCTATTTTCTCCAAATCGGGTAGGTGGTCATATGAAAGGGAGTTAGGTGCTAAAACGAGAGAAAACAAAAAAAACACACACGTGAGTTAAAAACGAGTTCCGTGTTAAAATGAAAATAGGAAAATGTCGGTGTTTACCAAAGGAAACATTCCTCCTTCTGTGAGAGGAGGCGGTAGGTCCCCAAGCCTCCACTACTGTGACATACAATAAAACAAAAACAATAAATCACAATGTCTCAAATGTGGGCCCAACAACATCCATAAACCATCCACAGCATTAGCATCGTTTCATTTGTGGAAAACTATTGTGAATACGATCTCAGCCACACTTTTTAATTAATAAACTATACTTTACAAATAGATTAGACGATTGTATACTTTCCTTGATGCATAAAAAAGATAAGGAGATGAAAAATAATAATAATTTTCAATCTAACCTTGATTGTCAATTGCAATAGAAATATTGATTACACAAAATCAACTCTAAGAAGGTTATCGTGGAGTTAAGGTTAAGGTTATGGTGCAAAATTAATTCAAAATTTTGGTTATTCATAATTTGAATAATCCCCCCTCCCGGAATAAGCCCTTGATCAACAAATCATATCAATGATAAAAAACAAAAAGGTACGAACAGGGGGGGGGGGGATTACAAAATAAAATGACACTAAGCTATACTGTTACTAAGAGATAGGTGATGGGTAGTTAGTAGATCTGCAAATATATTTTCTAGGTTTAATTAATTTCCAGGTTTTAACTAAAGTGGTAGTGTGGCTAAAATGTTACTAATGACTATATTAGTAATAATGAAAAGATGCCCACGCTAAACGTTAAAGGTTAGTAGATATTATTTAAGATTTTCGAGCGTGATCCCCTCCCTTACCCTCTCTGTCGCACTTCAGGTACTCCTGCCCACTCCGGGTAAGACCTGGCCTCAAATGTGACCTGAAACTTTCTGAACAGGAAAGGAAACAATTTTATCAATTACAAAAAAACAAAAATGTATAAAATAAAATAAATTAAATAATAATAATAAAAAAAAAATTGAAAAGAAATAAAATTATAACATAAGAAAAATTGAAATCAAATTAAGGTTAAATGAAAATTAATCATAGAAAAAAAGTTCCTTGAAAGACTCACTACAAACCAAAACCAATAGATTGAGATAAAGATTTTGTATATACAATAAACAACAGACATCACTTTTATTAAATAATGAAAGAATGCAAAAAAAAATCTAGTTGTTTTACAGTTCCTATCAAAGTATAAAACTCCTTATTTATCACATTTTATATTTTAGACTACTTATAGAAACAATTTACAAACTTTTCTTGATGTAATAACATATTAATAAGGTCAATAAGAGTTAAAAAATAAAAATAAAACCGATTAAAATTAGTCTGAGAATGAACCATATCCTAAAACAACAGATTTTAATTGAAACAGGTGATCCGGTACTGCAAGTACAGGTACTGGTACCCCTTTTAGGTTGTGTTGAGAGTGTCAAGATTTATTTCTTGGAATTACTTCTTTTCAAATATTAATTCACTCAGGTGGGAAACAAACCCACACCATTCCAGACCAAGTCTCTCTCCAACATCCCAAGAATATTACAGATTCCTAAAACTATTAAGGACCCAAAATTTGTATTAAGATGATATAATAATCAATTGTTTTTGTCAATTATCCCAAAATTATAAATAGTAATACAATTCGAACACAGGTGCCTACTTTTTAAAAAAAATACTTATTTTGCCTCCTTAATCCTTAATGAGCTCTTTACAAGTTCCGTCATTGAAAATAATTATAATTTTTCAAAGGATATCAAGGAAGAAGATTATTTTTATAATAGCAAATAGAATTAAATAATTGAGATAAAAACAAAGCTCTTAGTTACTAAAGAGTGACAGATTAAACTTATTTAACCGTAATTATTTTACTGGTTAAATCAATGGAATCTAACTTCAAACACTGAAAGAACACCAAATATCTATAAAATCTAGTAAAAAATAATATAAGCATTGAGATCAAAGCCAGAATAGTGGCTGGTGGCAGTGTCTTTTAGTGCTGGGTATAATACACATGTTTATAAAACAATAATAAGACAAGCAGTAATGTACTGGAACGAGGGCTGGCTTTTGGAATGCGAGATAATCCTGAAGGTTTGAAAATGAATCATCCTCAGAAAGACCTATGGTCCAGTAATCGGTCACGGATTCTGGAGAATTGGGTAGAACAAACAAGCTCGAACAGCTCCTTGGCGAGCTCGATATTGTAGCTATAATAACAATATTGGTGGCTAGGTTACGTGCAAAGGATTCATGATCCAGCTAGTGCTATACAACCATTTAGTCAGTAAGTTATAATATTTTTACACTACTTATTTAACAATAATCTCTAATTTTCATAAAAAATTTCAAACTAAAGTTTTTAATGGAAAAAGTATACCGAAACTTAATAATAGTTTCTTATAGTGAAATTTTGAAGTATTGAGTAAATCTTTCAAAGAATATAAAAGTTCAAAATTAATTCTAGATGTAAACGTCATAAAATCAAGCGTAATATCTTAAGTAAAGAGAAAAATTAAAATGAAGTAAAAAGAAAAAATGAAATGAGGGACACATTAAAATATATGAATAAATTGTGCTATGTGATAGCTTAATTTTCACTAGAGAAAATAATTTAAAAAAAAAAAAAACAAAGAAAGAAATTTATGATGCACTTAATGTACAATAATATTAACATACGTTTGTTTTTTTGTTAATGATGATAGTAAAACTACATAGTTTTTGTTTTGCTAAATAATACTTAAAGTTTAAACAATGTATTCATACATTAAAAATTTTTTACAATGAATGATTCAGTGTGTGATGAATTTGAAAAATAATAAAATCTATTTTTAAGTCAGAACTAAACTTTCCAAAATAATTAAAATAATATAATCAAGAAAAATGTATTTTAAAATAGATTCACCTGTTAATAACAATGGCTTCAAGACTATTTCTTATTCATGCCATATTTAACGCCAATAAAGTTGCAATTTTTACAACTTTAAGTGCCCTCAAATTTCTTAATATGAGTGCTTTAATTATGTTACTGTTAAGTTCATAGCATAGGGAAATACACAAAGTAAAAAACATGATTATAAGAAAAAGTGAGAGTGAAGTGTGAGATGTTTCTACTGATGAAACCCGCTAAGTTATACTTTGTTTTTGTTTTTTCAATATTTTGTAACCACACTAAGCACTCTGGCGTTTTAATCATGTTTCTATATTTATGTTTATTAATGTTCACTCTAAATCATTGATCATGTTTTAAAAAGCCTTTTCTCAAAACCATATTTTAAATTTAGTGTTTTTCACTAGTAAACCCACAAAATACCTATGACATTAATCATGAAAATTTTGAATTTTAAATTATATTTTTCAATCAATGGTAAAGGTGGAACACTTATCAAAAACATTTTAAGAGAGTACTGATAGATGATAGATATAATAAAAATAATAATACAGAAACTGCATCATTTATAAAGAGGCTGAATGATAATTATGCATTTGAACAATGAAAACCTCAAATAATAATTCTGAATCATTCATATCCAATTCTAAATGTGATTGAATGAATTCATATATGTAAATAAATAAAATATCATTGCTCACCTCCGTTGAGGACCTGGCCATCTTGAAGCTGGATGGCAACACCGAAGCCACCGAGCTTCACAGGGGCCGAGTTCTCTTTACTAGTCAGCAATACGCAATGAGGCTTTATGTCCCTGTGGATAATGTCATTGTCGTGGCAATACCTTAGGGCTTCTAGCACCTGCCTCATATAGTGGCTACAAAAAAATAATAAATAATAACATAATGTTAAACAAAAAATTAGTAAAAAGAAACAAAAAAATAATTATCATAATGCAAAAAAAAACCCTCTAAAAAACCAAAATTTCACTAATTCAGGCGGATATAAATCGAAAAATTCACATCAATTAATATCAATCAGTCAAGAAACACTGATTGTATAGTTATTTGGCAGTATTGATTTTTGTAGTTTTTCCAATTGCATTCTAACAATAACATTATATTTTCATTATACAAATATTATTATGAATTTTATTTTGAATATGTTCCTCAGTGTCTTGGATAGTGTGATGATGAGCTATTATAGTGACTAAAAAATGGTAACACAGTTATAATATAATACTAGCAGGCACTGATAGAGAAGAGAATGACTACTAACTAAAATAACACCTATGACAGGAAAGAGAAAGAGGTCAAGAAAAGTGGGTATTGTGAGTTGCCACAATGCAATACACTTTATTTTATTTAAAAAAATACTTAAGGTTGATTATGACTGAATTAATTAAAAATACTTAATGTTGATTATGACTGAATTGCTTTTTCCTTTTGATAAAAAAAAAAAAACCTGTACCACAACCTGTGAATGGTCTAGGGTCTAGTACATGGTAGAGACCTAGTTTCATGGACAACGGTTGTGCAGGGAGGTGATTTGTCCTAGATCATGCTCAACCATCAGATTTCCCGCCTTATTTTGGGTACCCACTTTAAAGAGGCTGGGTGAGTCCCAGGAGAGTCATAGATCCTATATGATCCATCTCCGGCACCAAACAGACTACATAAAAGTCTTGTCCGCAGCGAGGTTGAACCATGATTTCCGGCATGGCAACTCAGTGCCGATATAATAGGGGTTTGAACCATGATTTCCGGCATGGCAACTCAGTGCCGATATAATAAATGTTGATTGTTTTAGTATAATTTATTAATATTATATAGTAATATAAATATTATATTATAGTTTTAAGATAACATAATTCTTGGAACTTACAATGTCCTATATAAGTCCAATACTAGAATTCGAGTGAACATGGGAAATTAAGTTGTTTAAAAAACAGATACTTTAATTTACATGAGCATTTCATTCTTCCAAATCAATTACTATTCAACTATTAAAAGTCTAAATAATCAAAGATTTGTGATACACATAACTATATTACATAAAATCGCCTAATAAATTAATATATATATATATATACATATCTCACCTTGCTACTGCTTCACTATAAACAAAACCTGCTGACGCACGCCTCACAATTTCAAAACAAATATCAGAGCCATCCATACTGAAAAATAGAAAATATGAAAATAAAGCTGAATATAAGAATTTACATTAAAAAATATATACATGAGGACAAAATTATAAAAGTAGGAATGTTTTAATCATAAACTTTGTGAGTACAAAAAGTTTTTTGAAAACTAGTTTATTAGGTAGTTAGGTAGTTAAAAATTAGTTTTTAATAATTATTTAAAGCAAATAATTCTTCAGGCTTATATATTTAATTTCAAATATTAAAATTATTATTATAATAAAGAAAGCATTGCCAAATTACTATATACATAATAAATACAATACATAGTATAAATAAAAGTTGAATAATTTAAATTAATTAATTGTAAAAATCAACTAATTACTTCTACATAGATACATATCATTCAAATTAAACAAGAAGTAAAATAATGATTATACATACTATTCGAAAACCATATACAACATTCCTTCTGAGCTGTAAGTTTCTAAAAGTTCCACGATGTGTGGATGTTTGAGCATATGACATATTGTCGCCTCTCTCTTCAGGTCTGAAACATTAAAGTCAATTTTTAACACTGATTTTTAGTTTAAAAATAATGTTAATATAGTTTAGTATTGAAGAGATCCTTAAATAATACTCTTCCAACTTTAATTGAAACAAAGGACGCTGATGATTCCAGAGGTCCTTCCTTTAATAACCAAACAAATGTTACAACTAAACACCAAAAGGATTGAAATTATCAATTGCTTTGTATAATGTATTTTTTTCTAGCTAATATGGAAACCATCATTTTTTAAATAGAAATTTATATTGACAAAATTTATCAACTGAAACTGATTCTAAAGACATATTTTGTAACTATGCAATAGACAATTAAAAGGGACTTGTGAAAAACCTTATTTAGTTTCATTATATAAGTAAAAACATTGAATATTGGTCGATAATAATTATTCAGGAACTGTTTAATTTAATTATAAGATTATTCTAAAAAAAATGCTCCTTGGTGTATTTCAAATTAAAATCAATTCAAAGCAAATACACAACTTTCTACTTGTCGACACAACACCAAAAACCTCTCGTTCTTTCTCTTTCCGACTCTCTGTTACTTAAACTTCGTATAAGGAGATTAACCCTTAATTTGGCAGAATTTTAGTTTTTTTAATATCAAAATAATATTCATACCACTTAAACCTTATGACCCAAAGATGTCTAGAAAAAAAACTAAAAAAAATTCTAATGTATCTCCACAGATACATTACCAAGAAAAGCGTTAAAAGCCAGTGGCCTTTGAGACCCGCTCAGAAACCATTAATCAGTTCTAAAAAATTTCATGCTCCTGCAAATCGATGAGGAAAAAAAATCTTATGAGCAGGTGCAAATAAATAAAAAAAAAAAAACCTGTACCATGTACCAATACAGCCCGTGAACGGGTCTAGGGTTCAGTACATTGTAGAGACTGTACTGTTTCATGGAGAACGGTTCTGCAAGGAGGTGGAAAAAAAAACCGCCAGGATTTTCCCCCTTATTTTGGGTACCCTATTTTTACAATTTATAGAAACTAGGTGAGCCCCAGGAGGGTCCTTGATCCTATATGGTCCATCTCCGGCTGCAAACAGACTAAATAAAAGTCTTGCCCGCGGCGGGATTTGAACCAGGATTTCCGGCATGGCAACTCAGTCGTCTACCACTGAGCCACTCCGCTCCCTCGATATAAAATAAAAGAATACTAAAACATTTTGCACATACAATATTTGATCTCTAAAGAGTTAAAAGAATTACCTGAAGTGCTGAGGCCAGGACTGGAAGTAAATTTTGCTACATCTACTATTTTCACAGCAAACTGATGGCCAGTCTGCCGATGAATACATCTTCTTACTAAACTGAAAGGCCCCCTGAAACAAAAAAAAAAATTACTGTACTTTTCTTAAAAAATTAAAGTTAAAATATTTCATAATTATTTTGTAGCATATACTTGCTATCAGTGTTTAATAGTCTATATAATAAATTTCATTCAATGGTAATACAGCTGTAATGATGATGATTTTGCTCAATGCCTGAATATTTGATTTGCATTGCTATTTTAATGCATATTGCTAGCAGCAAGGGGATCTGAATGGCCAGTAAAGGGCTCATCATATTTTTTAAAAATATTTATTTATTTTAAGTACCAATTTAATGATAATAAAATATTTTGAAAAAAATAAACTTTATTTGGCTGGGGGCACTAGTAGACCTCTTGGTGCCTGACATTTCTATGGGAACATCTAAGAACATTTGAATTAACATCATTCTTAGCAAGATTATATAATAAAGAAAAGTTTTTGAAAAGTGAGTGTTGAGGCTGTATTAACTTATTGAATAATGAATGGTTCTGCTGGATTTGAATCCGGAATCTCAACAAGATAAATTATGTAAAACTGGTGAGACGTAATAGTATGGAAACATAGTTAATTTATAGGTAATGATATAAAATTGTTTGATTATTTACGTATTAGCAAGTTATATAAATATGAATATATATTAAGATTTTTTTTTGTACTAGTATGTCTTAGGGCCTGTTGACATTAGCTCGCTCAGGTGTCACTTTTCTTAACCATCTCCTACTGTTATTATAACCTTTCTATTGTTTTGTTATTGTTTCTGTGAAGTTGAAGGCGAATGTGTTTTTGATTATTTTCTTCAAATATGAGTTGGAATTTGAAGAAGATTGTTCGCACGGTGACTGATGAAAAATCAGCTGTTATATTTCTTCAGGAGCGGAACGTCATTCCGCAGAAAATGTGTTGTGGAAATGGACATAATATGAAACTACAAGTGGGGAATAAAATTAGATGGAGATGCCAGAAAAAAAAGTGCAACAAGAGCCTGGGTATTCGAGTAAATACGTGGTTGAGGATTAGTACATTACTTTTGGAGACTATAGTCCATTTTATATATTGCTGGTCCGAGGAACTGACTTCCATAAAGTTCTGTCACAAACAGCTGAACATGTCTCATTGTTCAGTAAATGATTATTGTTATATTGTTATATTATACTAATTTGTAATCATTCATTCAAGTGAGTAAAAAAAATTTTTGACTGGAAAAAGGTTTTTTACTCACTTGAATGAATGATTCAAAAATATGTACTCCAGCAACATCAACAAGAGAATTAAAATGAAAAATACTAATTTGTAACTAAAATATGATAATTTTTTTAATTTTTAAATGTTTTTATTTTAAAGAGAACAGATTTGCCCGCGCAAATATTTTCCCTTTGAAATAAAAACATTTAAAAATTAAAAAAATTATCATATTTTATTAACAAACAGTTTTTTAATGAATATTGCTTGTAATAAATGTTTTATTATTTCTAGTTTAATTTTGTCTACATGTTTCTCATTTATTTCATTTCCTAAAAATCTGTTGTATCATAATGAAAGGCAATGCCTATTTAAAATTCATGCATAACCCGACAAGGTCCAAATAGTTGAGGTAAGTGACACCTGAGCGCGCTGATGTCAACAGGCCCTAAAACATACTAGTACCCTTTTTTTTTTTAATAGACAGTAAAAATAAAAAATCAAACTGTAGCAATGCTATTAAGATTGAACAATAAATTAAGTAACCGCGATTATCGATATATCGATCAACGATATGTTGGAAGGTAATGGGAGGTGAAGGTGTTATAGTGAGGTAAGGTTGTTGATACTGAACTAGTGCGGAACGCTTCTCTGTATTACATTTGTATTTTATAGAGTAAAAAAAAAAGTTAACTTAACAATAGTGCTTTAATTGAACTCCCGACGAGGTAACATAACAAAAGAATGATGATAAAATGTTCAATAATAATTATAATGATAAAAAATGTGATGAGAAATAACAATGTGACAAGGGTGCGTACTACATAGAAATGGAAGGATGCAAATTGTATAGATAAAAAGTAATATAACAGAAATTGTGGTATTATGTATGTATGATTATGTTATTCTGTGATACATATGATTTTTATTATTTATGAGAGAAAAATAGTTGACTGGATGATAAATGTAGAACAGAGATAGTTGGGGGTGTAGTAAAAAAACAGCAAATAAGTACCAGATAATTAGTGCCTCCAGATGAGAGATAACAATTAAATATAAGTCTGGTACTTATTTGGTGTTTTTTTTACTGCACCCCCCTCAACTATCTCCGTTCTCGATTTTTTTCATTGTTTATCATTATTATCATTGATCATTTTACCGTCATTCATTTCATATCTATGAATTTTTTATCTTTACTTTCTATTAAAAAAAAAAATCACAATTGTAAATATAAATTCATATTTATATACCAATATTCATATAACCAATTCAATCCATCATTAGAATTATTCAGTGAACTATTTTTCACTCAAACATGTAATCATAAGTCATTTTAGTTTGTCGAGTAGCCATATCTCTTTAGTAGTAACAGTTTGCATGTATGTGTTTACAATTCGTTTAAATGTATTTACATGTATAGCCGAAAGATATGCTGGCAGAATAATAAATTTACATTGGTTGTACTCTGACTATGTGGTAAGGAGCCATGGCGGATCACGGATTTTTTTTCTGGGGGGGGAGGCACAACGGACAGGCGGGTGAAAAATCAAAATAACTGTTAGAAATAAATTTGTAGTATTTATAGAAAGGTTTCAAAGGTTTATCAAAGTATCAAAACAACAGAAAAAATACATATTTAATAAAGCCAGGGTACTTGTGTCTTAACGCAGCCCTGGTTACTTTTCCCTGCTTGTTCGCATGCGCGAGCAGTTACATTTTGTAACTGTTACATTCTTGCAGCTGATTTGTTCTATGTTTCATCTTGCTTACTGTGTTTTGATTATTGCTGATTTATTGTTTCTTGTTTGTTGTTCGTTATTTGTTCTTTATTCTTTGTTATAGATTTTTCGTTGTTATTATTTTAGTTAGTTATTTAATTAGTGTAAAATGATGCGTATTTGGGATTTGCCTTCAACAGAAGAACAGGCTATAAATTTTTTGCAGGAGCGTAATATTTTACCAAATCAAAGAAAACGTAGCAATTCCCATCAAATGAAATTGTATTGTGGTGAAAGGTTTTTTTGGAAATGAATCATATTTATGCGAGTTCGTATTGCGACAGCATCAGCCAAAACAAAATACAGACTGTTTTGAATCTATATTGAAGTCTATTTCGACCCATTTTCCACCTAAATGCGATTAAATTTTTATTATTTATATTATGTAATTGCTCATTCTTCTTTAATTAATTGTTCATCATATATTACATTTTTCAATTTTTTTTTACATAATTTTTCATTACTTTTATTTCTTGATTGTTCATAATTTATTATTATTATTTTCCATTTGTCAATAAATTCTTTTAATTTGTAATTGTTCATCATTTTTCAACCCCAATAGATAGAAGGTAACTGTTAGAAATGTAACCGTTACAAAATGTAACTGCTCGCGCATGCGAACAAGCAGGGAAAAGTAACCAGGGCTGCGTTAAGACACAAGTACCAAAGAGGGGTATTCTTTTGTTTTCTGCTAAACATGTCCAGCACTTCATTAGGGTTCATTTTTGTCGCAAAGTCTTGATGGATATGCATTAAGGCCAGTTCATTCAAACTCCCTTCTGTCATCCTGCTGCTAAGATATGACTTTAGTTGGCATAAGGTGGAGAAAGATCGCTCGGCAGTGCTTTGTTGTTATCAAGTGCATGAAAGGGAGGCAACGAACAAATTTCGCATTTCCGGCCAGAAATGGACATGAGTTTCACTTATGTTCTTTCTGTTATTTTATTCATATATTTTTACAACTATGATCATGCGATTTGCCTATAAGTATTTACTGTAATGGGTTCTCCACAGTACACAAAAAGCCGTGCCCCCGTACCCCCTCCTTAAATCCGTCCTTGTAGGGTATCTCGAGTTCTGGTATACTGAACTCTAGGTTCCGCATTCGTAGCACTTTAATGATTTATTATGTTACGACTGAGTGGGTAGGTTGTATTAAATGTTACAAGACATAATGCACAGTTTTTATTACAAAAGGATATACTGGAGCGAGACACTCCATTTATTTCTCCACCACTCAGCGCCGCCCCCAACCATTGACCCCTAGTTTACACTTCATTATTCTTCTCCTCGAGGAAAGCAAGTTTTCTGTTTGCCCTCTTCACAGGATAGCAAGCTACTTCCATATTCCAACATCTCCCCATCTTATCATTCATTTCACATTTTCTCTTTTACATAATGGTGCTTTGGGCCTGGGAAAATAGGCGTTATTTGAAATTAAGTTTCATATTTTTTTTTTAAAAACTTCATACTTCCTGCCCTCCTGTATCGTTTAATAACATCCCACTGATTCCTGTAGAACAGGTCCGGCACTTAGGACTACACCTTGACAAAAGATTAACTTGGAATCCTCATACTAGACTGAAAAGTCAAGAAACAGCTCGCCGTTTAAGGCTACTTCAACATTCACTAGACAAACGCTCTAAGCTCTCCATTAATTACAAAGACTCATATACATGAAAAATCATTAGACCCATCTGGACTTACTGAATAGAGCTTTGGGGCTCCACTAAGCCATTTAATTCCTCTCGTATTCAATCCTTACAAACCAAAATCCTTCGTAAAATCCTCAATGCTCCTTAATTTGTTACGAACAAAGTAATCCATAACTATATCAATCTTTTCATGACAAACTTGATTCCCACTCAAAACCCACTAGTTTCAAACCTAGTAACATCTTCAATTCCTGATAATCCTCCGAGGCGCCTGAAAAGAAGATGGCCCTGTGACCTTCTAAGTTGAACTTTTTATTTGAGTACTACCACCGGGTAGTTTCTCTACTTGCCTTCATCTCGGGACATTATTTATCTTTCATTATATTTACTTGATGTATTTAATACACAGTTGTAAATTTCAATAAATACAATTTTTTAAAAATTCTGATAATGTTACAAACGTGATTCGAAACGATAAATCACCCTTTATAATAAAATATATAATAAAATTGATAGTAAAAATGGTTAAGATAATTTATTACTACATTTTTTCCATCGGTCTTATCTATATTAATATTCTCATTTTCTGGAGGTAATTTATCTTCAATCTAGTGAAATATTCCAATATTAAAATAAATTCTTCCTTTTATTATGTATCAAATATTTTCTTAGTCTACATTTTTGTAAAATTATAATTGAATTTTTTTTATCAAACTAAATTAAAGATACTTTACAAGAAGTTAATTTTGAAAGTGCGGCGTATAACTCTCTTAGACTATTCCAATAAGGAAAATACCAGGTTTAATTAAGAAAATCTGAGTTTTTTCACGACTCCGTTACTTCCTCCTACAATATATTTTGTTATTTTTGGATATTTTGGGAAGTAGAAGTATTGAATGAGCACGCACTGGCATTGTATGTGTGCAATGTGATTAAAAAAAAGTAAAGCAACATCTCTCGATATTAAATAAAAATAGAATAGAATAGAAATATAATTTTATACTGGAACCAGGTCCTTGAGAATGACAAATGTGTACAATATTAACATAAAATATATCTGGCCAAGAAGCTACATAATAAGAATCATATAATATTAACGTATCAAGAAAAGTACATAAAATGTTTAAACATTGAATGATAATAGTTGATCTTGATAATTAATGTGGAAGAAAATGGGGTACTTGTGTCTTAACGCAGCCCTGGTTATTTTTCCCTGCTTGTTCGCACGCGAGCAGTTACATTTTGTAACGGTTACATTTCTAACAGCTGATTTGTTCTGTTTCATCTTGCTTACTGTGTTATGATTATTGCTAATTTATTGTTTCTTATTTGTTGTTTATCGTTCGTTATTTGTTCTTTATTGTTTGTTATAGATTTTTCGTCGTTATTATTTTAGTTAGTTATTTAATTAGTGTAAAATGATGCGTATTTGGGATTTGCCTTCAACAGAAGAACAAGCTATACATTTTTTGCAGGAGTGTAATATTTTACCAAAACAAAGAAAATGTAGCAATTCCCATCAAATGAAATTGTATTGTGGTGAAAGGTTTTTTTCTTTTTTTTATTTAATTAATTGTTCATCATATATTTCATTTTTCAATTTTTTTTTACATAATTTTTCATTACTTTTATTTCTTAATTCTTAATTGTTTGAAATTATTTTTTTGTACATAATTTTTCATTATTGCGATTTTTCATTACTTTTATTTCTTAATTGTTCAGAATTTATTATTATAATTTTCCATTTGTCAATAAATTCTTTTGATTTGTAATTGTTCATCATTTTTCAACCCCAATAAATAGAAGGTAACTGTTAGAAATGTAGCCGTTACAAAATGTAACTGCTCGCGCATGCGAATAAGCAGGGCTGCGTTAAGACACAAGAACCGAAAAAGGTCCGGGTAGAGGTCAATGAATTTCTCTTAGATAGGGAGAAATGTTTATTAAATAGCCAACGTTTCGACCTACTTTGTAGGTCTTCTTCAGGGCTATATGCAAAATGGTAATGCGAAAAGGGCCATATGAGGTATACCTGCCTTCCGAGCCCGCTACCACTTCGACAATTATATGTTAGATAGTATGTGAATTAAGTTTGTGAAGGACCTATCAAGCCCCAGCCCCCATCCCCCCCCCACAGTAATTTATCATTTCAGTATTTGCCCGTCCTACCTCCCTCCCTCCTCCATTTTATTTTCTTTCCCTCATAACCATAAATATTACAAAACAC
Source organism: Arma custos (assembly GCA_037127475.1). NCBI lineage: Eukaryota > Metazoa > Arthropoda > Insecta > Hemiptera > Pentatomidae > Arma > Arma custos. The sequence goes on along the minus strand of CM073760.1, from coordinate 127,896,331 downwards.
ATAATACCATTATTCTCAGTATTTCTTTATGCCGTTTATTTATTTATTTCCTTTCTATAAGTTTATTGCTTACCTTTACGACATTCATCCGGGTTCAGCTTCACTCAATATTTTTATTTTTAATTATATCTTTACTCAGCCACAAATCATTGTATTTTTACATGCATACTACGTGTTTTACGTAGTTCACGTAGTCCAATATAGCCCATCTATTGTAACTTACTTATCGCACTTGGTATACAACTTTGACATGTTTATTTCAACATCAACTATGTTCTCCTTTCTCACCATTTTTTAACACTTATTACACATTGTACTGCATCAATCATTAATAATATTTCATGAACATTCTGTATACATCTTCGTCCCCATTGGCAGTTAACAGTATCCCTCACTTCCATTACTTATCATCATTGTTTCTTATTTACATTTTCATTTTTATTACACTATGCCTATTTGTTTTATTGCCTATACCTATGTATATTTATTACTTACTTTATTTATTACATATTGGATTTTTATAATTTTTTATTTCTTAATGTATTTCTTATTATTTTCTATTTTTAATTTTATATTACTACTGATACCTGATACCCAGGTATTTTAACTTTAACATTTAGCCATTTCAATATTCAATGTTTATTTTATCATCTTTATCACCTTATTCTTTAATTTTTAACACTTTCTGTTTTATTCTTATTTTATTCCTTTATTATGTATTTTACTGCCTTCCTGGCACGTGGTTGTTTATTCTATACGCTCATACATTTTAACATTTATATTTACCATGCTGTGCATTTTTTAATTTTCAATTGACTGTTCACTTTTATTATTTATTTTTACCGTGCTTAAAAAAAGTTGTGTACTACTTTATAATTCTCAATTGTCTGTATTTTGCATATAGCCCTGAAAAAAACCTACAAAGTAGGTCAAAACGTTGGCTACTTAATAAACATTTCTCCCATTCTAAGAGAAATTCATTGACCTCTACCCGGACCGCCTTCTTCCACAAAAATGTATAAAAGATTATAGAGAGAACAAAACATACAAAAACAATAAGTCATTAGTTACATCTAAGGACATGAGCAGATAATTAAAATTTATTAGAGAGCATCTGTTTGAGAATTAAGGAGATATTGGAAACGCATGGGTTTGTGAGAGGAAAAAGCATGGCGGATATTAGGTTGGAGTGGGTTCCATACTCTGGTGGAGAATACGAGAAAGAAACGCTCCAATGTTTAGAATTTGTGGGAACGATTGTAAAAGTAGGAAAGGCAACATCTTGTTTTCTGGTTTTGGATGGAACACTGAATTGAAAGAAAATACAGGGTGGAAATTGAGAGATGATGGTTTGGTATAAGAATTAACCTAGGAAATATTGATCACAGATGGAGAGGAAGAGCCACTTTAACTCAATAACAAGTCGTCATTGTAAAAAAAAAATATGGAATATGGGTCGGTTTCTCATCCTTCTCCTTATCAGCATTTAATTTTGTTGTGAGAGCATGTCATGCAGCAATTAGTGCCAAGGTTTACAAATCTGGCCATAAAATAATACTCTATTTAATCGGCGGGGAATCATAAACATTAGTTACAAGCCGTTTTCACTCATTCTTGTCACACTCAGCACAGATCAGATTCGTGAAAGGGACAACACAGCAGATACCTACCATTAGCTCCTGATAGGAAAGAACTAAAACCTTCTAAAGTTTCTAAATTTCATTATATCCTCCTAGACGCCCCTAATCCCCTGGTCAGCCTTTTAATCCTCCTCCAACTTCGAATGTTGGAACAGGATGGGCCTTCAAACCGTTTGTGAAATAAAATTATTCGAGCCCTCCATTGTCTCTAATCAGATCCTAAACACTTGAGGTCATTGGCTAAAAATAATATTGACCACTCTTACATCTCTGATCTCCCGAAAATAACACTCCTTTAATTAAAAAAAAAAAAGATGTACCACTACAACCCGTGACGTGTCTGGGTTCAGTATATGGTAGAGACAGTACTGTTTCATGGACAACGGTTCTGCAAGGAGAAACTAGTAGGTTTGAGTGGAAATCAAGTTTGTCATGAAAAGATTGATATCGGATTCGGGCCAAATCAACAACAAATGGGACATTATGATCATTATGGATTAATTTGTTCGTAACAAAGTAAGTAACATTGAGGATTTTACGAAGGATTTTGTTTTGTAAGGATTGAATACGAGAGGAATTCGATGGCTTAGTGGAACCCCAAAGCTCTACTCCGTAAGTCCAGATGGGTCTAATGACTGTCATGTATATGAGTCTTTTGTAATTAATTTGGAGCTTAGAGCGTTTGTCTAGTAAATGTTGAAGTAGCCTGAAACGGCGAACTGTTTCTTGTCGTTTCAGTCTAGTATGAGGATTCCAAGTTAATCTTTTGTCAAGGTGTAGTCCTAAGTAGCGGACCTTTATAAAAGAAATAAAAATATGTTTTCTAACCGTAACAAGATAAAGAAGACTTTCTTTACACTATTTTCCCCCAAGAGGAGACACAAACGTCTTAAGAGCTGCCAGAACGTTATTAGGGCTGAAGTTCTTGAAAATACCTAAGAGTCTTTCTTAACTGCTAATGGACAAGAGGAGAAATACCTTCTATACCACAGAAATCCTTTGAAAGAAACAAAAATAGCATAAAACTTATTTGTTGATGTCTGTTAAAAAATTACGAATGACCCCGTAGAATGTTATAAACCAACAATAATTTACAATCGATACTTTCATCCACAACCTGATTGATCGATTTATTTATATACATTATAAAACAACATAAAAAAAATGCCCATCAATCAAGTAACGAACAACAGTCTATGAGACTGCTCTGCAATTTTTTTCTTCCGCAACGCATGAGTAAAACCGATCAATCAATAAATTATAATAATAACTGATTATATTAATAAATAAAAAGCTCAAACGTAAATATTTACTTTAATTACAATATGATGAAATAATATTCGAATTTCGTATCAATGGAATCGGTATTTCTTATATAACTACGATCATTAACGTAACTAGAGTTGACTCATGGGGGGGGGTAATCCCCACCAGTCAACCACTCCAACATATTACTCCCTTCAAGAAAGATGCCTCGTAATATAGGTATAATTTATATTATTCTATAATCATGTAGCTTCAAATTAAATAAATAGATTAAAATTTTAAATTGTTACTTAAAATTTTTTTTAATTTTTTCAAAGCAATGGGGGGTTACATCCCCAATAACCTCCCCTCGTTACGCCTATGACTACGATACCTATTTAAGTTTCATTAAAAGTCCGTTTTTACTGTTACAGAATTAAAAGATGAGAACAATAAAATCTTGAAATGTCATCAAACTTTAGTTATGTATTTATTAATTGAACTATCATGAGCTATATATGTATAATGTATAACCACTCAAGACGCACGATGGAGGCTGAAAGAACAATTCTGGAAGATATTGAGAAAAAACGCCTGAAATGGTATGGGCATTTCAAAAGAATGCCTGAAGGATGACTACCCAAAGTAGTCCACCAGTGGAAAATTAGGGGAACAAGAAGACGAGCAAGACCAAGGAAGACTTGGGATAACGAAGTGGAGGAATCCATTATGACCCATGTCATGGTCTACGGGAAGAATGGACCTTAGATAGGACATTATGGAAGGAAGCCATCCAAACACTAGGTTAAGGAAACCCACTGTTAATGGAAACTCTGTTAAAAAAAAATGACACGCGAACAAATGAAGATATATTTTTAAATTTAATCGTTAATGGTTAAATTCATGATGTAACATGTGAATATGTGACTCCGGGCACTTCGCCCCCTCCCTCCACAGCCCTGAAGAAGACCCTGCAATGTGGAACGAAACGTTGGCTATTTAATAAGCATTTCTTCCATTTTCTTCCACATATACAATCAAAGTCAACTATTACCATTCAAGTTAAAATTAATTACGTTAGTTTATATTAAAAACATGTAGCCAATGATTTTTTTCTCAATATGTTTGAGCCTTGAAATATTTGTTTCATGCCTTTTCTCTCAAATATTTCTTATTAGCATAGTTTTTTTTTTTTTGTTTGACAAGAAATTTCTCTTTCAATAGGCAATCAACAAAAGATTGTTGATCCGTAGACAAAATATCGTCCGTTTTTTTTTTTTAGATAATAGATTTTTTTCGCATTTTAGCATTCATATTCGACCTAACTCTTGCAATTATGTAATATTTTTTTCTAGAAAATTGAAGAATTACTCGGTAAGAAAATTAAAATATTTTTAACGTTGCTCGCTAGACATTTTTATAACCTTTTTTACAGTAATATTAATGGATTCCCACACACATTCCACTAGGGGGCGCTAAAGATGTTAGGTGAAGGCTGGTTAGAGAACATCTGGAAGAAATTCTGGGAGGTCTGGCCGAGGAGATGTTTAATAATAGAAGTCTGTTGATAAACATTGAGAACTGGTCGAGCGCCAGCAACCTGTTTAGGCTACTGCACTATCAACCTTGAGTGGCTTTCTAACTGCATAGCTCCTCATCATTTGCAAGTATTTTTTCTTATGCATATATCTGCAATCTCGGAAAATAGTCGGTTAAGTCGATTTTTTTTTCCAAACTAAGTTAATTTTACTGATAGAAGCGGAATCAAGTCATTTTCGTAGTGTTTAAGTGTCAAGCCATAGCTTTTTTTTTTTTTTTTTTTTCTCACATTCTCCAAACTTTTATTTACAATATATTACAAATTTACAATGAATACATGCAAATGCTTATATCTATAAAGGCCTTCTGTTACCTTTCGGTATTTTAAGGCGTTACAATGTGAATACGCTGAAGGCGGTTGAATGTGAATATGAATATGAAGCGAAGCCATAGCTTGAAATGAAGTTATTGCTTTTAATACATAATTTCAAGCTGAAAACTACGAGAATGACACTATTCAGGAGTATTAACTTTAGATCAGGGATCGAAGATTCGTTCCTAAAGAATCGTTCCTAATCAATCTCATTCAAATCGTTCGGAGCAAGAGCAATATTTTATAAGAAAAATCGTTCCGATCTGGACTGGAACGATATCATTTTGTTATAAAACAACCGCTCCCGAACGGAACAGAATCCGCCAGGAGCGATATTTTTGGATCCCTTGAGGATTTGATCTTGCGGAGCCAAAAAATATCGATCCCACGTGTTTCTTTCTGAACCTTGATTTTGGCCTCCTCATTTACCTATCTACACACGAAAATGCCAAACCGGAATGAAAAATTTTGAGAACTAAAATTTTTTTTTTTACTACCTTAAACTTAACCGATCCTTATCAGGTCTTCTTTAGAATCAACTAGATCATAAACCAAACATTTACATTTAGAACATATATTCGATTTGTAGTTTCCTGACATTGGTTGGAACAAACTTTTCCGGACGGACGGACCGACACCACTGAGATTTTATGTTATTTTGGATTCTACACCCTATGAAACGTCAAGAAACATTAAAATATCGAAGTCGAATTTTTTCGCGATTTCAATACTTTCTTCATCTGAAGGATGAGAAAGTAAAAACAAAGGATCGATATTTAGTGTTCCGGCCTAGATCGAATCCTCAAAGGATGGAAAAATTTCGCTCCGGTCGGGATTGAAATCAAACTTGGAGCAGAATAAAGCATCTTTTGCGGATAGGATTCGAAATAGAGCATTTTCGGAAAGAACGTTATTTTTTCTACCTTAAATAACGGTTTCATTTAGAGCAGCAAAAATATAAATATATCGGTTTCAACCCCTGCTTTAGATTGAAAGGATTGAATGTGTTTGATGTTCCAAGGTTTAATGGTCTCCCAGAGTTCAAGTCCGTAGGCCCAAATTGGTCATGTAAATTAGCAGTTTGTTTTCGATTGAGAGTTGAGAAGTCCTGCATTGTGTTCTGTACAGTTCCCTGAATCTTCCGGTGAGTTCTTGTCTGTTAAGTCTTTTATGAAGCAAAGAATAAAGATACTTGCGACTATATTAAAACCTCAATTGAATTTAGGATATTAAGCAATATATTCAATCATTTAGGTTAAGGAAACCCACTATTAGTGGAAACTCCATTTAAAAAAAAAAACTATTTTCAAATATAAACTTGACATCATTCGCAAATACTAAATCCTTAGACACGTTAATAAAAAAGATACTCTTAATGACGTTCCCGAAGCAATCCATTAGAAGTGCAAAAGCTGCCTTCGAGTTCTTCCATTCCTTGATAGAGCCCTCGAATGTCAGGGACGAACCTTGCGACCTCTATACGCCCTTTCATCGAACTGAATCCTTTGACAACCTTTCGCCATTCACAGCGACTCCTCCAGGAATTCCTTACTCATTTCAATCAAGTTTTCTCACTACTTTCATCCCGACATCTAATACAACTCCACTTTCCTTATTTCACCATCCGTATTAATTAATAATAATAGAATTTCGTATTTATATCTGCTTAAGTAAAGGTGCCTGGATCGTTTAGTTAGGATTATCTAAAAATACAAAAGATAAATATTATTTTTTCAATCTTTATTGTTTCTACCTTGATCATTCTTTTATCGCTTAATCTTGATATATTTATAGTTTTGATATATTGCTGCATTATATAATTTTGCATGACAGCAGTTACGAGGATGCTAAGGTTGACGCCTATCGACCAACACCATCGCGGCATCTAATGATTAACGGCTTACGAAAGTGTCAGATCAATCTTTCCCCCAATATAATAACCCTTAGAATTAATTTCCTTTAAGAATTCATCACAAAATACATCCCATTCAATTTAAATTTATACATTGAAGAGAATATGAAGAAACTTGAGAATATTATCTCTAAGGAAACTTCAGTCAGCAAGGGTGTGCCCCTACAATGGTTTATCTCTAGATGTCAAAAATCTCGCGGATTTTGAAGGTAATGGCAATAAGTCTTGAATATCCTGAATGTTCCTTAGTTTTTTTTTCCTCCAAGATATCACACTTAGGGAGCGGAGTGGCTCAGTGGTACAGCACTGAGTTGCCATGCTGGAAATCCTGATTCAAATCCCAGGATTCGGCTGTAGACAAGACTGTATTTAGTCTGCCGGAGATGGATCATATAGGCTCTAGGTCACTCCTGGGGCTCACCCAGCCTCTGCAAAATATTATAAAAATAAGCTACCCAAAATAAGGGGGGGGAAATCTGGCGGTTGAGCATGACCAAGGGCAAGTCATCTCCTTGCAGAATCGTTTACCACATATAAATATATGTGTGTGTAAAGAAATATCATTCTGGAGTTACTAAAGGGTTAGCTGGGATGAAATTTTCAAGGTCTCCTAATGTTCGGGGTTCTAATAAAACTAATATTGAAAATATAAATAATGTAACTATAGCTCCTATTAAATCCTTGAAAAGTAAAGTGTTATTACTATCAGTTTGATGTAAAAAATAATAAATGCATAATCACTAGGGCTGCGATTACAAAAGGTAATAAGAAATGTAATATGAAGAATCATGTTAATGTTGCGTTATCAACTGAAAATCCTCCTCATAATGATATAACTAAGATTTTTCCTAGGTAAGCTACTGCTGGTAATATATTAGTAATAACTGTGGCACCTCATAAAGATATTTGTAAAACGTATCCTAAAAATGCGGTTCCTATAATTAATAATAATAAAAATGCTCCAACTGATCAACCATATAACTGGAGTGTGTCGTGCAGGGTGGTATATCTGGCACGCCTGCCCGAGAGAAAACAAATACAGACGTGTTTATCTATACTCTCTACTGCGTAACCAACTCCGTAGATAAACAAAGTAACAGTGAACCGACTATTATTTTTTTTATTCCTCTATATCTGTTTTTATTTTATTTTAAAATACATGGTTGATGTTGTAGCAATTGCATTCATCTGTATAAGAATTCGAACAAATAACAACAGAATCAATCCGTTAGGTAACAAATATCTTTTATATATTCTGCAATAAATTATCAAAGGAGAGAAATTACCGGGATTCTGCCAATTTGTATCAATTACTCTATTTATTTCGCTGACGTGCAGAAGATCTCGAGTTTAAATTCGACTGTTTAGATAATTTATTTAATCTGTTAACATTCAGGGCTGGATTCTTTGAGATCTGGAGACCCTCCAGCATCTGTAAAGTCGGTATCCTTAAATAAAGGAAAATCTGGTTGATGAACGTGATCTAGGAGAAATCACCTTCCTGCACAAACGTTGTCCATGAAACAGTACAGTCTCTTCTACGTAATGAATCCAAGACTCTCCATAGATTGCAGTGGTTCAGGTATTAGAACTTTATTTACTCTTCTTGTGATTTATGCACCACTAACAATTTTTAAAAAAAATTAATTTATTGATATTTACAACTATAATACTATTACAATAAGTAAATCTGCTAATATGTACAATATGACATGAAAAACACTTGTGGAAAAACTACCCATCGGTAGCACTCCAATAAGGTTCTACAGTAGTTGGTCTCGAGGCCATCTTATTTTGAGACGCCTCGGAGGGTTATCAGGAATAGTATGGGAAGCAAGCTGAGAGACTAGCGGATTCAAGTGTGTATAGAGCTTGTCATGGAAGGATAGGTATCTAGTTTGGGCCAATTCAGCAATATATGGGATATTAAGGTCATGATGGATGAGTTTGTTTGTGACATAATAAGGAGCATTGAGGATTTTACGAAGGATTTTGGATTGTAAGGATTGTATACGAGATGTATTGGATGGTTTAGTAGAGCACCAAAGCTCAACTCCGTCACTAACAATTAAGCTGAAAATGGTATTTCAGTAAATAAATATAGTGTTATAAAAAGCATAAAAGACATGAAGGAGAGTGTTTATAGTTATTTAATTCCATCCTGAATAATAAAAAATAATAAAACCGTTAAATGCTTAAAGTAAAGAGGAGAACTGTTAATCATTAACTTAGCCAAGTTACAGAAGCAGCAACAAGTAACCTGCAGCGATAAAGTAATCTACAAAACGGCAGCTAACTTAGCACTAGAGGCTCCGAGTTACGCTTGGCCGAGTGGAAAACTATTAGAGACCGGCCCAGTGAAGACATAAACTGGAGAAGAGACAGGAGAACTAAGAACAAGTAGGCGTGTTCACGTTCACTATTGTTCTCGTCGTCCTACGTACTGCAGATAACTGAGTCCACTTAACTCTGGAGGACATAAGGTGTGGAGAACATAGCGTGTCTTTCGAACGTACTGAGGGCACAATAAATACTGAGGCTAACTAACCGAATCAGGATAACTAACCTGTTTTCCGGTTATGGAATTTTATGATTCAATTAACCAACCTTCAATTATGTTGACCTTCCAACCAACATACATACAGAAAGATAACAAAATCTTGATACAATCAGTTCTCAACACAGGCATACATGACGAGCTTACAGAAAATATCAAAATGAACTTATGCACACTTGGGCTTCTGAATTTCTCTGTAAATACAATATTGGTAAAATGTCACTCTGGTATTGAGGGCAATGAGATAGCTGATAAATCAGCAAAAGAGGTAGCACAAAGTGATCTGTCTACATCTTTTCACAAAACACCAATTTCGTTCATAAAATTCAAAATTATGGAAGAATCAATTTTGAGATGGAATGAACGGTGAACTGTTTAAAATAAATCTCCTAGTTTGCATAGGTTTATTCCAAAACTAACAAACAATAACTACAAATTAATAAAATCCACTAACTACAAGCTAACTCAGGTTTTAACTGAGCATTGACATATTAAATCATGCTTACACAGATTTAACATAACCAAAGACAATACTTGCCCAATAGACAAAGAAGAACAGACATTTAAACCCATCATGTATGACTTCCAAATGTGCTAAATCTGCTAATATGAATAAATGACATGAAAACAAAAAACACTTGTGGAAAAACTACCCATCGGTAGCACTCTAATAAAGTTCTATAGTAGAAGGTCTCGAGGCCTCTTCTTTTCATACGCCTCCGTGGGTTATCAGGAATAGTATGGAAAGCAAGTTGAGAGACTAGAGGATTCAAGTGTGTATGGAGCTTGTCATGGAAGGATAGGTATCTAGTTTGGGCCAAATCAGCAACATATGGGATATTAAGATCATGATGAATGAGTTTGTTTGTGACATAATAAGGAGCATTGAGGATTTTACAGAGGATTTTGGATTGTAAGGATTGGATACGAGATGAATTGGATGGTTTAGTAGAACCGTCCAAAAAGGTCTGATAACTGTCATGTAAATGAGTCTTTTGTAATTAATTATAATAATAATAATTGCGAAAACGTCAAGCAGTTTCTTGTCTTTTCAGTCTTGTATGAGGATTTCAAGTGAGACATTTGCCCAGATGGAGTCCTAGGTAATTCTAAAAATGAATTTAAAAGGGTTTTTCAAAGGGTTACTTTGAAAGGAAAATCTGAAAAAAATCATTATCTGCCCGCAGCTAAGTAAACAAAATATCAGCACTAACGGCTGACATGACATTCAAACATAGCGATGTTACCAATATGAACATTATAAAAAGAAAAAATATTTTTTCTTTGGGTGTATAAAAATACAAAAAAACCTTTAGTCCAAATTCATTTGTTTCATCTATTTTCTATAAAAGTTTCGACCCAACAATGGTCATTTTGAATATATTGCTTTCATTATCACTCAACAACAGTATAAAAACTCTGTCTGCAAAAAAAAATCAAAAAGAAAAATTCAAAGACAGAGTTTTTTTACTGTTGTTGAGTGATCATGAAAGCTATATATTGAAAATCACCATTGTTGGGTCGAAACGCTTATGGACAATAGATGAAACAAATGAATTCGGACTAAAGGTTTTTTGTATTTTTATACACCCAAAGAAAAATTTTTTTTCTTTTCATAATGTTTATATTGGTAACATCGCTATGTTTGGATGTCATTATCCGTTAGTGTTGATATTTTGTTTACTTTGCTGCGGGCAGATAATGCTCTTTTTTTTCATTTTTTCCTTTCAAAGTAACCCTTTGAAAAACGTTTATTTATTGGCACATTCCATACTTGAGTATACTATGTGCCTTTTAAATTCATTTTTACAGCTACCTAGGACTCCATCTGGACAAACGTCTCACTTGGAATCCTCATAGTAGACTGAAAAGACAAGAAACTGCTCGACGTTTTCGCCTACTTCAACATTTATTGGACAAACGTTCTAAGCTCCCAATTTATTACTAAAGACTCATTTACTTGACAGTTATCTGACTTATTTGGACAAACGGAGTTGAGAGTCACAAACAAACTCATCCATCATGATCTTAATATCCCATATGTTGCTGATGTTGGGTCGAAACGTTTATGGAAAATATATGAAACAAATGAATTTGGACTAAAGGTTTTTTTGTATTTTTATACACCCAAAGAAAAAATATAATTTCTAAAGTCCAGTACCCTAGACGGTTAATATTGAAAAAGAAAAAAAAATGAATTAAACAGAATTAATGTCAATTGAAGACCATCTCCATATTTTTGATACTGTATTACAAAATACTAGAAAAAGTCATAGTCATCATAGTTTAAGAAATTTGATTTTTTTAAATCAAGCGGTTTTATTAATTCGGCCAACCACTGAATATATATGTACATATAATTGCATGCCACGATTTTGACATAAGTTGTAGTTGCTTACAAAAGGACTAAGGAAAAAAATAATAAAAAATAAAAATGTGTTAAAATGTATTAGTTTAAAACCTAACTATATGTAAGTTAAAATAGATATACCCGCATATTTTAAGTCTTTAAATTGATTAAATACAAGCGAAGTTATGATATCTGATGCACTTTTTACTCAATAACAAATCATCGAATCGTACTGAGGTTTCCTGAAATTTCGAGGTATTTATAGATATGCAAGTACATTCCAATCGTCACGACTCTATTTCTTCAATCAGTTGCGCAAGGTCACACAGTGGAACTTTATAAATAATGGAACAACTCTACACGGCATCTTCCCAAGTGCACAGCCTTTTTTTTTCTGTATATTTTTATATTTTATTTGATTTGCTTCTTCTAAAAATCTAAAGTTACTCTTCGCCGGGGTCGTTTCAAATAGACTTTTAAAGCAGGATTTAAGCAGTTTAGCAAGACCATCCATCTCCGAGTTAGCTCAGCTTCGATCACCAAAGCTATCGGAGACGTGGATTGTGGAAGTGCCTTCCTTAAGAGATTAAAAGAGAGGGAAGAGAGACGGGGAGATATTAAATTATCATTTAAATAGAGGATGGAAATAGTTCGGGGGTGAAGTAAAAAAAACACCAAATAAGTCGAGACTTTTTTTTTAAAATTTATTTATTGATATATACAACTCTATTACAATAATACAACAAGTAAACAGGATAGGTGATACAATATTATTATTAAGGGATATTGGGTAGAGAAACTACCCACTGGTAGTACGCAAATAGCAAGTTCAACTTATAAAATCACGAGGCCATCTTTGAAGACGCCTCGGAGGATTGTCGGGAATTGTTGAGGAAGCTAGGTTTGAAACTAGAGGGTTTGAGAGGTAATGACGTTTGTTATGCAAGGATAGATACCGAGTTCGGGCCAAATCAGCAACAAAAGGGATATTAAGGTCGTTTTGGATGACTTTATTCTTAACAAAATAAGGAGCATTGAGGATTTTACGAAGGATTTTGGACTGTAAGGATTGGATACGAGAGGAATTCGATGGCTTAGTGGAGCCCCAAAGCTCTACTCCGTAAGTCCAAATAGGTCGTATGACAGTCATGTAGATGAGTCTTTTGTAGTTAATTGGGAGCTTAGAGCGTTTGTCTAGTAAGTGTTGAAGTAGCCTGAAACGTCGAGCGGTTTCTTGGTTTTTCAGTCTTGTATGAGGATTCCAGGTTAATCGTTTGTCGAGGTGCAACCCTAAGTATCGGATCTGTTCTACAAGCACCAGTGGGATATTCTTAAAGGATACTGAAGGGCAGGAAGTCAGTGGTTTACGACGTAAGGTAAAAGTGGTTTGATGCGATTTTTGAGAATTTATTTTAATTCTCCAGTGTTGACACACTTTTTTCAAGATCAGTGATATGGGATTGGAGGCTTTAAAATGCAATAACTGGACTGTGTTGACTCATAATACACATGTTTCATCAGCATACTTGGTAAGGATAGTATTAGGATGAGTTGGGATGTCAGCTGTATAAGGTGTATAAAACAACAGCAGATTGGGAAAAGAGGGATGAATAGACATTATTATGGTTTACTTGAAAAGTTCTATTTGTGAGATAGGATTGAAGGATGAGAAAGTATGAAGGGGGTAGGAATTTACGGAGTCTGTAAAGCAAGCCAGGATGCCAGACTCAAGTCAAGATTTTTTATTTGTGCCGCCGTTTGTAGGACGTAATTTGTAGGTCATCTTCAGGGCTATGTGAGAGAAAACATTACAGTACCGTGAATATAATAGATAAATAGAAAAGTAAAAAATAGTACTGGATATATAATTAAGGATAATGAATACAAAAATTACAGAATAACTGTACAGAAGGGTGATGATATAAGCAAAATACAAAGAGAAAGAAAAATGAGAAGGTAAACCGAAAGATACAATAAAATGAAAAAGTATAAATATAAAAAAAGACTTCACCCCCCCCAACTATTTCCATCCTCCAGTCATCTATTTTCCTCTCTATCATTAAAATAGTTTTATAAAGCCTGCATGTCATAAATATGTTCGTCCATTCTTTATAACCACAACGTAATAATTTTTTTATACGACCCTATGAACCGACATACTTGTGCTGTATTTTTAATGGAGAGAATAGAGCAAAGAGCTAACAAGGAAGGAACAGTTTATGTAACAATGGGCGGTTAATTGGTGGCCTCGATGAGCTCCACAATTACCCTCTCATCTCTATCTCTCTGTGTCTTAGCCTAGTTTACTTGCCACTTGTTCTTATCTATCTGGAGATCTCCAGCTGGATCATGAGCATATCAGTGCCCCCCCAAGGAAATAAAAATTATACAGAGAGAAAACCCGCAAAGTCTTTTAGTTATCTACTGTAAGAATCAAGCCGTCTCTATCCCATCCCATTACACTATTCCAATTTTTATATTATATTATTTTTTTATGTGATGCTTTGATTATCTTGAATACATTGAAATACGATATACATCTTATCTTTTAATTAGTCTATAATCGATATAATAAAAAATAACCGATTATTTTGTTTGTTTTTTTTAACAAATCACTGCCACACAAAACATAAATTTTGAATTTCTTAAATTCTGTAGTTAAGGTGCTTTTACACGTGAGAGCTACTCGCCATGGCAACTCTCGAGAGAAACCTTCAGACCGCTTACACGGGCGATTTCTATTAGTTCTGAGAGTGACTTCTAATTGTAAACAACTCGTGATTCCAGTTCAGTGCTACCAGTTCTGGAGTTATTTCTACTAAACATAAACATTATTTGATGTCTTCAAGGAAAAGAGAAAAAGCAGCGGCTTTGATGATTCTGTGTATTTCAAAGAAAAACGAATTAAAGCAGAAAAAAAAATGGGTTAGGTCTTGGGTCCAAGCTTACCACACATTGTCCCGGGAATTGGAACTAGAAGACGCCCAGAAATTTGGAATATTGTGAATTTTAAAATGTACAATTTTTATTGTTTATCTGAAATAAACTTACCTGATTTCTCAAATTGTGGATTTTTTTTCCATTGCATTTGTATCAAAATTTGTTCAAGAATTGTGTTTTTTTAACTCAATTTTAGTAATCTCGCTCCTTAATGTCCCAAAGGATCGAGTGAGACTCGTCGTATGCTTCGATCAGCCTGCAAACTTCCTCGTGCGTCCATTTTTTTGGTAAAGACATTCTTGAGAGGACTCTCGGGAAGTCAAACTGGAATTGAATGTCTGAGAGTAACTCTCAGAAGCGTTTACACCTCCTACTGTGACGAAAGAGGGGTAACTCTCGGCGAGTTCCCCCTCTACTTTCGGCGAGAACTCTCAGGACCCTTTACATTTGCGAGTTTTAATCTCGAGAGTAAACCTGCTACTCTCGATAGTTAAAAACTCGCACCAGTACACGCACCTTTATACAGGTTGTTTAATCTGGAATGAATATGAAATTGAAAATTACCGAATATTTGGATACTGAGGAGGAAGATTGGTGGTCAACGGTGAACATTTTAATCATTTTAGCAATTTCAAATATTCAGGATCTGTCATTCAAACATCTGAAGGGGATGTAGCCTGAAGAACTAAGGAATGAAGAAAAGCTATTGGCATTCCGCCGCACTATGGAATAGTAACATCTTAAAATCCATAAAAACAAATGTGAAACATGGAAATTGTGAAAGAGGAGCAACGAGAAATTACAAGTTTAGGAGATGTCTGAAGAAGGGCAGCCAGAATATTAAGTGATAGGAAATCCAATTCAATAGTCAGAGATAATGGACACTCACAATACCATTCCCGTAAAAATCACCATAAAGCGATTATAGTGGTTTGGACACCTACTGAGGATGGAAAATAATAGAATCGCAAAAATGACCACTCACTGGTTCCCTGAAGGAAGAAGAAGAAGCCGACCAAGAACTTCATGGACGAACCAAGTTCTGGAAGACATGGCATTAAAAAATATGTTATCCTAAAATTTTATGGGAGAAATCCTCAACTATATGGAAACTCCATAAAAAAAAAAATCTACAGTTTGTTTAAAGGTCAAGTATTCAAACTGAAAATTTACAAAGGACCTCAAAACAAGAAAAAAAAATCTCTATAGAGGTGTGTCCGCAAACGATATTCACACCAAAAGATTTTCATTGTCATGAATCATTTAAGAATAGTAAATAAATAAAATTTATTCTTTATAATAGAGCCAAAAACTCAAAAGAAAACACTATTATTTATTATAATACAATTGGGAAAAACCACAATGCAAAGCCTTATGTTTCAAATCTAGTAATACACCCACTTACCAGTCGACGTTTCGCCTATTCAGGCATTATCAAGACACCAAAATCAAAAAGGGGGTAATGTGAATCGCATCTCGAAGAAAAAGGTGCAATACATCCCAACGATCAACAGCCCTAACAGGCTCCAAACATGAGACAACACCCCACCACCAAGACGTTCAACATACAACTGACTTATCAGTTGTATTTTGAACGTCTTGATGATGATCGTATTGGATTATTATAATCCAAATTGCATTGTAATAAATAATAGTGTTTCCTTTTGAGTTTTTGGCTCTTTTTAGTGATAAAATTTATTTTATTTGTTCCAACTACTATATTCATTAAATTTAAAAATTAACATTCATATCAAATGTTGTTGAATGAGCATTATGTCAGGCATCTTTCTTCAACTGCAGCAATGTGTTATTGTTTAACAAGATTCAATTATCCTTCTTCATAAAGAATTAAGGTCATTGACCGACCTTTATGATTCATTCCCAGTTGTAGTGGAATATCATCAACTAAATCATATCAATCATTATTAAGAAATTCCAAAAATGTGCCAGCGTTGAGTCAATGTGGTAAGAGCATAATAACGAACATATTTAGATGTGAATATTTCCTAAACTTAGTGTTTGGGGGCATACTTACATAGATTTTTTGTCATATTTTGAGGTCCTTAGTTCGATTTTTTTATTTTGGCTACTTAACCCTGAAACACCCTGTATATATGACAGGATCCGCTAATTTCACAGTAGTGCAGCTACATAACTACACGCGGATGTAGAGAGAAGGTGCACTATATAGATTGTGAGAAAGATAGGGAAGAAATGGCTGTGGGGGATCTGATAAGACCGGCGGGGACTGATAAGGGCCTCAGGTAGCTGGCTGGGGTAAACACCTCGCATCTCCTATCTTAGTCAGCGCCTCTTGTTGTTCTAGCATATTATATAATCTTAATATATGAATATCTCATGTCATGATGTTTGTCCGGGCTAATCTCCAAAACTAATGACCGATTTTAATGAAATTTCGCACATATATGTAACATTGTCCACCTTAAAATATAGGTTATATACTAAAATAGAGCCAAAAACTCAAAAAGAAACACTATTATTTATTATAATGCAATTGGGAAAAACCACAATGCAAAGCCTTATGTTTCAAAAATACACCCACCTATCAGTCGACGTTTCGCCTATTCAGGCATTATCAAGACACCAAAATCAAAAAGGGGTTATGTGAATCACATCTCGAAGAAAAAGGTGCATAAGGCTTTGCATTGTGGTTTTTCCCAATTGCATTATAATAGGTTATATATTTTTAATAATTATCGATTAATTAATTAATTAAAATAGAACTATGAAAGATTTAAAAAAGAACGACAATCTATTCGGTGGTGCTATTCTATTACTACCAGGTGATTTCCGACAGACAGTCATTCCTCGCTCTAATTTTGCCGATGAGATTAACACATGTTTAAAACGATCGTTTTCATGGTGAAATGGAACTGTATCCAAGTACACAATCCGTCAAAATGCCAGAAAATTTCAGCACTGTTGTTCGGATAGGTTTAGGTCGCAAAAAAATTGAAGAGAGCTGCATTTTTGATATGTTGTAAGGGCATGAATGAGCAGTGTAAATCCAAGTTTGCACCCGATAAAACAGATTATATAGATATTAAAACATAAGCACAAAACAAAATATTCCTTTATATACGAATTTCTTTTCATGCGCGTTAATTTTTTGCGATAACCCATAAGATACTCATTTAAATTATATGGTATAAAATATTCTAATAATGCGCATGATATTCTTAAGGTAACTAAAGTATTTAAGTTGATAAGGATTAATACTGTTCTCATTTAAATAGCTTTCCAAATACCGCATTGTACGTTATCAATTTTTCAGAAGATAAAATAGTTATAGTGAGCTATCCTTAAAAGATAGATATATTCTACCTGTGACTTTTTTTGTAGATCTATAAAAGAGGAATATAACGCCATGCCTTGTTTCGTATTATGACAAAGGGATTAGGCAGCGTCTTCGATGAAACCTCCCATCTTTACATTTACGTTTTCAAATATTTCCGACAATTACCATTACATTCTAACAAATTATATACCAAAACCTTTCTCGTGAATCGTTCTAAATTATTGGTAAAAACCGCATGAAAATCCATGCAGTAGTTATTGAGTTTACCACCAACAGACAGACAGACGCATGTGAGAACTTTGTTTTATAATTTGTACAGATAAAATACCATTAGTTTCATTTGATTGAATATTTTAAAATAAATTTAGACTACAGCCTGATATTGCTTACTATACACTACGGATGAGAAAAGTTGAATCTGGCATTAACGTAAACCTGAGCACCTTAAGGTTTAAAAAAATATTGTATAGGATATTAGGTTCGGCCAGTTTAAAGCAGGATTTAAGCTAATGCGCAACGCGGGATTTCGTGACCTGCATCCTACGCCACATACCGCTACAATCTTTCCTCAGGGGTTATAGTGGGGGGATCATTATCAGGGAGTTGTAGTGGCTACAACTATTCTATCGATTTATTCTATAAAAATAAATATTGCAGACAGTATTGGCAAGGTTTTCCACTCATGTTTGGGTGTCTGTGTAGTAAGGAAGAAATAAAAAGCCGTCAAGCCGATCTGTAGGCTACAGAAAAATCAAAATTGAATTTGCCTAAAATGATTAATTTTTTAAATTTTATTATACAATGAAATTTACAACTGTATTATACTAATACAACAAGTAAATAGAACGAATGTACACATTGACATGAAAAGACAAGTAGAGAAGAAACTACACAGTGGTAGTACTCGAATAACAAGTTCAACTTAGAAGGTCACGAGCCATATTCTTTTCAGACGCCTCGGAGGATTATCAGGAATTGAAGGGGTTGCGAGGTTTGAAACTAGTGGGTTTGGGTGGGATTCGGGCCAAATCAGCAACAAATGGGGTATTCATTATTGATTACTTTGTTCGTAACAAAGTAAGGATCATTGAGGATTTTACGAAGGATTTCGGGTTGTAAGGATTGAATACGAGAGAAATTCGATGGCTTAGTGGAGCACCAAATCTCTACTCCGTTAGTCCTGATGGGTCTAATGATTGTCATGTATATGAGTCTTCAAGTAGCGGACCTGTTCAACAGGAATCAGTGGGGTGTTATTAAACGATACAGGAGGACAGGAAGTCGTTGGTTTACGACGCAGGTATTAAATTAAACAAAAAAAAACTAAACCATTTATTCTTTCCTTTTTTTCAGTGAATGATTATTACTTAAAATGATAGACATAACATAATACAAAATTTATTATATTTATATATTAACAAAAAAAAATACTCTGATAAAGAAATGAAAGAAGAATGCGAAGGAATCTTGAAAGATAGATAAGGAATATTCAAAAGTTATTTATTTAACGAAATCCGAATTGAAATAAAACGTGATTAATCATATAGCCATTTATTCATTACACATGTATTAAAAAAAAATGAAAAAAATAATATTATTATTTATTTTATCTTTATATTGTTACGGGCGCCGGCAGGAAGGCGGAAGCGGGGGATTAGCGGCTTAACTCCGTCAGCGGGAGACGTTTAAATAGGATTAGGACGGTTCTAGATCGTCTTCTTTTGTCGGCAAAGGATTAAGAATATTCCAGAATTATCTGGCCCCTTCGAGTTCTAGAATGTTCGGCTTTGCCTCTTTAAATACTTCCCCTCAACTCGAGGCAGTCAGTCTTAGCCTGAGAGTAGACCATGCAAGATCTGTGATAAGTGAGTGTCAGTGTGATAAACTAGTCAGTGTTGAGCCGGCCAGTGTAATAAGTGTATCAGTGAACTGTGACAGTCTCGCGAGTGTAATAAACTGTTCCTGTTTGTTACTGTGTGTCAGTTTGTGATACTTGAAAAATCTTACGGTCGGTGGACTAGTGAACTGTAAGTGTTAATTATTAGTTATAAATTGTAGTTTAATTTTATAATATTGCTAGAAACTATTGTAACTAGTTAAGCTATCTAGAATTAGTAATATCTTATATTATTGTAATAATTAAATAGGAGTTAGGCCTAGATTATAATATTTAGAATATTGTCATTATAAATTTATATTAGTTTAATAATTTAATTGTTAATAGTTTAATTGTATCCTTTTTATCATATTGTTAATAAATATTAGTTTCTTTAATTGAGTAATTGTTTAATTCATTTTAATACCCAGTAGCCCGTAACAATATTATATAATTTTTTAAATATTTTATTTGAAAAGAAAAGATATGGCCAGGACCTGTACTCGAACCCGGAACCTTCACCTCTCCGTGGTGACGCCTTATCGGTTGGCCGTGAAGCGAAGCCAGGATAGCCGAGATGGATAAGGCGTCACCACGGAGAGGTGAAGGTCCCGGTCCTGGCCATATCTTTTCTTTTCAAATAAAATATTTAGAAAAAATAATATATTGCAACTGATTTCCTGACTACATAATAGTCTGAAATGGACTACATATTTTCGATAGATAGGAGATCATATAAATAAAAAAGTAAAAAATTGAAAATCAGTATAAATATATACAACCATTCATCAACAACCGAGAGTTCTTTGAGATTAACTCTAATTAAAGGATGGAGGAATGAATGCGAACCAGGCTGTAGTGCGATTGGCTCGCTTCAAAAAGGGAAAAACAAGGGACGAGAAAAGGAGAAAAAAATCTGGAAGGTTTGGTTTACATGGAGTGTATCATTCCATGCAAAAAGTTCATTTAACAAAAATCCTAAGTAAAATTTTTTATAATAACATTAAAATTATAAAATTTTAAAAGAACGTCAACTACATTCCGAATGTAAAATCTAAGATTTTTATGATTGTTTAGATATTTATCACTTAAGGCTTGAAAAAATGTTGCTGCCTATCATTTACACTCTTTAACATGTCCATTCAACAAGCACTCAAGAGGAGGAAGGAAAAATGCAGGTACAAGGGAATGAAGATTGGGGATGACATAGCAATTTGCAGATGCCCATGTAGTCATAGGATCAGAAGAATGGGACCTGCCAGATGTCCTTAGGAAGCTCCTGGAGGAGTACTCTAAATAGGGTATGGTCATGAATCAGGGGGAAACGGAGTACATGTCCTTTAATTTTCCGCGCACGCCATTGTCGATTGAAGATTGGACTCTAGCTCGCAGCAAGGACTTCAAGTACTTAGGTGTCTATATAAATGAGACACTCGACAGGAATATAGAGATGAAGATATTTCGAGGAAGGAAAATCATCAACTCGGTCCTTTGGAATGAAAAATAAAATATGTTGAAGAAATTGGTCCGAGGTAGAGGTCACTGAATGAATTTCTCGTGTAATTTGAGAAAAACTTTATTGATAGCCAACGTTTCGACCTACGTTGTAGGTCTTCTTCAGGGCTGTGGGGTGTGTTTCATAGCCAGTGAGGACCCACCCACAGCCCTAAAGACAAAGTAGGTCGAAACGTTGGCTATCAATAAAGTTTTTCTCAAATTACACGAGAAATTCATTCAGTGACCTCTACCCGGACCAATTTCTTCAACATATATTATCAAGGTCAACAATTGTCATTGAATAAGAAAAATAAAATATGTTTAAATATTTTTGTTTCTAAGAGAAAAGACTTGCCGTGGCGGGATTCGAACCCCTGCTTCTCCATAGCAGTTCTCTAACCCACTGAGTCAGAGAAATCCATTCTCTTCACCGATCCTAAATCCCCATGACCCCTTTCTCCCTGTTTATACATCACAATATGTACCATTCATCCTATTTACTTGATGTATTAGTATAATAAAGTTGTAAATTTCTTTGAATAAAAAAAAATAAATCAAAATTTATACACACACACATGTTGTTTGTTCATTTAACGTCGCTTTTTGCTGTTATGGCTTATCGGACGATGCTACAGTGGGAGCTCTAAATTTTGCCTATCCAGGTTTAATTAAGATAGGGATTTTTAACGAGTACCTGACATCGTACAAGCTCGGGACCCCCGTTTAACGTCCCTTCCGAAGGACGGCGTAACTAAGGATTTTTTACTCCCTTTAAAAAATCCTAGGGCCACCTGCCGGGCTACGAACCCGCGATCTTGGGCTTAGTAGTTTGTTACGCTAACCACTAGACCACAGGTCGCCCCTACACACATGTATATATGTTTATTCTGTCCAACCGTAAATTATATAACCTTTAATCTACTATACAATAATCGACTATAAAACCTTTAATCCTGGAAATTTGTTTTCAAGCTCGGAAAATATTTTCCCTCTTTTTCGCGAATAATTAATTATCAAGCTCTTCCAGTTTATAATAATGAATTTTCTTATTATTAATGATGGGAGGCGATTAATCATTTAAAATATAAAAAAGTGAAGCTTTGTAGAAAGAAGAAATTTTAAAATTTTGATTTAAGCCAGGTTAAATACCAAAGGGAGCGGAGTGGCTCAGTGGTAGAGCACTGAGTTGCCATGCCGAAAATCCTGGTTCAAATCCCGCTGCAGGCAAGACTTTTATTTAGTCTGTTTCCAGTGGGAGATGGATCATATATGATCTAGGAACCTCCTGGGGCTCACCCAGCCTCTATAAAATATTATAAAAACAGGGTACCCAAAAAAAGGGGGGGAATCTGGTGGTTGAGCGTGACATAGGACTTCTAAGTCACCTTGCAGAATCGTCCATGATGATGTCGTTCACTGTAGTGGTACAGGTTTTATTTAAAAAGACCAAGAGACTGTACATTGTTATGATAAGTGTAATTAAAAATCTTTGCTATAATATAATTTAAGTTTCCTACAATTTTATAGAGACTGAGAATATTTTGCGAGGTTTGAATATGTATTTGCAATCAGGGGGCCATAAAATACATACATAATAACAAAATAAATTCCTACATTTGTATAAATAACATCTTTTTTTAAAAATTGATTTATTGATATTTACAACTGTATTACAATTATACAACAAGTAAATAGAATGCGTCTTACATAATGACAAGTAGAGAAACTACCCACTGGTAGTACTCAAATCAAAGTTCAAATAAGAAGGTTACGTGGCCATCTTCTTTTCAGACGCCTCGGAGGATTATCGGGAATTGAAGAAGAAGCTAGGTTTGAAACAAGAGGATTTGAGTGGGAATGAAGTTTGCTATGAAAGGATACCGGGTTCGGGCCAAATCAGCAACAAAAGGGACATTAAGGTCGTTATGGATGACTTTATTCTTAACAAAATAAAGGATTTTGGATTGTGAGGATTGGATATGAGAGAAATTCGATGGCTTAGTGGAGCCCCAAAGCTCAACTCCGTAAGTCCAAATAGGTCGTATGACGGTCAAGTAGACGAGTCTTTTGTAGTTAATTGAGAGCTTAGAGCGTTTGTCTAGTAAGTATTGAAGTAGCCTGAAACGTCGAGCGGTTTCTTGTCTTTTCAGTCTTGTATGAGGATTCTAGGTTAATCGTTTTTCGAGGTGCAACCCTAAGTATCGGATCTGTTCTACAGGCACCAGAGAGATATTATTAAAGGATACTGAAGGGCAGGAAGTCATTGGTTTACGACGTAAGGTAAAAGTGATTTGATGCGATTTTTAAGAATTTATTTTAATCCTCCAGTTTTGACACCATTTTTCAAGATCAGTGATATGGGATTGGAGGCTTTGGATGCAATAACTGGATTGGTGTTGACTGATAATACACAGTCAATATAATCAGCATACGTGATAAGGATAGTATTAGGATGAGTTGGGATGTCAGCTGTATAAAATGTATAAAGGATTGGGCCAAGGATACTACCTTGAGGGAGTAAATAACTTGAATTCTAAACTTAATACCTTTTTGCAATACATGTATCTATGTTTATATAGATGCAATATATATGACGTTATTACACTATGTAATAGTTTTGATAATCTAAAATCAAATTATTCTAATGATGTTATTCGAATTTAATGCATCAATTATTTTTATTTAAATAATTTATTTCGATTCAAATAAACCTTACATTAATAAATACTACAATATTTCACTCGCTTCTGAAATATAACTCTGATTAAAGTTGAAAACAAACTTTAACGAGCGGATTCTTGCCCCCCCTCCAAAAAAATAAAACTGTTAAAATCAGCAAGGCGAAGTAACGCAAGAGAAATTGTTTCAAAATATTTCCAAGCCGCACGAACATTATAGGTTTAAGAAATTAAAGTTAGAAGTTGGAGTGGCTATGTTGCTCCCCGCAACCCTAAGCTCAGTCGTAACAAGAGTTCATCTCTTAACTTTAGGAGGGTAGCGGAATGTTAAATAACTTAAACTCCATCGGTTGTTTATATCGATCAATAAAAATATCTTTAATACTAGATCTATTTTTTAATCAAAATGTAATATTGTTTAGATGTAATATCATCGACGGTTGATTTGCTGACTTCCAGTTTTCCTGTCAGTTCTCGAACAGTTAATTTTAATTTCTGTTTTAGTTTGGAGACTAAGGGCTTTTCGTTGGAATTTTTCCACGGTCTTAACATTTATGTTAGGTCTCTTATTATTTTTCAATATTTGTAATATTGTTTAATTTTAAGAATTAATAAAATAATAAAAATATTTATTTCAAAAATTATACAAACGCAATTTGGCACATATTGTATTTTCGATCTTCTTTTAAAAACCTCCCCTAAGTGATTCTCGTGGAAGCGTGTATGGAGAAACCTGCCATTGAGGCACTTCTAGCGTGGTTCATCTCACTGTAGTTTGTTTGTTTGTTTGTTCATTTAACGTAACTTTATGCTGCTATGGCTAATAGGACGATGCTACAGTAGGAGCTCTAAATTTTGCCTATCCAGGTTTAATTAGGATAGGGATTTTTAACGAGTACCTGACATCGTACAGGCTCGGGGCCCCCGTTTAACGTCCCTTCCGAAGGACGGCGTAACTAAGGATTTTTTACTCCCTTAAAGAAATCCTAGGGCCACCTGTCGGGCTACGAACCCGCGATCTTGGGCTTAGTAGTTTGTTACGCTAACCACTAGACCACAGGTGACCGTATTTCACTGTAGTAGATCCCTGCTCCAGAGACGTCTCAGTCTTCTTGTAGGATTCTGTGGTAATGTGTCTGTCAGTAATGATTGTACCAGTAAGTTGGGATGTCCAGCAAGTGAGTCATGAAATTTTTCTTAATTGTGTTAGTCACTAGTGGTATGTTGAGATCTTTGCGAAATGCTTTATTAGTAATGTAAAAGGGACAATATGTAATATAACGAAGGCATTTTGATTGAATGATTTGAATAGTCTGTAAGTGGGAAATTTTTCACATGAGCCCCACACTTGCGAGGTCCATATTGGTTAAAGTACCATGCTGTATATTATAATTTTGTTGGATAATGACAGTTTCATTTTTTTTAAGAATTAAATTAGAAAAACGCCGTTACAGGTTATTTCAACACTAATCAGAAAAACGCTTTAATTTCTTACAAAAGACTTAGATACATTAGATCCCATTAGGACTTTCGGAGTAGAGCTTTGGAGCTTCGCTAACGTATTGAATTTCTCAAGTCCAATCCTTACAATCCAAAATCCTTCGTAAGATCCTTAATGTCCCTTATTTTGTTGGGAATAAAGTCAACTGTAATGACCTCAATGTCCGATTTGTTGTAGATTTCGGCTTGACTCGATATGAATCCTGTCATGACAAACTTTACTCCTGCTCAAACCGACAAGTTTCAAACCTAGCGTCATCTTCAATATTCCAAAAAATTCCTATGAGGCGTCTGAAAAGAAGATGGCCTCGTGACCTTCTAAGTTGAACTTTTTATTTGAGTACTACCACTTGGTAGTTTCTCTACTTGCCTTTATCTCGAGACATTATTTATCTTTTATTATATTTACTTGATGTATTCAATATACAGTTGTAAATTTCAATAAATACATTTATAAAAAAATGTATTGACATATTACACATGTTTTTGCATAAGCATGCATATATACAATAATTACAGTTATTTACCTACTATAATTAAATGCTAACTATAGATAACTAATCAAACTAAGGGACGCTGTATTTAGCCCAGAGATTGGAGAGTGGGTGTGGTCGTTGGTCGCTGAGCTGAGCCGGGTCGACCTTCCACAGCGCCGCTCTACTTCCTAACTCGCCCACGCCTATCAATCGTTTAATTACCTTTAATGATGTCTCATTAACTCTCAGCCCTTTAATTAATATTGTTTTGCCTGCAATAAATTCTTCTAATCCAAGTTTTCAGGAAAAAAAAAAGAAGAATATAATGAGCTGTCCCTTTCCAAATTCTATGCGACATTGATCGAAATCCCTACAGAAAACGAATTTTCTGGTTAATCTTTTGAGAACATTTCAAATAATAAGGAAAAATATAACAGAACTAAATAAAAACGGGAGGTGTAAAAGTGTTACTAGGCTTTAGAATATTATGGATATTTCATTTTCTGTCAATCCATTTTGGTAAACAGTATTACGAGACTGTTCGAAACATATGTATTTTATTTATTTCTCATTTTCTTTTTAGTTTTGCCAATATCTGTATTATGGTTTTACCCCCCCCCAATAAAAAAACTATATCTGGTTAACAATACCCATAAGTGTTACTCAAATTTCCAAAGTTATGGATATTTCTATTAAAATCAAGACTAAAGAATCCATCTTTTTGCGATGAGTAAGTTTATTGGACTAACTTAAATACCTCAAAAGCAATTTTTTTTGTAAAACGATACTTTTTCACCTTATTTCTATTAGTTCATTTAACGTCACTTTATGCTGCTATGGCTAATCGGACGATGCTACAGTGGGAGCTCTAAATTTTGCCTATCCAGGTTTAATTAGGATAGGGATTTTTAACGAGTACCTGACATCGTAGCAGCATTTCAGGTTGCTGATATTCCGTGCAAATACGATAAGTTTTTGACACATAAGTTTTCAGAATTAGTTCAATAACTGAACCGTGCAGTTTGAAAGTGGCGGCCTAACTCCATTTATTTTATACTTATATCAAGATATTTACTATTGATAATGTCTGAAAGCAGTGGTGAAGGGTCGGAAAGGTAATAATTTTATTGTAAATGAAATGAGACAAAAAGATTTTGTATCAACAAAATTATTAGAAGACGCAATTTTTAAAAGGGTAAAGAATTCTGATGGAGAATCAGTAAACTGGTTACAAATATGCGTTTTGTTAGAAATGAACCGTATAAAATTTTCTATAAGACATCAATGAATGAGAATGAAAATTTGAAAGTCCTGAATTTATTACCACGTCGGGGTAGACCAAGAAAATTCGAAAACATTGTATTGACACCACTCTATAAAAATATCAGACAAATAACAACAGCAAAATTCAAGGACATGATTGATCTTTTGTGAGATATACCAACGGAACATCATGATTTCTTCAAATCCCTTTCACACGAGCAAAATGTAGATGAATAGTAAATTGTTTTGTAATAAATTTATGTTTGTAATTTTATATGTTCTTTAATTTATCATTTTTTAAATGATTAAAAAATGTTTTGAATCGCATAAATTGTGTTTCCGAAGTGTTTTAAAGATATGCAAAATAAACTGAATATTGTTTTTTTTTTCAATTTGAAGCATCTTAAATTATGTTAAATCGACTTGGGTACCTTCAAATTTTATAATGAATTTGGTTGTGAATTTTGAAAGTGGCCTAACTCCATTCTTGATAAGAAAACGCACGTTATTCACTTAATAATTGTTACAATTTTAATAGCAACAGTAAATTTAACAGCCTTAGATACACTTAAGCAGTATGACTCATTAGTATCCTATAGGTATATTTTTAAATTCATTGAAACGCAAACCCTCAAATATCTCCATTTGAAAATAAATGGAGGTAGGCCACTTTCAAAATAAACGGCTCATTTCTTGTAACTGATTTAAAAACTCATTTTTCTAAACAGTCTTACCAGTAAAATAAGAAACAACATTTAAAGTTAACATTTCAGACATCTTTTACAAAACTGTTTTCTTTTAACTAAATAACAATACACAAATAGGAATAACCTCCCCGATTCTTCTCTCACAGCTGTTACCATGGTAACCCTATCAGTCCCATTCAAATGGAAGGCATATATATGCCATATCGTCATAGTAACAGGAAACCAGTTGTGTCGATGTGGAGTTCTAGATAGTTGATATATTCAACTGGGGCAAGTGGGATATGATTAGGGGACAATGCAGGCCAGGAAGCAGGGGTTTATGACGAATGGTGACGGCGAATTGCTCGAATAATATTAAAGATAAACATTCCTAAAAAAAAAAGAGCTGGTTAAAATAATTACAGTAAGCAAGAAATATTTATCAAAATATCTTGAATGATAATAGTTAACCTTCTGTATACAAGTGAAAGAAAATGGTTCCGAAGGAGGTCAATAAATTTCTCAAAAGTAGAGAGAAATGTTATCTAAATAGCCAGCGTTTTGACCCACTTTGCAGGTCTTTTTGCTAAATATGAAAAATACAGACAAATTACTGAATTATTAAAGGTCACCTGTGGTCAAGTGGTTAGCGTAACAAACTACTAAACCCAAGATCGCGGGTTCGTAGCCCGGCAGGTGGCCCTAGGATTTTTTTAAAAGGAGTAAAAAATCCTTAGTTACGCCGTCCTTCGGAAGGGACGTTAAACGGGGGTCCCGAGCCTGTACGATGTCAGGTACTCGTTAAAAATCCCTATCCTAATTAAACTTGGATAGGCAAAATTTAGAGCTCCCACTTTAGCATCGTCCGATTAGCCATAGCAGCATAAAGTGACGTTAAATAAACAAACAAACTAAATTATTAAAAATTACTGAATTATGGTAAAAATTAAAGTTGTTAATATTATTAATATTAAAGTTGTTATTAATATTAAAATGAATAAGCATCAAGAGTATTAATAACAAAGTGACAGGAGGTTGTACTAAAAGTAATAAAGAATACAATAATTAATAGGAAGTAATAAAAACGAAGGTATTAAAAATTACTTATGTAGCAAGGTATCTGAGGTATATTATATTCCACCACTCAGATACCTTGATACTTATGTATTTTAATTTTTACCAATTGTAATTTTAATTTTTATCTTTATTACCTTATTCTGTAATTTTTAATACCTTCTTTTTTATTACTTCCTATTACTTATTTTATTCTTCATTACTTTTTGTACTACCTTCCTGTCACTTAGTTATTAATACACTCGATGCTTATACATATCAACTTTAATATTTACCATAATTCAGTAATTTAATAATTTTCATTTGTCTGTATTTTGGATATTTAGCCCTGAAGAAGACCTGCAAAGTGGGTCGAAACGTTGGCTCTTAAATAAACATACTTAACTGTCCATAATGGGACAGATAATTTCTATTTCTGTGTAAGTTTGGAGACTTAAGGCTTTTCGTTGGAATTTTTCCACGGTCTTAACATTTATGTAAGGTCTCTTTTTTACTTTTCAATATTAATATATTTTGTGGAGTAGCCGTAGGTCCACTGGCTTCTTGATAATGATAATTTTTTTACTTGCATTTTTACTTTCATTTTTTCATATGGTCTTTCGTCTTAAGTTTTGTGATGTTTGCTATTATTTATTTTTCCTGTGGTGCTTTTGGAAATTTGGTGAGTGTATATTGAATTTTGAATTTCTGAAGTATTTATCAGCTGTTTTTATCTAACCTTAACCAGCTGGGGTCGAGTAACCTTCCTTTTGATTCATTAGTTGCATTTGAGCCTTCGAGGTGGTGGGATGTTTCTTGGGTGCATTATTCATGTTTTGTTTTGCTGTTATTCTCTTTCTACCCTGAGGATGCCTGAATGGGCGAAATATTGGACAGATAATTTCTATTTCTGTGTAAGTTTGGAGACTTAAGGCTTTTCGTTGGAATTTTTCCACGGTCTTAACATTTATGTAAGGTCTCTTTTTTACTTTTCAATATTAAAAAATTATATTATTAGTACAAAAAATAAAAATTCCGTGGCGGCTGACCTCATGAACCTTAACTTTTAAGTTAGCAAACAAAGCGGCCCCAAGGTGCGAGCTTCGGGCTTTTGGAGTTCTCCAAGTTTAAATACGACCGGGTGGTGAGGGGGGGGGAGAGAAAAAGTTCTTTCAAAGGGAAAAAAGTAGCGTTGTGGTTGTTTTGAAACTTCTCGGTTTAAATACTAAAGTAAATTAAACGTCTGGGTTTATGCCCAGTCTGCGTTTGTATTTAATTAAGCCGGTGTTTATCAATTTATGAACTTTTTTTTTAATTAATTTTTTGTTTGTTTAGGAAATAACTAAAATTTTCAATTTTACAATAGATCTATTAAAAATATTTTTTAATAAACTCCTCATCGCATACAGATCTCAACATACACTTACACTTGAGATATGTTAAAAAATGGCCTATGAAAAAAAAGAAGCATTATTTTTCAAGATTTAATAACGTGATAGTTGTGTACGTAGGGTGCCGGAGTTACTGATCTCAAGCCGTAAATCGATTCTGTGTTAAATCCTATTGCTCGTCAAACCTCTTTAAAGTAGATCAGTAGAGTATTACAGTTCAATACCTACTCTGACAGATAAATTATTTTTTTATTAATAACCAAAATACTTAATCGGTGGGAAAAGATGGCGGATAAATGTGATTTCCGCCTACCAAATCACCTCGTTATAAAGCCGTTGGCTCAGAAACAGTAAGCTCCCTATTTACTGAATGTATCCTCCCTTTTTTATTAAGGAATTTGTTTTTAGAATAGAATAATTTATTGATATTTACAACTGTAATTATATTACATCAAGTAAATCTGCTGTATGAACAAAGGACATGAAAAAAAAGCACTTGTGGAGAGACTATCCATTGATAGCACTCCAATAAAGTTCTGTAATAGAAGGTCTCGAGGCCATCTTCTTTTCAAACGCCTCGGACAAATTAAACCTGGATGGAGGGTTATCAGGAATAGTATGGGAAGCAAGTTGAGGGACTAGCGGATTCAAGTGTGTATGGGAGCTTTTCATGGAAGGATAGGTATCTAGTTTGGGCCAAATCAGTAACATATGGGATATTAAGAGCATGATGGATGAGTTTGTTTGTGACATAATAAGGAGCATTAAGGATTTTACGAAGGATTTTGGATTGTAAGGATTGGATACGAGATGAATTCGATGGTTTAGTAGAGCCCCAAAGCTCAACTCCGTAAGTCCAAATAGGTCTGATAACTGTCATGTAAATGAGTCTTTTGTAATTAATTGGGAGCTTTGAACGTTTGTCCAGTAAATGTTGAAGTAGGCGAAAACGTCGAGCAGTTTCTTGTCTTTTCAGTCTTGTATGATTATCAAAGTAATTTATTTAATTAAAATATAATCAAATTAAGGCTAATCCTCCCAATAATGAATTAAGATAATATAAGCATTCATCATCATCAGAGAGAACAGCAAATGCACCAGAGCTCACATTAACAAGTAGTCTCATCAAAGAGAGACGTTCCAAGACGTCCGACATAATTACAGTGTTTCACCAGAGTTCAAAGTAAGATGCTACGAAATGGTTGCATGGAGTATGAAAATGAAAAAAAAAAAAAAGAACAAACGGTTATTATGTTAAATTAATTAGCTAAAGGTGATTTAGACGATAATTGACCATGATTTTGATGGAAATAAAAATAAATTTTTATCGAGCCATACTCGTACCGACCAGACTGATTGGTACAAAACCGTTACGAGCCATTTGGAATGACCAATAACTACAGCCGCAAAGTTCGTTAAACCGGCCACAAAGCCTTCCTAATAACGGCCGTAGGCTCAGATAAAACTTTTTTTATTCCATTGAACCCTCTCTATAAACTAATATGCTGAGTTCCAGTGATCTGGGCATTAGTGATCCCTAAATAGTGCAAAATCTGTCATTTTTTGATAGTCCATTGGCTAAATTTAATTTTTTTTTTAATTTTAAAACTTATATACGTTATTAATTTTCATTTTATTTTCCAAAAGGCAGGAAAATAGCGTTTCCCTTTGACATGTGAAAGCGATCCATCAAACGTCATTACCAAGCCGTAGCTGAAAGCATTTTATCAGATTAAAAATTTAAACCGTTTTCACTATATTAAACAGAATTTTAGAATTATTATTTTCAGTATATCTTTCCTAGAAAAAATATTAATCCATTAGTTGATAAAATGTAGATTTAGAAATAAAAACTAAATTTATTCTTTTGTTATCTGGTCTTATTTGTACATACCTATATTTATATTTATTCCTTGTTTATTACTTTTTCCATCATATTATTACATCATCCGGTCATTACGTATTCACGCCACCGCATTAGATGTTGCGCTAATGCGCCAATAAAGAGCAATCTTGTTCGCACGCGCACGCAGTTTGGATTCCTTGTTGCCTTGTTGTTTGCTGATTTTTGACGCCATTTTTAGTGCTAAGAAAATGCGTATTGGGAATTTGCCAAAAACGAAACAAGATGCAATTTTATCTTTTCAGGAGCGAAGTATTTTACAAAAAAAAAACGAAAATGTACCAATACCCGTGACATGAAACTTTATTTTGGTAAACGCAAGTTTTGGAAATGTAATTTAAGACAGTGTGATCAGTAAGTTGGACTTAGAAAAGACAACTGGTTTGAGGGAAGCAGAATTCAATTTTGTTCAGCTTAGAGATTCAAATACTGCTGGTGCGGAGTTGACGTCGATTAAATTAATGCTAAAAGTAATCGATTAACATGCTAAAGTTAATCATGAATGCACTTTTAATGATCCTGATACAAACAGGAGTTCATACAAAAACAGTTGAGAAATTTGGGGCAGTTCTAAATGGAATAATAAGAGACAGGGGGGCAGCTAGACATCATTTGGAATCTTATTTAGAGTTCATATCGTCCCTTACATTTCCAACTATCGAATGTGAAAATCGATACTTTTGAGGAGAATTAAAAAATAAGTCTTTTCAAGGTTAATTAAAAATGAGTGCCTATAGTCAAACCAATAACGTTTGTTTAACGTTTTTTTTCGTGACTGATAGATGCCTCTATATGAATTTTTTATAAATTATCAATCCTAAATCAACTGCTATAAGTCGAAACCCAAAACTTTTTTTTCACATTCGATAGTTTGCGATGGCAGGGACGATATGGCGACATCAGGTGAAAGAAAATTGAGACTGTTTTGAATCTGTGTTAAACTGGAAATTCCATTTTCCACCGAAATTCGATTGACTACTTTGTTTTTAAATAAAGTGTTTTCATTTTAAATTGTTTATTATTTAAATAAATTATAATGTTAACCCCAATAAATATATGTCATAGATAAAACTCTTAACAGCATTAATAATGTGTTTTATAAGGAAGAAATAGTTGGGGGTGCAGTCAATAAAACACCTTAATAAGTGTAACTTATTAATTGTGTGCCGATGTTTCGGCATCAATTAATAAGTTACACTTGTTATGTTTCGGCATCAATTAATAAGTTACACTACATCAAACAATGTAGGCCATCTTCAGGGCTAAGAGAGAGAAACAAACAGAAAAACATATAAAAAACGTTGCAGTAACAAGAATATGGTGACAAGTAATGTCGTAATGTGGAAATTAAAATAGTGACTAGATATGATTAAATAGTGAATAGATGATTAAAGATAACGAATATAAAAGTGGTTACAGAATATAATAAAATTAAAATAGTGACAGATAATAATAAAATTATAGATGATAAACAGAAATTAAAATAGTGACAGATATAATTATTGAAGAATACGAATATAAACTACAGAAAATAAATGTCCAGAAAGGATAAAATGTAAACATAATATAAAGGGAAAGAAAAATGAGGAGGTAAACGGAAAGATACAAAATGAGAAGATTGATTGATTGAAGATTGAAAATCTTCTCATTTTATATTTTATCCTTTCTACACATTTATTTTTTGTAGTTTATAATCGTATTCTTTAATTATTATATCTGTATTATACACATCATCCCCCTTTCGAAATTCACCATACTTATTATTCACTTTTCAAAGTGGCCTATCCTGTAATTTAAAAGGTTATAAGATTAAAGACGCGGTAGTTCTTTGATCGTAGCAACAGATCTAACAGAGCCAGGCGTATTAGAGCTTGTTTGTACAATTGCGTTGTTTAGATGAAAAGCCAGGCCTACCTTTGAAACAACAAACGCTATTAATGACTCTTGAAAAACCTTTCCGTTTATTTACACATCAGTGACGTACAACAAATAAAAGTATTTATTGTCTAAACATTGGAAAGGACTTCTTTAGCGCAGGCGATGCCGGCGCACATTCGTCTGAATGTTCATCTCATGTTAGATGAATGGTTGGTTTAAAAGTTCTTGTAACGTTATTGGTTCAGTAAATTATCTAAGTTTAATATTTCAGACAATATTACAAAGTTTAGCTAAATTAATTAAGGATTTGTATTTATTTGTGACTAGCTTATGCCCGCGGCTTCGCTCGCGTGGAATTTGGTCCGCCACATAAAGTTTCGTGAAAGATCATTTTAAATAAATAATTTAATTATTTTTGTAAAATATAAGTTACTCGTACATCCAAAATTTCAGATGTCTAACTTCAAAACTAACGAATTCTATACAACCTTCGAACCCCTATTATATTATAGGGGAAACCCTTGGGGTGGAATTAACCAAATTTCTTTCTTAAACTATACAAAGACCCTATATACAAATTTCAAGATGCTAAGTTCCTGATTTGCTTTTAATTATGTACAATAACGGAAGGGGGCACATGCCCCCGTGTCCCCACATAAATCTGCCCTTGCTGTAGCCTATGTTGTATAACCTATTTTATTAAATAATTTGACCCTGGCACGTTTCTCGGCCAGTCTTATCAAATCTTTTCACTGATCCTATATCTCTGTGTTCTCGCAATTTGCGATGTATACACGGGGAGAATGTTAATTGAATTTTTGCGTAAAATAGACACAAACATACAAACTTTCACATTTATAATATTAGTAAGATTAGTAGGATATCAAAACAATATTTTCACACATGTTCATTCTGTTATTTTAACAACTATTATCATGTGATTTGCCTTTATTTATGTCCTATAATGGATTCTCCGCAGTACCTAAAAAACAGTCGGAGGGGGGGGCGTGCTCCCGTGCGCCTCCCCTAAATCCGCGCTTGCTTATAGCCTATGTGTTATTCTGATGTAAAACCTATATTACTGTAAAGTTTCATCCAAATCCGTTCAGTAGTTTTTGCGTGAAAGAGAGACAAACGTAAAAACTTTCACATTTATAATATTAGTAAGAAGTAAGATTGTATGCTCGTCTATTTAATTTGTTTTATACTTTTACAATTAATTATGATTTTCAATTTTTATTTTAATGTTTTGAAACGTTTCACTAGTATAACATTTTAATTTGTGCCTTTTATCTAGTCAATTTTATAATTCATACAGTATATATTATCAATATCAATTTTCTCCGCAATAATGCATATAAATCTATTTAATTAATAATTATTTTTCATGACTTATGTTATTTTGTTATAGTCATGGTTTTTAAATGAAGATTTAATTTGTTCAGCTTTTAGGGGATTGCATTTTAATTGCTTGAGTGGGAAACGCGTGGAATGAACCTAATTTTTCCCAAAAATTTTTGAGAATTACATTCATATTTGTTTTGTTACAATATTTTTTTTTATAATTTATTTAATTGTTATATGATATAATTTGTTTAAATATTTTATTTGAAAAGAAAAGATAGGGCCAGGACCGGGATTCGAACCCGGGTCTCTCACCTCTCCGTGGTGGCGCCTCAACCATCTCGGCCACCCTGGCACGTTTCTCGGCCAGCCTTATCAATTCTTTTCACTGATCCTATATCTCCGTGTTCTCGCAATTTGCGATGTATACACGGGGAGAATGTTAATTGAGCATTACTTTATTTTTGGATCTTGTTGACTTTAAGCCGTTAATATTATTACATTTTGTTTCTCGGTCAGCCTGAGCTATAATACATACGCACGTTGAATTTACTGATAAAATTTAATTATTTTTCTTAGATGCTAACTTATTGGTAATAATGAACCATACATAAAATAATTGTAAAAGTATTATATTTTCTCGTATATGCCATATTTTAATTTTATTTTTTAAGTGCAGTCATAAGTCTGTTCATAACATGACTTTGACTACAAGACCTCTACTGGTATATGTAAATAAGTTGAGGACCAGTGGAGCCATCTTGCAGTCCTAACCAAAGGGGACCGGATGGCCGAGAACCTTCTGACCAAGAGACGACGCACAAGTTTGGAATAACTCTCGAGATAGCGGGAGATTTGGCTAAGAGGAGATGTAATTAGTTTGGACAGGGCTAGGGGACTGGCGGCAGGGTCGTCATTAGTGGCCGCAGCTTAGTTCTCCCCTGCTCAAGTCTAAATCACTGCTATTATTTTAAAATTTATTATTAGTAGATAAATGAATAGTTGATCATTCAAAATAATTAAACAGTAGATAGATACATTTATTTATTGAAATTACAACTCTATACTAGCAATATAACAAGAAAATATAATGACATGAATGATAGATAAAGGTATTGTTACGGGCTACTGAGTATTAAAAATGAATTAAACAATCCCTCATTAAAGATACTAATATTTATTAACAAAATGATAAAAAGGATACAATTAAACTATTAACAATTAAATTATTAAACTAATATAAATTTATAATGACAATATTCTAAATATTATAATCTAGGCCTAACTCCTAATTAATTATTACAATAATATAAGACTAATTCTAGATAGCTTAACTAGTTACAATAGTTTCTATGGATATTATAAAATTACACTACAATCTATAACTAATAGTTAACACTTACAGTTCACTAGTCCACCGCCCGTAAGATTCTCTAAGTATGACAAACTGACACACAGTAACAAACAGAAACAGTTTATTACACTTGCGAGACTATCACATACACTTATTACACTGGCCGGTTCAACACTGACTAGTTTATCACACTGACACTCACTTATCACAGATCTTCACCGTTCAACTCTCAGGCTAAGTCTGCCTGGCTCGAGGTGAAGGAAGTATTTAAATAGGCAAGGCCGAACATTCTAGAACACGGAGGGGCCAGACAATTCTGGAATATTCTTAATCCTTTTCCGACAATAGGAGACGATCTAGAACGGTCCTAATCCTATTTTAACGTCTCCCGCTGACGGACTTAAGCCGCTAATCCCTCGCTTCTGCCTTCCTTTGTGCGGCCGTAACAGTATGGATAAAGACGAGTAGAAAAACTACCCAGAGGAAGTACTCAAATAACAAATACGACTTGGATGATCATGTGACCATCTTCTTTTCAGACGCCTCGGAGAATAATCCGGAATTGAAGAAGTGGCTAGTTTTGAAATAGGGTTCAGGAAAAATCATCTGCAATTGGGATATTGAGGTCATTATGTATGACTTTAATGTTAACAAAATAAGGATCATTGAGGATTTTACAAAAGGTTTCGGATACGATAGGAATTCGATGTGTGAACCGCCAAAATTCCGGAAGTCCAAATAGGTCTTTTAATAGTCATGCATGAGTCTTTTATAGTTGTATTAATATATTTTATACTTATATTAATCTACAAAACTAAAAATTATTTGCACGTGGTCTATTTCATCCTCTTTCCTGCATACCTTATTCTAATGATAAATAATGGCATAGATAAAGGCATGTACAGTAACTGCCCAGTGGAAGTACTCAAATGACAAATACAACTTAGAAGATCAAGAGGCCATCTTCTTTTCAGACGCCTCGGAGGATTATCGGGGATTGGAGAAGTAACTAGGCTTGAAACTAGTGAGTTTGACTGGGAATGAGTTTAGTCATGAAAAGATTGATATCGTATTCGGGCAAAATCAGCAACAAATGGGACATTAAGGTCATTATGGATTACTTTGTTCGTATATTATTCGAGAGTAATTCGATGGTTTAGTGAAGCCCCAAAGCTCGTTCTTGAAGGAAATGTCATAAAACGAGTGGATAATTTTTAATATTTGGGCTCTGTAATGGAAAATAATGGAACATCGGAAAAAGAGATAAAACAAAGGATAATTACAGCTATTGGTGGCTTAACTTGATCCTATACGGTACTCGGACAATATTACGAAAGATACCAAGAAGCTCATATACAAGTCCGTAGTTGAAAGCATATTGCTATATAGAGCAGAGACTTGGACGATAAGCACTGCTCTAGGAAAAAGCTACTTGCTACTGAGATGGACTATTGGAGGAAAGCTGCCTGGGAGTCCATACTAGAAAGAAGGGCCAGTGGGAAGGGCGAAATTAGAAAACGGATTAAAATTCAACAAAACGTCCTCCAAAATATAGAGAAAAAAATATTAGAATGATATGGTCATCTCAGAAGAATGAAGGAAGAAAGATTGCCCAACTTAATTTTCAATTGGAGTGCCGAACGGAGGAAACGCCGAGGAAGGGCACGCAAAGATAGAAGTCATTGAGGAAAGTATGCACGGCCATGGTCTGAGGGAGGAAGATAAACAAGACAGAAAAAAGTAGAAAAATGGATTAAAGGAAATTTTTGGTTGAAGGAAACTTCAATCTGAGGAACCCCTTAGAGACAAAAAAATGCCGCCCTTCGGGATGGACGTAAAATGTCGGTCCCGAGCTTGTACGGAGTCTGGTACTAGTTAATGATCCTGGATAGGCAACATTTAGGACTTCTATTGTAGTATCGTCCAATTAGCCATAGCAGCATAAATTGACGTTCAATGAATAAACATAAAAGATACTAGTATGTTTAAGGGCCTGCTGGCATCAGCGCGCTCAGGTGTCACTTATCTCAACTATTTGGACCTTGTCAGGTTATGTATCAATTTGAAATAGGCATTGCCTTTCATTATGATACAACAGATTATAGGAAATTAAATAAATGAGGAACATGTAGACAAGATTAAACTATAAATAATATAACATTTATTATAAGGAGTATTCATTAAATAACAGTTTTTAACTAAAATATGATCATTTAAAAATGAAAAAAATGATCATATTTTAGTTAAAAACTGTTATTTAATGAATAAAATATAAATATCTAAAATATTATGTTCTGATAAACAATGAAAAATTTATTACAAACAATGCTCATTAAAAAGAGCAATATCTTCAAAATTGCATCAAAAATCATCTCCATCTAATTTTATTCCCCACTTGCAGTTTCGTATAATGTCCATTAACACAACGCATTTTCTGGGGAATGACATTCCGCTCCTGAAGAAATCTAACAGCTGTTTCTTCATCGTACACCTTGCGAAAAATCTTCTTCAAATTCCAACTCATATTTAAAGGAAATAATCAAAAACAGATTCACGTTGAACTTGACATAAACAATAACAAAACAATAGAAAGGTTACTATAACAGTAGGAGATGGTTAAGAAAAGTGACACCAGAGCGCGCTGATGCCAGCAGGCCCTTAAATATACTAGTACCACATAAAATTGAATTTAACTTAATGTCAACGTTGATGATCCCGGAATAGAATTTGCTAATCTCGTAAAGATAGACGAGAAGATACAAATTCATCCGGACAAGTTATCCCCAGAATTAGTTGTTACTTTGCGCTAATACTGTCCTGGAACATCGCAAATTAAATGAAGTATTGCCCTAAGGCCGAGCTTATGACTATCGACAGTACCAACTTGAGACCGGGATTAAGTTAGTCTTGGAGCAGCGAAGTTAGTCAGGAAACCTTGTACGTGTCGCATCTGTAACTGGTTATACAAATTTTTAAATAAGTAATAAATTCATACGAGACTGTTCTAATTAGTTCACTATACTATATACGATCCGTTCAATGCACAAATTATTAATTTAATTTACAAATTAATATTAACTCCATAAAACAAAAAGTGGAGAAATGCGAGAAAATAGTTTGCATTGCTTTTCAAAACTCCCTTTATAATATAAATTCAAATAAATATTGTAGAATGCATAAATAAAGATGTAGCTTTCATCTAAAAGTATATAAAATTAATAAGAAAGGCTAGCCAAAAAGCTATCGTCAGAAATGTTACAATTTTTATGTGATCGGCTGAGTTAATCGATTTGACAAGTGAAAAAAGTAATACATTTAAATTCAGTGTTTAAATTTTTAAGTTAATCACAGAAAAAGTTAATTGTTATATATTTTTATTACAAATGTTCTATAAAAATTGATATTAACATATGTTATGTTATATTATTATTTGTGATTAATTCGTCAGAAGTATAAATGATGTCTTCTTCATCGGCTGTATGTGAGGGCTCGCCATTTCGATTTTTTAGCAAGTTTTTAAAGTAATTTGTTTAACAGGAGGAATGAATTTCAGCAGATCCATCATGTCTCTCCTTTTTTCCCTTGTTACAGATCTACCTTTAGGATATAATAAAGGATGATCAATACTTTTCAAAATTTTTGGTGTATCTGCCACAGGTTTCCTTATATTGATTGCATTAAATTTGGAATCTTCATTGTAGTCTCATTTAAATTGGAAAAGGTGTGTTTTGTATCTTTCAAACTAGATATAAAATTCATCATTTAGCGCTTGCTAGTGCGTTTAAATGGTATTATTGCAACGATTTGAATTAGAGTAAGAAGTTAATCAAAATGACCTCTGAAAAAAAAATATTTATTATTCAGTGGCCAAAAAAAATTTGTCGTATAATGGTGTCAACCTTTATGGTTTGGGAAAGATTTTATTAATATAAAAAGTGGTTTTACACTTGCACATAAAATTCAGATTTTTCAAAAAGTGGAGATAGTCAATTTGTGCAGTGAACGTCACATATATCTGGCGTAAAGTTGATTAAGAACAATGAAGCAGTATTGTGCATTTTTACACTTATTTTTTTTTAATTCCTTTTTTTTTTAATGATCACTTCTGCTGCATTAATATAATACTTAAATATTATTTCGGTCTCATATTCATGTACCTTTATTTTGTTTTATAGTGTGTATAACCTCTCAAATCCATAACCTTCCGCCACCCTCCTGCTCCTTGGATGTGTCAAAAAATTAAAGACCTGCAAAGGCTCTTCGCAATTTGACACAATCTACAATCAGACAAACAAAATCCAAATACTTCCACGAAGCCCTTTCCACTGCTCCCGATCCTAAATCTAAATGGCAACTCCTACGAAAGCTCGCCCTTTGCAATCCAACATCCTCTAGAGCCTTCCCCGCTTCTCCTGACGAAATGAACTCATATTTTTTGTCTGCCTCAATTAACTCATCAAAATCCTCCTCCTCCGTCTTTTCATCAACGCCATCTTTCAACCCCGACAATTTCTATTTCTCAGACATATCACCTACAGACATTATTTCCTCCGTTCTTAAATCCCGCTCCAGTTCTACCGGATTAGATGAGATACCCGTCAAACTACTCAAATTATGCCTCATTGATATCCTACCTGTCCTACTTTTCATTTATAACTTCTCACTACAAAAAGCAGTATTCCCGACTTCCTGGAAAAAATCCCTAGTCCATCCTATAAATAAAACCCCAACCCCATTATCTCCCAAGGACTACCGGCCAATCTCCATACTTTCCAACCTTTCCAAACCTCTCGAAAGAATAGTCCAGTCTCAAATATCAAATTTTCTCGAACAGTCCAAACTCCTCGTTCCGCTTCAATCAGGCTTTCGCCCTGGTTTTTCCACTCAATCTGCCCTTACCAAAATCACCAATGACATATATAAAGCCATGGACAACAGACAAATAACCGTGCTAATCCTCCTAGACTTTTCTAAAGCTTTCGATTCCTTAGACCATTCTATCCTTTTCTCCAAACTAAAGTCATTGTCTTTTTCCTACAGTTCTATTCTATGGTTCCAATCCTTCCTCTCTGATAGGTCCCAAGCGGTCTCTATGCCCAACCAACCCCTTTCCTGTTTCCGTACTCTATCCTCAGGTGTGGCTCAGGGCTCAAGCATCTCTCCTCTCCTTTTCAACTGTTACATCAATGATCTTCCTAAATCTGTTCACCACTGTTCCTACCATCTGTATGCTGACGACTTCCAAATCTATTTATCCTTTCCTCCATCCGGGCTTTCATATGCGTTCGCCAGTATTCAGCAAGACCTAGATCGAATCAGTACCTGGGCAAAGCTGAACAAACTGGAACTGAACGCAATGAAAACCCAGGCCATCGTTCTAGGTTCCAACTCTCTCCTTGCAACTATCCCCACCCTTCCAACATTAATCCTAAACGACCACCCCATCAGTTTCAGCTCCTCCGTTAAAAACCTAGGCATTACCATCGACCAAAACCTTTCCTGGAAACCACATGTCACCCAAATATCCCGACGAATAATTAGTTCCCTAAAATTATTCCATCGTTCTCGTCATCTCCTTACTCAACCTACTCGGAAGCTGCTCGTATCATCCCTCATCTTCCCCCACTTCGACTACTGTAGTGTGGTATACGAGGGCCTCTCGAAAATGCTTGAGAGCCGCTTAAAAAGAATAATGAACTGCGCTTTAAGATTTGTCCTTGGTACTCCGAGGCGATCCCGGGTGTCACATCACTATGATGAGTTAAAGTGGCTCTTCCCTCCCATCCGTAGACAATATTTCCTTAGCGTTTTTCTATACCAATCCATCAACTCGCAACACCCTTCATATATCTATAGTCTCCTCCCATTCAAATCCTCTGTCCAGCTGCACAAAACAAGATCTCGCCTTTCCGATTTCTACATTCCTTCCCACAGAACTAAGGCATTCGAGCGCTCCTTCCTCGCCCGCTCCACCACTGTTTGGAATTCAATCCCTCCTTTCATCCGCCATTCCTCTTCACTAGCTTCATTCAAATCCCTGCTTTTCCATCATCTCTTGGCATCTCAAAAAGTCGCTCTCCAAGCAGGTCAAAAGTATGCTTGAATATAACAGTATTGTAAACTCGATCCCGCTACTCTTGTTTTGTTTATTTTTCCTACATCAACGATGATACCGACTTTTTAAATATATTATCGCATACCATGCCAATCAATTATTTTAGTTAGTAATTTCGTCATCAACTACTGTATTAATATTATTAATCATTATTTTGGTAATATAAATATATTTATTTTTTACAATTAGTTAAAAAGCAGTCAAGTTCGTTGTATTTTACTTATTTTTTTTCTTATCTATTTCTATTTTTACAATGTTTTTGTTCACACGTGATTATTTCATGATTTGTGTTATTATGTAGCCTTCTGGCCAGATGAATGTTATGTTTTTTTAATTTGTCCATTATTGTTATTCTAAAGGGACTTGGTC
Source organism: Arma custos (assembly GCA_037127475.1). Classification (NCBI taxonomy): domain Eukaryota; kingdom Metazoa; phylum Arthropoda; class Insecta; order Hemiptera; family Pentatomidae; genus Arma; species Arma custos. The sequence goes on along the minus strand of CM073760.1, from coordinate 127,853,073 downwards.
CCAGAATAAAGTTTATTTTCTATTCTATTCTATTCTATAATAAAACCCTAAAATACTTTCGAACCGTGCCCCTTCTATAAATTAGCTAAGTACTCATAGCCGTTCAGTGTTGCGAGTACTGTATAGCCCCCTCCCCCCTTATTTAAGTCATAACAGTAAAAAGTCTCTGAATTCATCGTAATTTCTAAACTTAAGTGATTTATGTGAAACTTCGAGGAACCGTCCATGGTTCGTTTTAATTATGGTTTCATAAGAAAGATACATTAATCCTCTCTAAGTTTTATTCAGCTTCTGGTATTGCGAAGTGAATACATCAACAGCCCCGGTGAATAAGTGGTTGATAAAATTAATGGAGGAATGAAGGAAAATGAAACTTCCTATAATATAAACTCAGAGCTATTGTTGGGATCTTGCAACTGTCAAACATTTGTTTCATTTGAATGAAGACATTGATTACTATTTCATTCATTGCGAAGATATAATTTCTCGTAAAATCTTATAGCTATATTATAACTCATTATATATTATAATAATAATAATAGATTAAATTGGTCGGGAGGGGGGGGAGGTGTAGTCAAAGATAGCGTAAAATACGAACAACATCGAAAAAAACAACGTTTTGGCCTATGATGTAGGCTATCTTCAGGGCAACCTCTTTTCAAAAATGTTATTTGACCATTTGATTTTGAGTGATGTTCCTCTTCAACTTGAGTGCTATTAAATTTTAGGTCGCTGATTCTAATTATGAAATCACTTGAGAGCTAACATGTCGTGGCATATGATGGGCTCTAGAACTAGCTCGAAGAAAGACCGAGGCCAATTATAAATAGCTCAGTTCGGTTTGTCTTCGGCGCCCCGAGGAAGTCTCCTGTGTCCCACCTTTATGACAAGATAAAGTGGGTCCCCCCTTCTATCCATAGACTCTATTTCCTAAGTTCTTACTTAAAACAAACCATCAACTTGCAACATCCATCTTATATCTATAATCTCCTACAATTCAAATCCTCTATCCAATCCCAGGACACAAGATCTCGCCTTTCTGACCTTTGCATCCGTTCCCACAGAACCCAAACTTTTGAGCGCTCCTTCCTAGCTCGGTCTACCTCTCTGTGGAACTCACTCCCACCTGATATGCACATTCAAATGCAAACTATTCCTACATCTCCTAAATTCCCAAACAGATGCTCTCTATCAATAAAAATTATCAACACAATCGATTGATGAATTACTGTAAATACTCCTCACTCATAATATTATGTTTGTTCATTTAACGTCACTTTATGCTGCTATGGCTAATCGGACGATGCTACAGTGGGAGGGAGCTCTAAATTTTGCCTATCCAGGTTTAATTAGGATAGGGATTTTTAACGAGTACCTGACATCGTACAGGCTCGGGACCCCCGTTTAACGTCCCTTCCGAAGGACGGCGTAACTAATCATAATATTATTAGATATTCTTATCTACTTATTTATTTTCCATTAGCCAATTTATTTTTATTGTAAATTTGTATGGCTTTTCAGTCACTTATCTTTATATAATTACTATCGTACGCCTACGCTTCATATGTGATGCATATATATGTGCATATAAATGCATATATGACCTACGTCAGGTGATATCTGAGGAACTTCTCAAATATGGGACTACTTAGTTATTCACTTTGTTCCTTTTCGCAGATATTATCTCAGTAACAAGAATAGGTAAGTATGTATTATGAGGCAACCAGCTAACCATAAAGGACATCATAGTATATGTAATCATCAGCATTGCAGACTATGTAAGAACGAGTACTCGTTTAAATCGGAACTTAAATTGGAGCATCGAAAGCCTCTCGATTTCACAATTCATATTCCTTAAATGGGGGTTGAAGTAACAGCCCATGCACAAATTATACGACAAATGTAAAAATTAATATAACATTTAGCCAAGTTTGTATAATGCAATAGTATTATAAAGAGTATTTCTTATATTTATGCAAATATATTCTAAAACACCTCAAAACTCATTATATGGGTCGCTGAAATTCTGTAAGGCTATAATAATATTAACAAAGTTACCAAAGTAATGGAATAGTTTATTTAAGGCATTTATCAAAACATCTTGAATAGTTCCTACCTTATATAATCTGATTTGATAAGAATAAATGTGCATTCCATAGTCGAAGGATAAGGAATACATCTGCATTAATAACTTTTTAAAATAATAACGACTCGTAGAATAAAATAGAATAAATAACAACTTTCAGCAAACAATTCGTGATCCCGCTGAACGGTCCCTCCGTCATAACGTCAGCAGCATCGAGCCGGTTTGAGTAAAAACCGCCTTCAGCCTTCAGACTCAGCCCATTGTAACGCCTTGAAATACCGATAGGTAACAGAAGGCTTTTGTTTATATAGAAGCATTTGCAGGTATTTATTTGTAAATTGTATATATATATAGTAAATAAAAAAATTCAGCAAAGAGTTGCGAGGCACTTCAATAGCACGACCAGTTTATTTATTTTTCTTTGTGTAGTTTCCTCGAACGTTGTCAAAGATGGGATGACAGACGAAACAGATTCAACTGCTAGTACTTGCAAGGAATTGGAACCCGGACGCCAGAAGAAGAACAGTTTAAACATTTGCTTTGGTTGGCTGGGACCCCAACTCCAACTCTTCCATTCCCTTCCCCAGATCGCCCTGACAGTTATTGGATGCATTCCTCCCAAGATCTTGCCCCCCCCCTTCTCCTCGATAAATTAAAATCAATTCTTCCTAGAGGAAATTAGCAAACAGTTATACGTTTATGATTTAGAGAAAAAAATATTTCAACCGGATTGTTTAAAGAATATTATATATTTTTTTAAAAATTTATTTATTGATATTTACAACTGTATTACAATTATACAAGTAAATAGGATGGATGATACATAATGACAAGTAGAGAAACTACCCACTGGTAGTACTCAAATCAAAGTTCGACTAAGATAGTCACGTGGCCATCTTCTTTTCAGACGCCTCGGAGGATTATCCGGAATTGAAGAGGAAGCTAGGTTTTGAGTGGGATTAGAGGGTTTGAGTGGGAATGAAGTTTGTCATGAAAAGATCGATATCGGGTTCGGGCAAATCAGCAACAAATGGGACATCAAGGTCATTATGGATTACTTTGTTCGTAACAAAGTAAGGAGCATTGAGGATATTATAACTTGGTTTGTAAGGATTGAATGCGAGAGGAATTCGATAGCTTAGCGGAGCCGTCAGAAATATAAAAAATTAAAAAAAGAAAGTTGGGGGTGACAAGAGCCTGTGATCAATTTTATTACAAGTAGATGCAACAATTATTATATTACAAGTTGATTGACACAGTTAGGTCTCAAATAGTAAAATGTATTTATGTAGTCTTAGTTGATTTTATTTTTATATAATGGTATTATTATATAATTATTGCTTGAACAGTCGCGAAACAACTCAGTGAGATATAAAGACCTTCCCAGAGCTCACCCAACCTTTTAATTGGTTACCCTTCGTATAGGAAGAGAGAGAGAGAGAGAGAGAGAGAGAGAGAGAGTGAGTGAGAGAGAGAATGGGGATGGAGGGGGAGGAAAAACTAGCGTTTGTGCTTAAAAAATGGAAAAGATTAAACCGAAATTTAATCTTTTCTCTACACAGCCGTTTGTTTAAAACACCATAGTCCCTATCATGTGCTGAACAAAACAATTGTATTTGTTGAGTAGATTATAATATGACGATTAACCTGGAATCCTCATACAAGACTGAAAAGACAAGAAAGTAATATAGAAAATACTCCAATACTTACTAGACAAACGCTCTAAGCTCCGAATTAACTACAAAAGACTCATCTACATGACATCATATGACCTATTTGGACTTACGGAATAGAGCTTTGGCGCTCCACCAAGCCATCGAATTCCTCTCGTATCTAATCCTTACTATCCAAAATCCTTCTTGAAATCCTCAATGCTCCTTATTTTGTTAAGAATAAGCAACATAATTAGCAAACTCCTCGATTCCTGATAATCCTCCGAGGTGTCTGAAAAGAAGATGGCCACGTGACCTTCTGAGTTAAACTTTGATTTGAGTACTACCAGTGGTTAGTATCTCTACATGCCTTTATCTTTCGTTATATTTACTTGATGTATCCAATGTTCTGTTCTAAATTTCAATAAATACATTTTTAAAAAAACATTCTGACTGGTGATAAATGATCCATAAAGAAGAAATATAAAACAGAAACGCAACAATTAATTAAATTAAAATTGCCAATCAAATTAACTTATAAATTAAATAACTTCAATTAAAAAAAAAAGAAGAGGTGTAAAGTATAATATCTAATCATCATCCACTTACCCAACCGTAATTTTCACTTGACGGTAGGTAATATTTCGAATAGGTGCTCACGTATTTACTTTGTGGAAGAAGTTATACCTCACCTTCTGCATGAAGAGGAATGACAGAGTGCGAGGAGTTGGTAGATCAATGCAGGTGTATGAATAACAGGAAGGATCGAGGTGTAGCGACGGCTTAGTAATTAATTATAATTATCAAACGTCAACTCTACGGTGTCATGATCAAAGGATTCATGCACAAGGAAATCACAACTCTATCTAATCAGCGAGTTTTAATCAAAGGAAGCTTCTAAATTTAGTTATTTATTCAATATGCTCATTTAGAATAAACAAAATATTTTTGTTTGTTCAAATCCCACTGGAGGCAAGACTTTTATTTAGTCTGTTTGCGACCGGAAATGGATCATATGACATCTAGGACCCTCCTGGGGCACACCCAGCCTCTATAAAATATTATAAAAATAGGGAACCCAAAATAAAGGGGAAAAACCTGGCGGTTGAGCTTTATCTAGGACAAGTCACCTCCTTGCAGAACCGTTGTCCATGAAACAGTAGAGTCTCTTCCGTGTACTGAACCTCAGACCCGTTCACGGGTTGTAGTGGTACAGGTTTTTTTTTATTATGCCACGCATTTTTATGACTGCTATTACTATTATTATATGATTGCCTCAACAATGTTTGTAATAGAAATAACATAAGTTTAGACGAATTTGATAATTAGCAAATTTATTTAATTATCAGGCTTTCTAGTCTTCACTTCGGAGATCCTTCGCTTCAATTTCTTCGCTCAAATCATGTCCTTGCTAAATGGTCTAAAATGGTCTCTTTTTATTATTTTTTCAGGAGCCCAACACCCTATTTTATGAAAAATAATCTCTCCCAGTTCTATTTCGTTCCTTTTTGACTCATTTTTATTCTTATAAGCCCTAATCCTTAATTTATACATTTCCAATTATCCATTCCTATAGCTGTAATTAATATTATACCAATAGAGACAATAAATAGGGAATATAATTACGTTCACATCTGGTTTTAAGCTTGGTAAAACGATAAAAACAATAACGGATAATCGCAAACCACACCGTGCCCCTGGCGTTTGCTAACGTTTTCTCCCTATTTTCAATTAATAATTCGGTAAAGCTGGGGAAAAGTGTTGTTGCATGAGGCATCGGACTTATTCCTTATTCAAAAATGCAAAACGGTTATGATGGAGACACCACCGAGAGAATGTGGAAACGATAAAACAAGCAACGACGAGGAAACTAGTAGGTGTAACTGCCGAGGACGTCCTGGGACGTTTTTAGTGTAGAAAAGAAAAAAAGGACAAATGCCTAGTGAATAATGTAGAGTACATTAAAGGAGACAAAATTAATGTAGATGAAATATTGTAAAACAAAGGTTTTATGACTCTAGTTCGCGTACTTATAGGACACAGCTAGTATACACTAAATAAGTAGCAATTTTGTTTCATAAAAGCTTATAACTCATTAATTATGAAAACTGTCTTAATAACTTATAAGAGTATTTATAAAAAATGGTTCAAACCAAAATAACATCATTATTGTCACCTAAAGGCTAATTTTACCCAGTGTTAGACAATTTTACCCAGAGACGGTTTAAACAATCCTAAGAAACCTGACGACGTAATATTCTAATATTAATGGAATCTTCATCGCCCCTCCTTTGATAAAGTATTGTCCCGAGAAGAGTGGAACTCCTTAACAGGGTTTGCCTAATCAATCACGATAATTTGCATCATTTACAGCAAGGTTCATTTCATCTCAGTCATCAAGACCTCCATTGTGCCATCTCTCATCAAATTAGCGCCTCTACTGGAAGGGGACCACAACTGCGCTCATTTTTTATATAAAATAAAAAATCTTTACTTAAAAAACAATTATTTAATAGGGAATAAGGCTGTAGTATTTTGCTGCTCAGAAACATTAAATTATTTTACTAAAATAGAGCCAAAAACTCAAAAAGAAACACTATTATTTATTATAATGCAATTGGGAAAAACCACAATGCAAAGCCTTATGTTTCAAAAAATACACCTACTTACCAGTCGACGTTTCGCCTATTCAGGCATTATCAAGACACCAAAATCATGTTGATCGTTGGGATGTTTTGCACCTTTTTCTTCGAGATGCGATTCACATAACCCCTTTTTGATTTTGGTGTCTTGATAATGCCTGAATAGGCGAAACGTCGACTGGTAAGTAGGTGTATTTTTTGAAACATAAGGCTTTGCATTGTGGTTTTTCCCAATTGCATTATATTAAATTATTTTGATTATTCATTAAAATAAAAACATTAAACAGAGCAAAATGAAATTAAAAGTTACTTGAAATTGAAGTAATATAACATCGCTAATTTAATAAAACTAAAAGTAATATATTTTATTTGAAAAGAAAAGATATGGCCAGGACCGGGACTCTAACCATATTAACGACTTAAAATCAACTAGATACAAAATAAAATAATGTTAAATTAACATTCTCCTCGTGTATACATCGCAAAGTGTGAGAACACGGAGATGTAGGATCACTTGAAAAGAGGGGATATGGCTGGCCGTGAAGCGAAGCCAGGATAGCCGAGATGGATAAGGCGTAACCACGGAGAGGTGAAGGTCCCGAGTTCGAGTCCCGGTCCTGGCCATATCTTTTCTTTTTAAATAAAACATTTAAAAAAATTTATAATATAAAGATAAGATAAATTTTAAAAGTAATATCAATTTTAATTTTGCTAAATCTAACAGCGTCACTTCAATTGGTTCACATTTTTCTCAGCACCATCTGGTATACCTAACTACTTCTAGCCCAAGACAACAGAAGAAGTGTACAGCTACAACCGATGAAGAACCTAATAATTATTTAGTAAATGAAAAATTATATAGATTTGCTTCAATTAGATATACGAGATAAGACGTTTATGTATAAGATTATTAACAGAAATGACAGTGATTTCGTAGGAAGGAATGTGTTTGAACAATTCGAAAAGTTTAAGTACTTCTATTAAAAATTGGACAAACAAAATTAAGGAGTTAATGGAGGCGCAGTTAATGGCGGGAATGCTTTGGACTATTTTTCGCGCCATTAGCCCCAAAATTTAAAAATTCCTTCCAAAACAATTCACTTTTCTGTATGGATGTGTAACGTAGCCGTTATTGTTGAAATATGAACAACCCTTAAGGTCCATTTGTCACGTATTTGTTCTGGTTTCGACCGTGATATCTTTCTTTACCGACGTTTCGATGGCCATACTGCTAGCTTTGTCAGGATTTCAAGGCCTCAGGGGAAAGCAGCCAATCAGATCACTGAAAGAATAAGCTCTGTCCCGGGTCCAGAAAGCTACTAATATCAAAGTATAGAAGAACATTTTCAGTCTCAGTCCTAAGGAAGGTAGCAGAATGGCCAGCGATACGTCAGCTAAGAACTTGACATGGTCAAAACCTGGAGAAATACGTGATGAATCGATTACAAATATTAGCCGTGACAATTTAAGAGAGTACATAACCCTTGAATTATTGCGTAGATTATTCGGTCCGGGAATGGAGAGACCATTGGAGATTACACAAGAGCATGCAATCGATTAATATAATTTAAGCGATAGCTTCAGAAGGTTGAGGCGGGCTTGCGACGTGATTGAGCTTCAAAACATACGAATTGATAAAACGTTTTGGTAGGATTGGTGAATATCCGATGTGCAGGTGGGATGAATTGGCATCGAGCTTTAGACTTCTCAGAACAGATTTTCAATTTAAAAATGTATAAAATTCTGTCGGTATTTGTGAAGTTTATGTGAAATTACATACTGAATATTTATATAACAATAATTTATTTCATTTTGAAGATTAGTTTAATCATTTCGTTGGAGATCAGTGAATAGGCAATAATGATACATGGAAATATTAAAAAAAAATCTTATATTCGACAAAATCGCTCTAAAAAAGATAATACCCTCGATGATACAGAGACTTGCAACGGGTCGTCATTAGTGGCCGCAGCTTAGTTCTCTAGTGCTCTAGTCTAAATCACTGTTATTATTTTAAATTTAATTATTAGTAGATAAATGTATAGTTCATCATTCAAAATAATTAAACAGTATGAGATACATTCCTTTATTGAAATTACAGCTCTATACTAACAATACAACAAGAAAATATAATGACATGAATGATACACAAATGTATGGATAAAGACAAGTAGAAAAACTACACAGTGGAAGTACACAAATAACAAATAAGACTTAGACGATCATGAGACCATCTTCTTTTCAGACGCCTCGGAGGATAGTCGGGAATTGAAGAAGTAGCTAGATTTGAAACTAGGTTTGATATAGGATTCGGGTCAGATCAGCAATAAATGAGATATTAAGGTCATTATGGTTTTATTGGTAACAAAGTAAGGAGCATTGTGGATTTTACAAAATATTTCGGATACGAGAGGAATTCGATGAGTGGAGCGAAACTCCGGAAGTCCAAATAGGTCATATGTCATGTGTCTTTTATAATTAGTTAACCTATACGTGTTCTTTGCAATTAACAAAATTGCAATTAGGAAATGTATTAAATTCTGTCGGTACTTGTGAAGTTTACGTGAAATTAAATACTGAATATTCATGAAACAATTTTTTTTTAATTTTCAAGATTAATTTAATCATTTGCGTTGGGGATCAGTGAATAGCCGATAAAAATACATGAAATTTTTTTTTTATCTTATATTGAAAAAACCGCTCTAAATGATAATACCCTGTATAATAATACAGGTGAGTAAATCCCATTAAGTCCAGGTGACTTAGACAGGTCAATTAGTGGTCGTTAATAATGCGAGAGTGCATAGAAAGGGAGAAGTAAATAGCTAAGCAGTGCTTTGCCCTAGGTTAGTGCCCTAGTTGGGGGGAGCTCTCGGCTTAGCCTCAACGGCTAGGTACTTAGCCTGCAAGTCCTGTTTAGAGATCGTAAGCACTATGTTTAACACTAAAAGCAAGTCGCCATTTCCGCCGTTAACAGCGGGGAGCTTAAAAATTCGGCCGATGATTATGAACATGATTTATTTCACAACATAGTGCAATCGCTGTAACAATAACTATGAAATGCCACGAAAGACCACATCAATAAACTGTGAATCATAGGCCATTATTTTAAATACTTTTTTATGTAATAATATTCTTCAAAAACACATGGCTTCTTCAAAAGAACAGTTATGTTTGAACTTTTTTTATGAAGTTTTATGGGAATAATGAGGTTAAAATAATAAAAAAACTTTTAAGGGCTTAAAAATTTTCTAATGGTTAATAAACGAATTTCAATACGATAATTACTCATAGACTAGTCGGGGAGCGGAGTGGCTCAGTGGTAGAGCACTGAGCTGCCATTCACTGGTTCAAATCCCGCTGTGGTCAAGACTTTTATTTAGTGTGTTTGCGGCCGGAGATAGACCATATAGGATCTAGGACCCTCATGGGGCTCACCCAGCTTCTATAAACTGTTATAAAAATAGGGTACTCTAAATGAGGGGTGGGATCTGGCGGTTGAGCGTGACCTAGGACAAGTCACTTCCTTGCAGAGCCGTTGTCCATGAAACAGTACAGTCTCTACCATGTACTGAACCCCAGACCTTTCATGGGTTGTAATGGTACAGGTTTTTTTTTTAATTACAGGAATGCTTTGCTTTATAGAAATAACCAATTTTTTTTTAATTCACATCAAACTAGTTAGTTTTTTTTAGTTATGATATTGTTCTTAGTTATGGAGATGGATCTAAGGAACGTATGAAAGTTTCTAATCAAACTATGATACGGAGCTTATTCTATCTATTTTTAATGATTATTAAATCCAAAATTGCATTGCTATTTCCGTGTTTTTCTGACAGACACATTACCAAAGAATCCGACCAGGAGACTGAAACGTCTCTAGAGCAGAGATCTACTGGAGTGAGGTGAAACACGCCAGGACTGCCTTCAATGGGAAGTTTCACCATACACGCTTCGACGAGAATCCCTTAGGGGAGGTTGTAAAAGGAGATCGAAAATACAATAGGTGCAAAATGGCATCTGTATGATTTCTCAAATAAATATTTTAATTGTTATTATCTATTCCCGTGTTATTAAAAAAAATTGAATCTTGTAAAATACAATACTAATCATACAACACAGAGCGTAGCGGGACGCGAAAACAGACCAGCAAGCAGCATAGTCTACTTAGGTGTCACACTAGACCGACACCTGAAACTAGACTTACTGACAGTCACAGACTTCATAAAACGCAGACACATCAAATTTTTTGACAGTCTGAAATACAGTACTAACCCTCTTTTCAGGACACTCACCCCAGCAGGACGGCCACAAACGTGGCAAGATCACGTTCAAAGTCTCAGCCTGAACTGAGAAATAAATAAAATAAACAATAAAAGGAAAAGGACACGGTGTGTCCCAACATCGGAAAAATCCAAAGTTAAGAAATGAAGAAAGAAATTAGAACCTTCCGTTTTCTCATCCTCTTCTTAAAATGTGCGCAGTACAGTAAAAGAGATTCCTCTCCAACCTAATCCTAATCCAGATTAGAAATCTTCAAACTTATAGGGGCTAAGAAAAAAAAAACAAAAAAAAAAACACAGAAAATCAGAGCCTTTTCCAATCCTCATCCCTCTCTTAAAATGTACAGAGTACAGAATAAGAAATCCCTTCAAAACTACTTCGTAGCATACCAAAGTTGAAACATAGGAGCTAAGAAAAAAAAAGACAAATTAAAAAAAAATACAAATGATAGCACTTATCAAAATAAGGCAATACATGACAGTGAAGTTATTGCACGGTAAATAAATTCAAAGCGATAGAGAGAATGAGAGAAAAACAATGCAATTTTAATTCTTGCTCTCCGAAGTTTGCCATGTTGAACCCGTAACCAATCAGCTCAATTGAATTGAAACAGGAGCTACATGTTTCCCGCCAGCCTCTCGAAATCCTAGGTAGGAATTCCCTCGCATAAATCCAATGTGACAAATTCTAGGATGAAAAACAATGGAATGTGAGAAAAACAAATAACTCCCAGAAAGTAAGAACAACTTCCGAATAATATATATGAGAAAATCTGTCGGTATCATGGTGATAACACATGCTAATGGAGCATCAGAAGGTCGTGCTAAAAAGGGATTACACCCGCTATCAAAAGTTTCCTAATAAATAGGTTTAATGAACTGCATGTGTAATTAACTCTACAAGGTTATAGCAGCATTCTCAGAGAGGATTAGGGAGGAACTAGTTTGCCTCATAAAATATTTTCTTGAGCCGTGCATAGGACATGACCCTCTTAAGATGGAGAATCATAAAGAACCCGAGGAAACAATTGGCAAAAATTTTCGAAAATCCAGAAACCAAGTTACGAATAAAGGAAGAACTAGAAAAAATATAGTCCTAACTAAACCTCCTCGATGCAGAAAGATAAGATACATGATAATAATATTTTCTTTCTTTTTTAATTATAAGTGAATTTTTGAATCGATTAGAAAAAATTATTAACGTTATTTGGGTAGCGGAGTGGTTTAGTGGTAGTCCATGACGGGAATCCTGGTTCAAATCCCGCTGGAGGCAAGACTTTTATTTAGTCTGTTTGCAGCCGGAGATGGATCATATGGGATCTAGGACCCTCCTGGGGCTCACCCCACGGGAACTTTAAGGATCACTGGAAAGAAAGGATATGACTGACCGAGAAGCGAACCAGGTTGGCCGAGATGGTTAAAGCCCCACCACGGAGAGGTGTGAGACCCGGGTTCCAGTCTGGTCATGGCCATACCTTTTCTTTTCAAATAAGATATTTTTTTTAATTTTATAACAATTATTGCATTTAAATTTATAATAATTATAACTTATATTATAATATAATGTAAATAAAGTAAAGTAAGTCTTTTATATATATATATATATATATATATATATATATATATATATATATATATATATATATATATATATATATATATATATATAAATCACCGTTAAGACGGTCTACAGCTACTGATGTAGATAATTATTAATATGACGGATGACCGTATACATAACAAATGTAGTAATTTATATGTAGAGTAGCATAACCAAGGGGTTATGTTTATGTATGGGTTATGTAGAGTATGTAGAGTACGTAGGTGGGGGGAGGGCGGAGTAGGACCCGAGAACACGGCTTCGGTTTACGACACTCTAGCTTTTACTAGGACTCCACTCACAATATCCTTTCGGGGTCGAATATATTGCTCTCTCCTCCTATCATATTTCAACCTAATATCAAAATTGAATTCTTTAAGAAATATTTATATACAAATGCTAAATATTTATACTGCAGCAAAATTGTGAATATATTGTATATATTTAAAGTTTTATGATATTGAATTCTATTCCTCCACATGCATGTTCATTTTTGGAGAGGAAAAGTTGACTGTACATGTGGACATTGTATTAATCCTATCTTGTATTGTAGATATTGTAATGTCCCAGCTGTATCATAATTTAATATTTTCTAACTATAATGTTCTATGAGAAAATATTAGTAATTGAAGCGGTTATGATCGCTCAAAAATTTAGCCACGACATCTCCTATACTTATCTCAATATAAGGTTTCTCAAAGATCAAGTAAATGTTCAGATTTCCCCACTTTAACTGAACATTTTCCACTGAACTTTTATTAAAATGTTTAAGACATAAGATAAATTTCCTATAAGCTTGCAACTAAGAAAAACAATGCTTCGGGTGAACAAGTAAAAAACGAATAACTTTCAGAAACACACTGTAAACTCGCAGGCAATGAATTTTAGAGCAACGACTTGAGGGAATTTCCGGAATGCTTCGTTTAACCAGCTTTCCCGTAGGACGCCCAACATACCAAATTTAATTTTCGAAAAGATATTGAGGTTATGAGGACAACAAAACTTTTGATAATTATTCATAGACTAGTCGGGGAGCGGACTAGCTCAGTGGTAGAGCACTGAGTCGCCATGCCGGAAATCCTGGTTCAAATCACGCTGCAGGCAAGACATTTATTTAGTCTGTTTGCAGCCGGAGATGGATCATATAGGATCTAGGACCCTCCTGGGGCTCACCCAGCCTCTATAAAATATCATAAAAATAGGGTACCCAAAATATTTTACATTATCTTAAAACCTGGCGGTTGAGCGTGACCGCAGCTCAGACCTAGGACAAGTCACCTTCTTGCAGAACCGTTGTCCATGAAACAGCACAGTCTCTACCATGTACTGAACCTCAGACTCGTTCACTGGTCGTAGAGGTTACATCGTCAGGACTTGGGATAAACAATACTAATGTGCTGAAAATTGCTAATATGTAACTCTCTTTGTGGTTGTAGAAGTAGTCAGCATATCGAAGAACAAAATTTTCGCTGCGGAAAAATAACTGAACTAGAAGCTATGATATATAAGTAGACAGCTCAAAGACGGTATATTTCACTAAATAGCCAAATTCATACATACTCATCTTCAATCCTATTTGACTTAACCAAACATTCCCTGGCAAGTGATACAAACAGAATATACAGCTGGAGCTATATCGAACAGTTATAAGAATTGGAAAGGTTCCAATAACCCAAGAGGACTCCCCGAAATTTTTCCAGCGCCCCAGATTTTTTCCTAAAGCATGGCCCATACTGGCGCGCATATAGAATACTGAGCGCCTATTTGAATAAAAAGCTAGTCCAAGATTTTCCTCCAACAAGGAATAAACATAAAATATCTTCTCTTACGAATCTACTGCAACCGGTACGAGCAGGCCATGAACATAACTTTACCCCACATTAGGAAATTATCATACATTATAACTGCAGATACAAAAAAAAAACAGGTTATACGATCGAACAGGAAACCAAGCTCTTAATGTAACTAAGATATTATAGTTTCTATCTTTGAATAGTATTTTTTATATATTTCTGTAATTGGATCAAACCAACTGTAGGGGTAGGCTTTATGAACGAATATATTGCCGATATATTTGATATACGTGGGCTATCCAGAAAGTAGATTACGTTTTGGAATAAAAAATAAACAAAGTATAGGAAACAAATTTTATTCTATACAGATGAAAGCCACACTCGAATACTACTTTTCTACATAGTCACCATTCAAATTAAGGCATTTATCGTAGCGATGTACGAGCTTGGAAATTCCTTCGTCGAAAAATTCTGCCGCCTGCGACTTCAACCACTTCGTTACCTCTTCTTGCAGTTGTGCGTCGTCATCAAAACGCTGCATAGCCAGCCACTTCTTCATTGCTGGGAATAGGTGGAAGTCGCTCGGTGCCTTTTCACGGACTTTAGCATCGACTTTTTCGACAAGTTCGGCAGTCACTTTGCTGGGTCTCCCACTTCGATCTTCGTCGTGAACATTGGTTCGGCCATTTTTAAATCTTATGACCCACTGACGCACTCCACCTTCAGTGATAATGTTGTCCCCATACACTTCACACAGCTGCCGATTGATTTCTATCGGTTTACAGTTTTTTGCAGTCAGAAACCTTATTACTGCACGCACCTCGCAGCTCGCGGGATTTTCAATTAACGCAGATATTTCAAACCGTCACAGTATCTTAACGGAGCACAGCACGAACCTCTCACTAGCACGGCTAGATGCCGACTGAGCTGCGCAACGCTCTGACCCCAAGATGGCCGCGCTAGCCCCGCCCCTAGCGGACACAGACGAAAACGTAATCTACTTTATGGATAGCCCACGTACAATAGAATAGAATAGAAAAGTAACTTTATTCTGGGACTAAGGCCCTTTAGAATAACAAACATGAACAGAAAAGAAACATAATATATATCCACAACCAGAAGGCTACACGATACAAATCATAAAGTGTATACAAAGTGACAGAAAGCAATAAAAAATATATTTAAAAAATCCTGACAAGATATTAAGCAATTAAAAGAATAGATAAATCAATAACAACAATTGGATGAATAAGCTAGCAAGTAATACTGTATTTACCTGATGTACATTTTCTTAAAAACAAAATTAAAACACCTAAACAGCACAGTAAATTATTCAATAGATTTCATCCTAAATGACTAACCTGCTTAGAGAGCATCTATTTGGGAGGCCATGATATGTTGGAAAAGCAAGCATTTAAATGACGATAGTGAGGGAGCATGGCCGTATGTTAGGAGGGACATGTGTATATACGATAGTGTCGAAATGTAGTACATAGATATTTCTATATATTATGTGGGCCAGAAATGTTTAAAAAAAAAAGAAACTCATGCGAAAATAAAAATTGAATAAGTAGTCTAAGAAATCTACAAGTGAAATATTTTCAAAAATCAATTTTTTTGGGGAACACATAAGGCCTCAGCCGTATAACGCCACAGTCTTAGGAACAGTTATGGACATCGAAAATACTATTAATTAAATATTATAGCAACTTAATATCGTAATTAAGATAAACAAATGTCTTAGCATTGCTGGAAATTATGCATATGACACTAATGTTAAAATTATGCATAAAGAATTAAGTATACCTTACATTAATATATTTATCAACAAACTATAAAACAATTTTTTTAAACTGAAAACAATAAAAACCCACTGATAAAAAATATTGGGAACTATACAAATAATAGTACAAAGCGGTATGTACATAAACGAACCTGACATTTATTATTGTAGGATACCAATTTCCTTCATTTCATTGATATTGTTATATATATGCATATGAATTACTAAGAATGCATTGTTATAATTTTTGTTTATTTTATTATTATTAATTTTTTTTCTCTCTACTGGAAGTTTTTTATACATTTTTTCTTTCATTGTAGATTATGATTCTCCAGATATATATTTAAATTTGTACAATTATTTTTATTTGAGACTGGTCTATTGGTACAGCATTTTTATTTTGTGAAATGTAGCTAATTATACAAGAAATAAATAAATTTAAAAAGTAATTAAGATATTTCGTAAAGAAGAGTTCGAAATGGTATTACGAAAACTGAGCCGCTAAAAAGAATACCTAAATATAAATGTTTAACAAGGTAATAGAAAGCACAATAATTATTTTTTAAAAACCAATTAAAGAAATAATATTATAAAGCACGATGAAGATAAAAAAAAATAATGAAGACAAACTAAAGGTCAGAGGGTCGCTAAAGTTCAAGAGTAAAATGTTACCCTCAGGGAACAAATGGTTGTATAAAAAAGACAAAATGGAATAAGTGCCAAATAAATATTCAAAGGCATTTTTCTCTCAAAGAAAATTAAAATTATATTTTGGTTTAAAGATATGAGAAATTGGGGAGGCGGAGAGGAATGGTGAATTCATTGCAATTTCCTCGAACAGGTTAAGCGAGGATGAGCTCTTAACTCACCATTATCTCTGGAAACAAAGCTTAGGTCCTAAATAGAAAATTAGGAAGAAGGATACAGACTGGACTATCTTAGGGTAAAATTGGATATGTAAGCGTCCAATTTCCTTTTAATTAGTTAATAAAAATGTACATGTTACGAACGCCTAAACAACTCCTGAAAATTACATGTGGGTATCTGAGGACTGTGGGAAGAAAGAGTTGTATTAAATGGACGAGACAAGTCTCTTAGGCTTTAGAAACAAGCTTTTCCCTTGTAGCCTAAGTTATTCGAATTTTTTAACTCTCGTCAATAAAACAACTAAAAAAGAACCAATTTTGTTTAATTTTTATCATAATTGAGATAGATGGCGCTTGTGATATGGAAATAAAAAGAAAAATTTCAGATGGTAAAAAGACCATATCAATGCTCAACTCGGTATTATGGATCAGAAACTTGGACGTAGAAAAGCAAACTCAGGAAAAAACTCCTAATCACAGAAATGGACTACTGGAGATGAGCGGCGGGAATATCGAGAATGGACACAGTAAGAAATGCGACCATCAGAGAACAGATGAAGGCCGAAAGAACCATTCTGGTAGATATTAAGAAAAAACGCCTGAAGGAAGACTACCCAAAGTAGCCCACCTATGGAAAATTAGGGGAACAAGAAGACGAGGAAGACTAACGAAGTGGAGGAATCCATGTGGTCATGGACTACGGGAAGAATGGACCTAGATAGGACATAATGGAAGGAAGCCATCCAATCACTAGGTTAAGCAAACCCACTATTAGTGGAAGCTCCTGTTATATAAATAAAATACAATTCTAAAAGAGTAGACATTAGTCCTAGTGCGGTAACATGAAATATGTAATTAGGTAAACTATCAAGAGGAAGCTAAGCTAGGGCATACCTATTTCAATAAAACCTACCTTTTATTTAATGCTAAGTCGACAAATGTTAGATAAGTATCTCAAGGGTTTTGCTAAGGCACGAAAAATGTTTGATCGGACTTCAACAATATTGTTAAGGTCACAGACAGGAAGATGGAAGCAGGGGATTAGCGGCTTAAATCCGCCGGTGGGATAAGTTAAAATAGGATTAAGACCTTCTCGATCGTCTCCTATTGTCGGAAGTGATTAAGAATGTTCTAGACATTCCCGGAACAGCTTCCCCTACTTCCGTGTTCTAGAATGTTCGGCCTTGCCTATTTAAATACCTCCTTCGCCTCGAGCGAGTCAGTCATAGAGTAGACCAGGCACTGTGAAAATCTGTAATAAGTGAGTGTCAGTGTGATAAACTAGTCAGTGTTGAACCGGCCCGTGTAATAAGTGTATCAGTTAACTGTGACAGTCTCGCGAGTGTAATAAACTGTTTCTGTTTGTTTCTGTGTGTCAGTTTGTCATACTTGGAGAATCTTACGGTCGGTGGACTAGTGAACTGTAAGTGTTAATTTGTAGTATAATTCATACAAATTTATGTAAATAGTTAAGTTATTTAGAATTAGTAATATCTTATATTATTGTAATAATTCAATAGAAGTTAGGCCTAGATTATAAATATTTAGAATATTGTTATTGTAAATGTATATTAGTTTAATAATTTAATTGTTAATAGTTTAATTGTATTCTATTTATCACTTTTGTTAATAAATATTAGTATCTTTAATTTAGCAGTAGTTTCATTCATTTTAATACCCAGTAGCCCGTAACAATTTTTTTTTCTTCTAATTTTCTACGGTTTCTACGAGGATTTCAAAAGAGAATGCATGCATATATTACGTGAATATTGGATTTCTTTTTGTATTCAATAAGAAAACAATATTTTTGTTCATCATATTAAATTAATTTATATCTATACTAAAGATAACAAAACGTTAGCCAGACCAAGTATACATGTTTTTGAGAAAAATCCTTGCAGTCAGTAGTATAAAATAATAATTTAATAATTTAGATGTCAATAAAAAAAAAATAGAACTGTTTGCAATCGCCTTTTATGTAGATTTTTTTTCCAACTCCCCAACTTTGCTCATTCATAATTCCTCAGGGTTATCGAGTTTTAACGTTATGCGAACTTTTGGAAAGCTGAATTTCTAATCGATTGTAATAAATTTGTAATAATTTATTTCTAGTTAAATAAAAAGTAGTGTAAACTAAAACCTCTTTCATAACCACTATTTTATATTCTATATCTGATTTTAAACATTTTCACTATTGTTAGATTTATATCATCCACTTCTTAGCATAATAGTTTATAGATCCTTCCTTAGCTCACACCCAAGCTTTGTGAAAGTCATTGCAGCTGTCCTAAAGTGTTTATGTTATTATGACTTATTGTCTTCTTGTTATGTCCGAGAAGGCAAATATTTTCAGTTGATTTTGATAAATTTTTTTCTTTATTGAAAAAAATTCGGATCTCGGTGAAATCAGGCTGAGATCATTACGTTATTCTAGTTAGAGAAGAATTGGTTGACTGTAACTGCTAATATAAGGAAGATATAGTTGGGGGTGCAGTCAATAAGAACACCTTAATAAGTGTAACTTATTTATTGTGTGCCGACGTTTCGGCCTACAATGTAGGCCATCTTCAGGGCTATGAGAGAGAAACAAACAGAAAAACATATAAAAAACGTTGCAGTAACAAGAATATGGTGACAAGTAATGTAGTAATGTGGTACAAGTGTGGAAATTAAAATAGTGACTAGATATGATGAAATAATGAATAGATATGATAATTAACGATAATGAATATAAACGTGGTTACAGAATATAGTAAAATTAAAATAGTGACAGATAATAATAAAATTATAGATGATGAACAGAAATTAAAATAGTGACAGATATAATAATTAACGAATACGAATATAAAATGCAGAAAATAAATGTCTAAATGAAAGGATAAAATGTAAACATAATATAAAGGGAAAGAAAAATGAGGAGGTAAACGGAAAGATACAATGTTATTCTTGTTAAATGGAATTGAAATGAAAACCGCAGTTTGATAGTTAGCTATAAAAATTCAAAACCGATCAAAAAAGTTTTGGTTTACGCACGGTGAGTTTAAACACTGTTATCAATTTCCATCTAGAAAAAAATTACTATCGATTCTACTTTATTTTAATAAACAATATTTAAATTTCGATCAGTAACGATATCTACTGCTAGGTATTTTTCTAATAAATTTATTTAATTCGTAACTTTTTTTCCTATGTTGCCAAAAAAAAGTAAAGAAAAAAGTTGACAACTGTACTTAAAGAAAATGCCACTGCGGCCATTCTTCTTCTTCACTTCTTTCCTTTTTTCTCTATTCTTTTGAATTCGTGAGCTTTCCTAACCGACCGAAGGAACGTCAAAAAAACTTGGCGATGAAACTTGTGATTGCATTACAGAAATATTCAGCTTCCGGCAACTTCCAGGAAAGTTTGAAATATTCTTGAGGGAGCAGCTGTTAGGCCCAGGAGTCATCCGAACAGTTGAAGGTATAGTAGAATCGGACAAACCACAAAACTGAGCACAAACTATTCCTGATAAACATGACAAGCTCTGGAATAAAAATAATATTTTTCGCATACAACAGCCTTTCACTTAAAAGTAAAATGATATCAAAGTCCTTGTTCAATGAAAGAAATTAACTCATATGTTTAAGATTGAACATTTTTTTTAATACCGGTCAATAGGACAGGTTAGTAATAAAAACAAATTGGGAATGGAAGATTTTGACGAAAACTTTATTTCAAAAGGCAGATGATAATTAATCTCGATATAAACTGGAAAATCACATCAATAAAACAATCTGCTACATTCACATACATAAATACATACTAAAGATTAGATAAGTAAACAGACAAATATGGCTTAATATTTAAATTCTCAAATCGAGAGTTAACAAGATGAAGAAAGCACCCTGTCACCTCAGAAAATATTTGATGCAAATATATTTCTGGATGAAAATTGATAACACTGTTTAAACTCACCGTATGTAAACCAAAACTTATATAGTAATCGCTTTTGAATTTTTATAGTTAACTATCAAACTGCGGTTTTCATTTCAATTCCATTAAGCAAGAATGACCTAATTTTTTACAGCCTGATATCACCGATATACGTTCATATCCATTAATGCTAAACTTAGAAACTAATCAACAATAATCCGCCCAGAGGCACGGTATGTGGCAGAATGTTTGATCCTGAACAAGAAAATCTAGAAATTGGGGAGAGAAAGATATTGAGAAAAATGTTGGGATCGATTAAATAAGGAGACATTTATAGACGAAAGGGAGCGGAGTGGCTCAGTGGTAGAGCACTGAGTTGCCATGCCGGAAACCTTGCAAATCCCGCTGCGGGCAGTTACTTTTATTTAGTCTGTTTGCGGCGGGAGATGGATCATATAGGATCTAGGACACATCTGGGGCTCACCCAGCCTCTATAAAATATTATGATATGGGTTACCCAAAATAAGGGGGGAATCTGACGGTTGAGCGTTACCTAGGACAAGTCACCTCCTTGCAGAACTGTAATGAAATAGTATAGTCTCTACCATGTACTGAACTCCATTTTTTTTTTTTTTTATAGACGAAATCACAACCAGGAACATTTTCTTGAACGCACATTTCAAGAGAAAATGAGATGCAAAAATGTAATATTACAGATGCAAAGAAAAATTGTAGAATTTAGTTCTATGTGCACCTATAAAGAATGGACCGTAGTTGAAGGACAAAAATGGTATTCACATATCTTGAAAATAATCAACTGATTAACTAAATTGAAAAGGACATCGAAGTGCCTGAGCTCTCCGGGTATTGATGAAATTCCAAAGAGAAAAACGGGCGCAATTCGTAGGCAGGAGGAAGCAAAAACATGGGGAGAAAGTGAAAATATGGAAAAAAAAGAAATAACAGTCGAAACTGAAGTAGTCCATTGCAGCTCGATCGTGTATGCATGCATATATATAAAAGTAAGTGTACGTATATAATTTTTGAAAAATAAATAAGTAATATATGACTTTGATGAACTCACTTTTCAAATTTGCATGTATTCAAATGCATCGATATTTCTTACATCGATTATAGGAGAAACCATATAAATACATATACGTATGCTAACCTAACTGAACATGGAGAACCTATATCCTTTCGCTAACCCTTAGATACTAAATGAAATGACTAAGATCCAAGGATGGAGTTTAATATCGGTAAAGAAGGGCTTATCCCCGGAGCGGGAGGGAGAGAGAGAGAGAGAGAGAGAGGGATCGATAACTCTTATGATAATACGGACTTATTGCCCCGCTCCGAGCCATCGCTTAAGCTCAATCGAAAATATGAAACCCTCTCCTCTGCAAAGCCTGTACTCCAATACCCGGCGCTATAAGGTACCTGCTGTCTCTACAAGGGAAAACAGCGGATCCAGCATGTATTTAACCGAAACATACATAGCATACCTTATATATCTGGCTTTCAAATCGTACAGATCGGAATTGATTTTATGTTTATATCAAGTAACGAGAGTAAAAACTAAAAATATGAAGCGTAAAAGGACTCTCAGGACATTATAAAAAAAGGAAAACATTATATTATTGTGAACAATAACAAATATATTACCAAATAAATACACATCTCACATTAACAGACTAAAGAATCTACATCAGTCCAACCATCACACAGTCCTGACGCTTGCATCCAGTACCCTCTTTACTTCTATAATAATTAGTAATATAGCACAAAAATATTTTACTTCTTGTAATGAAATTAACAATTTTACTTTACATAATAAATTCATCATAACAAAATACTGAAATGAAACCATTAATGCTTACTATAGTTCAAAATAATATATTTTAATGAATTTTATCTTACAATACTTCTTAACATCGTTCGTGAAATTTTGCGATTTAGAATATTCTCGGCTTTTGATCGAGTCTGGAACCCAGGTCTCCTTTACAAAATCCGACAATTCCTTCCTCCTACATACTTTTTAATCATTCGCTCCTTTCTAACTGGCAGAACATATAAAGTAAGTCATAAAGGTTCCTACTCGTCCCTCTATTCCCAGTCTGGTGTTCCTCAAGGTAGCATCCTCGGTCCTATCCTCTGCACAGTATATACAGCTGACATTCCAACCCATCCTAACACCTTCATCTCAACGTATGCTGATGACACATGTGTGTTATCAGTTAATAAGGACTCATATATTGCATTCAAATCCCTTCAATCACATTTATCAAGCCTCGAATAATGGGGTCGGAATTTCAAATTACCTTTACCCTTCGCCGAAAACCCGTGACTTCCTGTCCTCTTGTATCATTCAATAGCACTCCAATTATTCCTGTTGAACAGATTCGCTACCTAGGACTCAACTTAGACAAACGTCTTACTTGGAACCCTCACACAAGACTGAAAAGACAAGAAACAGCAAGACGCTTCCGACTACTTCAACACATACTAGACAAACGCTCAAAGCTTCAGATCAATTACAAAAGACTTATTTGTTAGGATTAGGATTTGTTCATTTAACGTCACTTTATGCTGCTATTGCTAATCGGACGATGCTACAGTGGGAGCTCTAAATTTTGCCTATCCAGGTTTAATTAGGATAGGGATTTTTAACGAGTACCTGACGTCGTACAGGCTCCGGACCCCCGTTTAACGTCCCTTCCGAAGGGCGGGTACTAAGGATTTGTTACTCCCTTTAAAAAATCCTGGGGCCACTTGCAGGGCTACGAATCCGCGATCTTGGGCTTAATTTAGGCACTAGACTACAGGTCACCCAAAAGAAAAGACTTATTTATGTGACCATACCAACTATAAGGACTGACGGAATTAAACTATGGGGCTCCGCCAAACCATCGAATTCCTCTCGTATTCAATACTTGCAATCCTAAATCCTAAACGCTCCTTATTTTGTCACAAATAAAACCATCCATAATTACCTTAACGTTCCATATGTTACCGATTTAGCCCATTCCAGATACCTATCATTCCATAATAAACTTCAGGCCCATCCAAACCCTATAGTTTCCATCCTTGTATCCAATTCCATCAACAATGACAATCCTCCTAGGCGTCTGAAGAGAAAATAGCCTCGAGACCTTCTATTATAGAAATGTTATTAGAGTGCTGCCAGTGGATAGTGTCTCTAGATGTCCTATCATGTATTATTTATTCATACAGCGTTTGTACTAGATGTATATATTACAGTTTTACAATTCAATAAAAAAATATATATTCTCTGCATCTTTTATTTCTAAGGATGTCCTTCATATATTATTGTCTGATTATTTCCCTTATTCCTTTATTTTTTCTTCTGTAAATTTTACTTTCACTAAATGAAAACACTTTTCTTACATCCATTTTCCATAAATGAAACGTTAGAAAAAATACCTATATCTATATCTGCTTAACGGCGGACCAACCCTCTTTGCTCCGATGGTATAATTGTTGAAACCGCCCAAACTCCCATTAATATTTAAAGTTTTATAGCATATTTTTCTTTCTTTCTAAAATCACATTCGTAATGTTCTTCTTCGATGAAATTCAATTGTAAAATCTTTACATAACTTAGTAGATGGAAACCCAATAGGTCCGATAGCAAAGTAACACTTTTATTAGTATATTGACATTTTTATGTGGTTGTAAACTTGTAATATATAAAAACCTATACCATTGAAAGGGTCTTGGGTTCAGTACATGGTAGAGAATGTACTGTTTCTTGGACACTGGTTCTGCAGGTAGGTGATTTATCCAAGGGAGGTGGATGTATACACTACGCCTAAAGTGGATGGCGGTGGTAAAGAGTATTCTTTAAGGCATTGTTTTCTTATCTCTGATGTCAGAGCATTTTAAATGACGCTCAACAAAATATTATAATTTTATATTTTTTTATAATTAAATAGCCATAAAATAGCCAACGTTTCGACCTACATTGCAGGTCTTCTTCAGGGCTAAATAAGCAAAATGCAGACAATTGAAAATTACTAAATTATAATAAACATTACTAAAATATAAAAGTATACTCTTGATGCTTATACATGCAATTTTACTTTGCATAATTAGCCCTGAAGAAGACCTGCAAAGTGGGTCGAAATGTTGACTATTTAATAAACATTTCTCCATATCTAAGAGAAATTTATTGACCTCTACCCTCACCATTTTCTTCCACATATATAATCAAAGTAAACTATCATTCAAGATTAATGTTTTTTGTATCTAATTTGTGCCTAACCGCTTTGTTATTGTATTATACGTAGGGAAGAAAACTAGCCGTCTAAAAAGATGTAATTAGTAGCGGAGGGGGAGATAACAAAGGACATTAAGAAGCCAAGGAAGATGAAGAAGCCAAGAAGAGGAAAGGAGAAGAGACAAATGAAAAGGCCCCGGGTGGAGATGAGCCAGCGGTGGCAAGATGAGGGATGACTTGGGGCTCCATCTTGGCGAGTAAATCATCTTGACCCTGAGTCCTCGGGGGGAGTTAAGGGGAGTCAGGGGTTCGAGTAAGGGTCGGTGCAGTTTTCATTCTTAAAACTTATTATAAGGAAATTAAATATTAATTACCTTGAATAATATTAGTTGATCCTTTATATATATATGTATATATATATATATATATATATATATATATATATATATATATATATATCTTACTAATATTATAAATGTGAAAGTTTGTATGTTTGTCTCTCTTTCACGCAAAAACTACTGAACGGATTTGGATGAAATTTTACAGTAATATAGGTTATACATCAGAATAACACATAGGCCATAGCAAGCACGGATTTAGGGGGGCGCACAGGGGCACTCGCCCCCCCCTGACTGCTTTTTAGGTATTGTGGAGAATCCATTATAGTACATAATTAAAGGCAAATCACATGATCATAGTTGTTAAAAGAACATGAGTGAAACTATTTGTTTTGATATCCTACTAATCTTAGTAATATTATAAATGTTAAAGTTTGAATGTTTGTCTCTCTTTCATGCAAAAACTACTGGAAGGATTTGGATGAAAATTATTGAGTAAAATAGGTTATACATCATAGGCTACAGCAAGGAAAGATTTATGTGGGGGCACGGGGGAATGTGTCCCCCCCCGGTATAGTACATAATTTAATAGCAAATCAGGAACTTAGCATCTTGAAATTTGTAGATATGTTCTTTGTATAGTTTAAGAAAGAAATAGGAATAATTCCATCCTAAGGGTTTCCCCTTTAATATAATAGGGGTTCAATGGTTGTATAGAATCCGTCCGTTTTGAATTTAGACATCTGAAATTTTGGATATACGAGTAACATATATTTTAAAAAAATGATTAAATTATTTATTTTAAATAATCTTTGACGAATCTTTTTGTGGTCGGTCAAATTCCACGCGAGCGAAGCCGCGGGCATAAGCTAGTATATATATATATATATGTATGAGGAAGAAAATAATCCACGTGCAGTTAATTAGAAAATTAGCAGGTAATTAAAATTAAAAAAAAGTAAGGATAATTGTATATTGAAAAGCCAAAGTTTCGACAAAAATTGCAGGTCTTCAGGGCTTGTGATGGGGTCAAGTGCCTAGGCTTAATTGAACTTAACTCAGTTGAGCCCATCACAAGCCCTGAAGACCTGGAATGTGGGTCGAAACGTTGGCTTTCCAATAAACTAATTACTCTTTGACCTCCACTCGGACCATGTTCTTCCTCATAAAAAAATAATTATTTGATATAATAAAAAATAAATTCTTAATATTCTTGAGCATTGTTTTGCCGTTCGTGTGTAAAATCTCGACCGGCGCGCAAGGTATACCACCGTATAACTATGGTGGACAAAGATCTGAATGGTCCTCCGAAAAAAAAAAATATAATATAATTTATTAAATATTTAAATATACGAGTATTTGTATTTCGTAGATGTGAGAAGTATTATTCAAATCTGAATTTTAGTAAATTAGTTGTAGATAATATATATATATATATATATATATATATATATATATATATATATATATATATTCATTTAATTACTGCTTTGTTCGAGAGGTTATTAATATGGGTTGAAAACATTTGTAAATAGAATATACACTTATAATCAAAGTGACGATCTTTGTTCCAGTATAATCGTAACTAGTATGTAATTATAGATGTATATATATTTGGATACATACAGAAAAAACAACTTAACAACATAAGTAACATTCGACTGGATGAGCTGACACAGAGGAGATGCGGGAGCACATTGCAGCCTAAACGCCAAAGACTGATTTTGGAAGGAGATCAATAGGGCTTCCGATTCCTTTCTTCTCTCGTTCGAAAGAAGCTTCCTGTAGCGGCGAAAAAAGAAAATTAGGTTGCCAGTGAAGGGCTATTGTCTCAAGTCATTTCTACACTTCGTTTGTTTAGTTCCTCTCTTTTTTTTTCATTTCTTCAGCCTTTTATTCCTTTGATTCACCATTAAAATTTATAAAACACTAGAGCTTATTATACTACAGATATATATATATATATAAAATATATATACAAGTATGTATAATAGACCATATATATGACCATAATTGGAAGATAATATTACTTGTAGTAGAGGTGATGGCTTAATAATTGAATTCAATTGTCTTATATGATTTAAGATTTACTGTATGTATTAACATACATATACTTTTTATATATAATATAGGTATATATAATAAACATATATATGATTAGATATATCTTAATAATATTATAAATGTGAAAGTTTGTATGTTTGTCTCTCTTTCACGCAAAAACTACTGAACGGATTTGGATGAAACTTTACAGTAATATAGGTTATACATCAGAATAACACATATGCTATAGCAAGCGCGGATTTAGGGGGGTGGAGCACGGGTTCACGTGCCCCCCACAGTTTTTTAGGTACTGTGGAGAATCCATTATAGTACATAATTAAAGGCAAATCACATGATAATAGTAGTTAAAATAACAGTAAGAACACGAGTGAAACTATTGTTTTGATATCCTACTAATATTATAAATCCGAATGTTTGTTACTCATTCACGCAAAAACTGCTGAACGGATTTGTATGAAACTTATTGAGTAAAATAGGTTATACATCATAGGCTACAGCAAGGGCAGATTTATGTGGTAGCACGGGGGCATGCCCCCCCCCCCGTTATACTACATAGTTGAAGGCAAATCGGGAACTTAGCATCTTGAAATTTTTAGATAGGTTCTTTGTATAGTTTAAGAATGAAATTTGGATAATTCCATCCCCTGGGTTTTCCCTTTAATGTAATAGGAGTTCAAAGGTTGTATAAAATCCGTCAGTTTTGAAGTAAGACCTCTGAAATTTTGTATGTACGAGTAACTTATATTTTAAAAAAAATAATTAAATTATTTATTTAAAATGATCTTTCACGAAACATTATGTGGTAGACCAAATTCCACGCGAGCGAAGCCGCGGGCATAAGTTAGTAATATAATATACATATACATGATTTAGGTATCTTAAAAACAAATTTACCATTTTTCACCAGTTGCGGTAACTAACGTGACTATTTTATTACGATTGATTTTTAAATGAAAAAAATGTCATTCTAAACTAAATTTTTTTTGAGGCTGTGAGAAAGCGAGCCTTATAACCCACAGCTATTCACAAAACGACGACTTGATTAGCCTCAAGGATGATGAAAACTTTACTGACAACAATGTGACAGCGGAGAAAAAAAACATACGTTTTTATAAGATGGTCCAAATACACAATTGCAGGCATATGTTTACTTTAAAATATTATTTAAATTTGGACATTGTTGGATTTAAACATTTCCTCTTTTTTTTTATTATATAATTCAATCCCTTCTGGCTTTTATTTATATTACTTACTAAACCATGTATTTTTATTATTTACCATCTTTTTAAAAGATTTTTTTAATTCCTCACAAAAGTTGTTCAGTTAATTTTTATAGAATTCATATTAGTTATTCTGTATAAAATTCCTTATAACTCGATAAAATCTACTATAATTCTTTTGTTTGTTCTTTAATTTTTAACTATTTTTATTATTTATTTTTACCAATTTTAATTTTATTCTTACATCTACTATAATTCTGTTCTATAATTGAGTTCAATTTATAATTTCTTTAATTATTTTTCTATAATTTGTCAATGGTTACGTGTGTGGACACTTTATTAGATAATATTACATTTGTTACTTTGATGAATTTTAATAGTCTTTGTCTTTCAACAACTTACTACATATAACATTATTCTATCAATATAATTATTGGTTGCCATATATTGTTTTAATTTATTTGTATGTTCTTATAATTTTTTCCTTTTTTCAACTGGATTTATTTAAATTTCATCTTCAAAAAAATAAAATCAGCTTCCAGTCATAATTCTTTTATTGTTTTATATAATGAAACGTTTCGACATCATTGTGTCATTTTCAATCATTTGTTCCTATGCATTCCACAACTGGAAAGTCATTCTTTTTTTAAAAATTATTTTTAAGGAGGTCTTTTATTCTCCATAGTCAAACTTATATTCTATAAGTAATGATGCGAATATAAGTTTGACTATGGAGAATAAAAGACCTCCTTAAAAATAATTTTTAAAAAAAGAATGACTTTCCAGTTGTGGAATGCATAGGAACA
The DNA here is from genome assembly GCA_037127475.1 of Arma custos. Lineage (NCBI taxonomy): Eukaryota > Metazoa > Arthropoda > Insecta > Hemiptera > Pentatomidae > Arma > Arma custos. Next base: position 127,823,788 of record CM073760.1, on the reverse strand, counting down.
AATGATTGAAAATGACACAATGATGTCGAAACGTTTCATTATATAAAACAATAAAAGAATTATGACTGGAAGCTGATTTTATTTTTTTGAAGATTTATTTGTATGTTGTATATATAGCCCTGAAGAAGACCTGGAATGTGGGTCGAAACGTTGGCTTAGCAATAAAAAGTTCTCCCTTTATAAGATAATTTTCTTGACCCCTACCCGGACCTTTTTCTTCCTCTCATATACATAAGGCCAACCAATATATATATCAAATTACATATATTTTTCAATATATATATATATATATATATATATATATATCAAATTAAAATGACAGAAACAGGTTGAGCCGAGTTGGGTTGGAATTGTGGAGGCTAAGGATCCTTCCCTATTGGTCCTTTGCGAGGATCCCAACGACCACTGCATGTCCTATATCATCTCTTCCATTACCTGCTCTTGTAACCGTCGTGCTCTTTCCATTTTAAAGGCTTCCAGGACATTCGTCCTTTTATAAAAGCGTGTATCCTTTCGATGAGGGTCCTGCCGGCACTAAACTGAATTGATGTATTCAACGGCCGGCGGGAAGATACATTTTGAAGGGATAATGTATCCCGTTTATCATGAATGAAGCTGTAAATGGTATCAGTTTACAATACATCTTGATCTATCACAGGCTTGGATACAAGATAATTCTCATGGTATAATTTTTAGCTAGCAACATACATTACCTAAAATCATGAAAGTTATAATAATTTCTTATACCATTTTAAGAACCTTGAAAATAATAACAAATAATTAGTTAATTTAGCATATTTCTGGTGATTCGCTGTCACTTAAAACCAGGAATGCTCTCAGACCTATCTACAACATCCCACCGAACAACTGCTTTTGATAGAGCTTTCTTCATCCGATCCTCGTCCCTCTGGAACTCTATACCTTCTTCCATTCGTCGTTCCAATAATCTTTCATCCTTCAAATCCCGTATATTCCAGCACCTTATAGCCTTAAAATTCCCAAAAAATTGGAAATAACATACTCAGTTTTCAGATTAAAATTCCTAACTGATAAATGAATGATGCGTTATTATTTATATATAATTGCGTTTTATTTATATCATTGACACTTCACTCATCCAGTTAGATATTTTGAAAAACAAGTCATCTTACATATATAATTATTATTTCTTATTTATATGTTTTTTATTTTATGTACTCTGTTTTTTTTCTTTTATTCTTTAAATGTTATCACTGAAGGAAATTCACATTTTTTTTCCATTAATTTTTTTCTCATTTGTTAATTTAATGGTACTAATTAATTAAATGTAATCACATTATACCCTAAGATATATTAATAGCCTGTATAGAAATCTGTATTGTTATTCTAAAGGGATTTGTTCCAGAATAAATAAAGACTTTATTATTATTATTATTATTAAAAAATAATAAGTATATACACATACAGAAATAATTTTATATATACAGATCGTCTGATTTATCCCAAATTCACATACAATAAAGCATACGAAATAATTGACACAGATAAATGAAAAGAAGATACCAGTAATTGCTTCTTTTATATTTTTACTCCTTAGATATGAAAAATTATTTAAGTGTTCAGGAAAAAAAATATATACGGATGGTTATATAATAAAAGTCAATAAAGTAAATTAATTATGATATTGATAGCAGAACTTTGGGGTTCAGCAAAAAAAGTTCACATACACAAGATTCAAATAACACAATCCAAAATTCTCAGAAAAATTCTTAATGCACCGTGGTATGTTTCGAATCACACAATACACAATGACATGAACATTCCTACTATAAAATTATATATTCATAACAAATACATAACATTCCACTTATCGACACAATATCACCCAAACCCACTCGTTCTTCCGCTTTCCTACTCCCTGTTACCTGGACTTAATAAAAAAAGATTAAAAAGACATTGGCCAAGAGATCTACTGAAAAATTGATATTTCATTCCAAAACTCGATGTTCCTGTACAATAGCAAAGAGAAAAACATCTGGATCAAATTTGCTGGATGCGCAATTTTGAAGGTGCAAATGAAAATTAAATAATAATAATAATAATAATTATGATATAATTGAAGACATACTAGATTGAAGGTATTGTGTTTAGAATTAGAAGTTTCAGAAAATTACATATTTTAAAGACATAATTCAAACCACTGAGCTATCACGCGATTCACGAAGAAATTTGACTTTGTTGCCAAGAAAAAGAAATTAAATGTCTTTACACATTTAGATGACACTTTCACTTATAGATTATATAAATAGATTAGCCAATGAATCGCAGATTAACATAAAATGTAAAAGTTTATACTTATCAATTAATCAGCTCTGGATTTCTTATAACGAATCACAACTTACCTGAAACAAAAAAATCGATATAAATACAAAATAATGAGAAAGAAGAAATCTAATTACAATGCACAAGTACAAAATGCAATAAAACCGCAAGTAGTACAAACTCATTAATTATTAATAAGAATTTATCAATCCTCGACAAAATTATGATCAATTATAAGTGTAATAGATTAATTTTAAATTACCATAAGCAGAAGAAGTATGACCGATTGGCGAAATTTTTTGCATACATATGTATTCTCCTAATCTTGTTTAGTTAAAATGTAATAATAAAACTGTAAATATCTCATATCATATTATATATAGTATGTTGGATCGATCATAGGGGATCTAGGACCCTCCTGGGGCTCACCCAGTCTCTAAATGTGGGTATCCAATATAAGAGAGATCTGGCGGTTGAGCGTGATCTATGACCAATCACCTTCTTGCACAACTGTTGCTCATGAAACATTACAGTCTCTACCATGTACTGAACCCCAGAGCCTACACGAGTTGTAGTGGTATAGGAAAAAAAAATTTAATATAAGCTATTCTGTATAATATCTCCGGGCATATCCCATTACTTTATTGTCTCAGAAACTGTTTTTAAATTCACAAATTGTTAATTCATTTAACGTCACTTCATGCTGCAATGGTCAATCGGGCGATGGTTCAGCGACGGGCCAAAATTTCACCATATTTTATTGTTTCATAGGGAACTCCGATGGCGTTAGCTGCATATCTAATGGGACGTCCGTCATCAATAAGTGCCACAACACACGCAACATCCTCAGCACGAAGAGGCATTTTTAGACTTAAAATTGAAAAAACTCAAAAGCCAGAAGCTAATAAATTTCCTGCAAGAAACGCCACTGAACAAATGACACCGAATAATTCTTTTAATTCCGTAGAAAGAGAACATTGGAATCTGCAGTCCTTTCGTTTAATCAAGGATTAAGGATTATTATCCTCTATATTGACATTCCTAATTGAAAATAAATAAATAAAATACATATTTATTTATTTTAAAAAATAAACCCATCCAAATGGGTAAACTAAAAAAATATTTTTAGATGAAAACATAAAAAAATCGAGTGGGTGGAATTTTTTTCCAGTCAGTTTATTTCTTTTAATTGTAAGCAAATAAAAGGTTACATTAAGAAAACTTAAGAAAACACAAATATGTGCAAGTATACATATTTAAATACTAGAGCTTTATATTAAGCACAGAGATTTTAGTCGGAGCTACTGATATAGATATCGCTGGAGGTCTTTACCTCGTAACCCGGCGGAATACTAAGAGGCTCTCACTTTGAATAAATAAAATTATTAAGTCACTTATAAAACTAGGCGAGGGGAATGCATGAATAAATTCTGGGCTACGTCTAACGAATGATGCTCGCACCTGGGGAAAAACTTATCATTTACCTTACACGCAGTGGATGATGAACCTGCATTTTACCGATAAAATAAGTAAAGATACATATGTACTTACAAAACTTGTGCAAATATGTACAAAAGGCTGGGGTATGTTACTTAGCAACTACCAGCCCAAATACAGCAAATTTTGTTACATTCCTGCATTAAAGAGATATGTTTCAAATTTAAAATCCATAGAGAATAAATATTTACTAAATAGAGCCAAAAACTCAAAAAGAAACAATATTATTTATTATAATGCAATTGGGAAAAACCACAATGCAAAGCCTTATGTTTCAAAAATACACCTACTTACCAGTCGACGTTTCGCCTATTCAGGCATTATCAAGACACCAAAATCAAAAAGGGGTTTATGTGAATCGCATCTCGAAGAAAAAGGCCCCAACGTTCAACAGCCCAAACAGGCTCCAAACATGAGACAGCATCCCACCACCAAGACGTTCAACATACAACTGAAAATAAGGTAATACGCAACCAGCTGGGAAGGTTATAGAATCAGCTGATCCACAAAACATATCAAGTAATATTAACCTATAAAAATGTATACATATTAGCAAAGTTAGCCAAATTTTTCTTTTAAAATATTCAACGTTTCCGAATAATATTGGTTCAAATTTCTGCAATCTGTTTTATAATTTACCGAAATGTCAATCTTTTGTGCAATCTGCATGGCCTCGAACAACTTCCTTCTAGAGCCATAACTCTCTTTGTAAATAACTTTAGCATTCTCAAAATCAAATTGATGCTTACAAGTTTTGGTATGCTGGGCCAATGCTGTGTTAGGTTCCTTGCCACCAATATTTTTACAATCATATTGATGCTGATACATTCTCTTGTGCAACAATTGTGATTTTTCACCAATGTATATTTTAGGGCATTGCAAACAGCTAATCTCATACACTACATCTGATTGTTGCTGTGTAAGTATTTTATCTTTCAATGGAGTGTAAAATTTACTCATCATGTTTGTAATCTTATTCGCAAGCCTAATCTCGTAAACATCATACTCTTTAAATATATCTCTAACACATTCCGACAGGCCCTTAATATAAGTGCACGCAAAAAAAACACCAATAATATAAATAATAAATATTTACGTTACATATTAACAATGTTTATTGTTTACTGTTAACAATGTTTATTGTAGGAGGGAATAGGTTATTAAGCTCGCGTCTTTTGTCTCGAAATCTAAAAATCAGAATTTATAAAACAATCAACCTTTCATCCCTTCTTTATGGATTTGAAACTTGCCCGCTTACTTGAAAAGGATGCACAACGTCCTAAGGTATTCGAAAATAAGGTGTTACGTAAAATATTCGGTCCAAAAAAGGATGAGACCACTGAGGAATATAGAAGATTGCGAACTTGCGAAGCAATGCATTCGGTAAATATTATTCAAGTGATAGCGTCGCGAAGATTAAGATGGGCCAGTAAAGCTGTTGGGCTAAGTAACGAAGAAATTTCTAAGATTTTAATAGGTGCTGTGCCGAATGGGAACCGTCTGAGGGGTAGATCGAGGCGTAGGTGGGAGAATTGCGCTATGGGGGATCTGGTTTGGTTTGGCGGGATTGGGTATGGTTGGCGCTCCATGGACGGAGATTGGTGGTATCGGCATCGAGCCTTAGGGTTCGATAAGCCTTTTTATTTATTTATTTATTAAGCTACTGTATGAAAATAAATAAAATTATATAGTTATGCAACATCAATCGCAAAGATCAAACATAGTAATTTAGGTTTTAATTTTAGCTTCTTAAATGTTTTAATTCTTAAAAAAAATTTACAGAATTATAACCTAACTTTTGTTAAGGAACTAAAGAATTATAACTGAAGTGTAGAAAAGAAAAAAAAATTAATCTAACAAATTCAAACTTCATTTCTATTTGAATTTGACTGAAACATTTTTTAAGGAAAATTATCTTGCCTACCCAGATAAATGTATCTAAAATCTGTAAATAAAATATTTATGATTCAGCCAATAATCATCGTTATAATTCTTCGTTAATTAAATTGTAAAGGCCAAAACATGTACAATTCCAAAAATAAATGCATTTACCCAAAAAAATCATAAATATATAAGAACAGAAACTGAGAAATTGAAAATCTTTTGCTTTACAACTTGTTAAACTGATGCTTTCTTTATTTTTAATTTAAGGAACAACTTTATACTTTATGAACTTTTTGAAGCATTATCCTCAAGTTGGAATGTTTTCAGTTAGTCCCATGGGTGGCCTACAATTTACAACTGTTTCCGTGTAACTTTTTACAAAAAAAAAAATAAAAAAAAATTATAAAGTCCCACGTCTGAATAAGTACCTGTCTAGACAGATTCCGTTCATCAAGTCATCCCCCGCGTAAATTATAAATAAAATTAAAAAAATTTCGTGAAGATCAATGGTAATTAGATATTTCAACTTGACTTTATAACATTCATTTCTTTTTCATAACAGAAAAAAAACCTGTACCACTACAACCCGAGAACGGGTCTGGGGGGTTCAGTACATGGTAGAGACTGTACTGTTGTGAGGTGACTTGTCCTAGCACACGTTCAACCGAGATATTTCCTCCCTTATTTTGGATTTCCTAATTTTTATAACATTTTATATAGGCTGGGTGAGCCCCAGGAGGGTCCTAGATCCTAGATGATCCATCTCCAGCTGCAAATAGACTAAAAAATAAAAGTCTTGCCTGCAGCGGGATTTGAACCAGGATTTCCGGCATGGCAACTCAGTGCTCTACCAATGAGCCACTCCGCCCCTCCGTCCTACATCTATAGTCTCCTACAATTCAAATCCTCTATCCAATCCCAGGGCACAAGATCTCGCCCACTTTGGAACTCACTCCCACCCGATATCCGTCATGCTTCTTCTTTATCCACATTCAAATCCAAACTATTCCTACATCTCCTAAATTCCCAAACAGATGCTTTCTAATCAATAAAAATTAATAGCTATAATCAACACAATTGATTGATGAATTACTGTAAATATTCCCCACTCATAATGATATTATTTTTTATATTATTAGGTGTTCTTATCTAATTATTTATTTTTATTAGCGAATTTTTTTTTTATTTCTACGTTATTTTTTTATTACTTTTTTTTTATTCTTTATCAGAACCTAGCCTTTAGTTCATAATTACTTTCATGTTATGTAAATATTGAGTATTTTAATAATGTAGCCGTTTGTCTAGATATATTTTTATTAATTTCTGTACACTTCTCTTATTCTTAAGCGACCCGGTCCTAGAATAAAATTATTTTTCTATTCAATTCTATTCTATACAGACAGATCCTTAAGCTGCCGCTGACAGTTACATCAACCACTTATCCAATAAGAGTAGTCATCCTCCAACTGGCCTATTCCTGATTCAGAACCCAATTATCCAGAAGGTTCCACGTGTACGGGGCTAAGTCTCAAGGAGCTTAAGTTCCTTCAGATTTCCTTTCCTCTGCTTCCTCTTGATTGGACTTCATAATTAGCGCTTAAGTACCTGAGTCGAGTTACCGCCGACGGCTTAGAGAACTCCGGAGATCTCGAGGATAAAAGAAGAGAAAACAAAGAGAAAAGAAGAGAAGAGGGGGGGGGGAGGGTTGAAGAAGAGAAAATTCAATTACCACAAGTTAGGTCCGAGAGGTCTTGAAGATATTTTAACACTTGAATAGTCCGCTAGGGCAATCTTCCTAAATATCGAGGCTTCCTATTTCCCGATATTACTTTTCCATTATGGGTTAGTTAAATAGAAATACTATAATAAAAAAATAAGCTATTACTCGTCCAGGATTTTCCTAGATCAGAGTCATAGTGAACGACACTGGTCACCAAATACTCCGAGATTCAATTCAGATCAAATATGATAATTTAGGGGGATGGAAAAACTGTGTAACATGGGGATAGGGATGGGGAAACTTAGTTAAAATGGCTAACTTGCAAAACCATTGCAATTCATAAAGAGTATTGGGTTCATTACATGGAAGGGACTGTACTGTTTCAAGGACAACGGAAGTGCAGGAAGGTGATTGGTTCGTGATCATGCTCAACCTACAGGGGTTTATCTCCAATAAAAGGTCCTTCTCAAGGGGCTAAAAGATTAAATAAAAGTCTGCCAGCGAGCGGGATTTGAACCCAGGACCTTCGACACCACGACCGCTATTATAGTGAGCCATTCCGCTCCCATCTCACTTATTCATTATTTTTAAATAAATTATCATGCATGCAATTTTTAAAAAAAAATAAATATAGAAACAGAAGAAATATAGATTTAGTTGTACGGAATAGAAACCGATTCCATCCCGAGCCAAAGGAAAATGTTAGGGATTGAAAGAAGAATTTACGACCCAAGGAATACTGTTGATTGAGACCTAATGAGGAAATATACAAAGAAGTGAATGATTTGGAAACGGACTTAAGAATAACAAGATTAAGATTCTACTGACATCTGGTGAGGATGCAACCAAAGTGATTAAATAGAGAAATCTTCTATAAAATGAGAGGTCACAAGAGTGCTGGGGGGTACATCAAACAGATGGAGGAAGAAACTGAGAGATTGAAAATAACAGACCAAGGCTGATGAGTGTGGGAATAACGTAGACTGGGGAATGAAGGAAAGAACAATCAGAAAGAATGAGGAAAAGGTGGGAAGAAAGAAGGAAGGAGAGAATGAATTGAAAATAATTATATTCGCCTGCGTTCTGTGGAGAAAAAAAAAAAAATATATATATATACAGTCCCTGGCCATATTAATGTGACCACCAAGAAAGATTATTTTCTTTTTGTTTTTCCTAATATTTTTTATATAATACTTTCCGTGTCTTAATAAATTGCTGTTTTAAGTAATGGCAACACTGTTATAAGTTTTTTAAAGTATTTTTTTTTTAGTGTTGATAGTAGATTAAGTACAGCCATTTTCTGTTACGAGTGACGGATTGCATAATTTGTGTTGGAAATTTTTGTGGATTTACTGTGCTTTTTTTTCATTAAATGCAAGTCGGCTTCGATAAGTTTATTATTGATTTATTATTTGTATCATATATTTTAACTATTTTGACAGTTATTTTTTTTCATCAATATGTAAAATAGAGTGTAAATAGGGTTACACCACAAAATATAAAAAAAAAATAAAGATTTATTTTCGGACTATTTTTTTCAATTTTATATTATTATATGGTAACTAACTTACCCATAAAACTAATATTTAAACTCGATTTACATCATTACGCATACAGAAAGATAATGCAAGCATGTAACAAGAACGAATCTATCCAGTGGTCACATTAATATGGCCAGGGACTGTATAAATTTAAATTGAGTGATTATCAAGAGTTTTCAGGTTTTTATTTTTTTAATACAAATAATCAATGATTATACATATAAATCAAGAAAACCTGCATTTGAAATTTCAAATAAAATGCTAGGTTTGGAAGTAAAACCTATAATAAATTCCAGGTCTCCCTAATAGCGGAGAATTCAATAGTGAGCTAATTGGACGAAGAGATAATTGATGATTTGATTGAAAGCAAACACAGGTGCAAGCTGGGGTACTGCGGCAGGTTCTAATTAGCAGGGCAAAGAGGGATGTAGGGGATGTACAAAGCTTGTGTATTGTGTAGGGTTCGTTGCAACTTACCTCTACTATCGTGTTGAAGGGGTACCCAACACTGTGTCATGCTAACAAAGCACGTAACAAAAACAATATGGTCGTCACGGAAAACAAGGTTTCGTCTGTAAAAATTATGAAAAAATAAACTAAAGGTTCAATTTTTAAAAATCATTGGAATCTACTTTGGGAGCAGGGCGTAGCTCGATGTGTAGCTGTAGAGGTCCGAACACGGATATTTGAAGTTCCCATTGGGTCTGCAGACTCTCCAGGGCTCACTCAGCCTGACATGAAAAACCTCGCGGATGAGAGTGATCACTTTCATTCATATCTCCTTGCTCAACCGTTGTATAGGAAAAGTACAGTCTCTACTTTGTAATGAGCAAATGATCTTTCATGGTTGGTACTGGTGCAGTTTATTATTTTATTTTCCATTGGGATCCAATAAAGCAATTAAAGGCGACATCAATAAAAGTTTATTATGGCAGTGACAATAAACTGTAAATTTAAGTGTCTAATAGCTTGCAGCAATTCAAACCATAGAAACATAGATTTATTTCTGATCTGGACAAAAAGAATCCTAGAACTGTAGGTATTTCGATATTTCTTTACTGTTCTATCATCTTAAGATGTTTCTTTAAAATATGGTTTCATTAATGGGAGCGGAGTGGCTCAGTGGTAGAGCACTGAGTTGCCATGCCGGAAATCCTGGTTCAAATCCCTCAGCAGTCCATGTCTTTTATTTAGTCTGTTTAGTTAGCCGGAGATGGATCATATGGGATCTAGGACCTTCCTGGAGCTCAACCAGCCTATATAAAATATTATATAAATAGGATACCCAAATTGAGGGGGAGAAATCTGGTGGTTGAGCGTGACCTAGGACAAGTCACCTCTTTGCAGAACCTTTGTCCATGAAACGGTACAGTCTCTACCATGTACTGAACCGTTGACGGGTTGTAGTGGAACAGGTTATGATTCATTAAATATTATTATTTTACATAATTATTATATGATACTTAGTTAGCCTGAATAATGATAATTCTGATAATGAAAACACCTACCTAATTAATGGAAACTGAAATATGTACACAATTTAATAAAATACAGTTTAAAGCCCCCCCCTCAATCCACGTTCCCCTTCTTGTAATATTGCTTCGACTAATCTTTCGACGAAAACATCTCCTTTTCTAATTCTTTTCCAAATCCATTTTATGACTTTTTCACATAATTTAATGCTAGCAAATTATTCCGAACTTTTGGAAGTATTTCAAAGCTTTTTCTTTTAAAGACGACTTTTCCAAAAGTGTTATTCTATTCTTGAATATCTTTATTTTGAAGGGAAAAGATTTGTCTTGGCCGGGATTCCAACCCAGGTCTTCACCGATCCTATATCCCCGTGTTCCCGCAATTTTTAATGTTCATTGAACATAAATTTAATTATGATATCGCTGACGTCAATTGGTTCAATTCGCTGACATTTGTTACTCATTCACGCAAAAACTACTGAACGGATTTGGATGAAACTTAGCAGTAATATAGGTTATGCCGCAAAATTACAACACATCGACAAATTACCTACATATGTACATTATACTAATCCTTTCAGTTTTAATTTCTCGCTGCTTCCGTGGGACAAGTGAAGCCGTTTTACTAAGTAATCCTTTTCAATAAATTTAGTAACATTAGGTACAAATCCTTTACTGACCCGAATAGAAGTACTCGAAAGTCACTTCTGTCCGTCCCGTTTGTTAATCAATGTCAATGTATGTTTCACGGCTGTGCTGATCCGTCTGTGATGAAATTTGATATGGATAATCTAAAGCCTGGGGAAGGGCATAGGCTACTTTTTATCAACACACCACACAGCCGAAGTTTATATAAAACTGTAACCTGATTGACTAACACACCCAGCGGTCAACGCACAGCAGAAACCACTGAACTTCTTGAAATTCGTAGATAGGTTCTTTCTGTAGCTTAAATGAGCAATATGAAAGGAATTTGGATAATTCCATCCCCAAGGGTTTTTCCCTTAATATAATAGGGGTTCAAAGATTGTATGGAATCCGTCAGTTTTGAAGTTAGACATATGAAATTTCGGATGTACGAGTAACTTATAGTAACAAAAAAAAGGTTTTATGAATTTAAAATGATCTGTCACGAAAATTTATGACCGATATTCCACGCGACCGAAGCCGTGAGCAAAAGCTAGTAATAAATAAATATAAGTTATTCTATTTGATTATATCTGTCACTATTTTAATTTCTTTTCATTATCATTATTTTTTAAATCTGTCTATATCTTTATTTTTATTCTGTCACTTTTTTAATATCCGTTATCTTCCATCTTCATATCTGCCACTATTTTAATTTTCTACATTACTTGTCACCATATTATTGTTACTGTACATTTTTATATTTTATGTTCTGTTTGTTTCTCTCTCTTAGCCCTGAAGATGACCTACACTGTAGGTCGAAACGTCAGCACATAATTATAAGTTTATTACTTATCCTGTGTTCTTATTGACTGCACCCCCCAACTATCTCCTTTACATTACATCATCCAGTCAACTATTTTCACCTCATATAAGTTATTCTATTCGTTTTAAATATACAATAACAAAAGGTTTGAGACAAGAACACAAGATTATATTTAATAAACAATCTTCTTCTTCACACGGAACGGATTATAATAGATAAGGAGGTTTCATCGGTAACGGCTAATATATACGCAAAAATAATATTAAAAGCTGTCACACTCATAGTCAATAGTTATTATCGTTACACACAAACACACATATTAGCATAAAATACATACCAAGTACAATATAATAGGATAGAACCGCATGAAACTATGTACGAGCTAATAATAGAGGATGTTAGAGAAGAATTGGTCGACTGTATCTTCTAATATAAGGAAGAAATAGTTGGGGGTGCAGTCAATAAAAACACCTAAATAAGTGTAAATTATTTATTGTGTGCCGACAATGTAGGCCATCTTCAGGGCTAAGAGAGAGAAAAAAAAGGAAATATATAAAAAACGTTGCAGTAACAAGAATATAGTGACAAGTAATGTAGTAAAGTGGTACATATCATCATATCTATTCACTATTTCATCATATCTAGTCACTACTTTAATTTCCACATTACTTGTCACCATACTCTTGTTACTGCAACGTTTTTTATATATTTCTTTTTTTTTCTCTCTCTTAGCCCTGAAGATGGCCTACATTGTAGGCCGAAACGTCGGCACGCAATAAATAAGTTACACTTATTAAGGTGTTTTTATTGAATGCACCCCCAACTATTTCTTCCTTATAATCATAGAGGAATATGGCGAAATATGGAAACACTTTATTAACCTACTACATTATTAGGATCTATTATTAATATTTCAATACAATACGATTAATACTTTTTATTCATTTAACGTCACTTTATGGCTTTAACGGCATTTTGCTACAATGGAAGCCCTATATTTTTCCCATTCAGGTATATTTAGTATAGTAACATCAGGCTAATATAATACATTAAATATTTAATTACCTTCATTAGAGCAATAAAGATATTAATTTGGTGCTAGTTAAGGCGAGGAGTTGGGTAGGAAGTAGCGGGGACAATGATACTCGTAACAACAAGAGCTGGAGCGATATTGTCGCCCATTCGATCGTGTCTAACAACTTCCTCTAGTGCGAATCTAGCAGGTGCTTTGCGAGTCCATTAGGGCCAGCATATTACATTCAGATGGAAATCTGATCGGAAACTGTAATATATATTATGCAATAGCAGCAATATTAGTAAATCATTATCAAATTCGTATTGTTGACAACAAACTTGAACTGTTCCATCAATTCAAATCCCTGGGCTCGACGGCTAATTCTCTAGAATGGATTGTGAAGATGATAGAAATAAATAATAAAACAACTATTGATTAAAAAATTGTACATTTTTCAATACTTAACGCCTGCCAAACTTTTTTTTTAATGTATTTATTGAAATTTACAACTCTGTACACAATACAAATTCCAAGACCCTTTCAACCTTGAAATCCCGCTTATTTGATTACTTTCTATCCCTACAGTTCTCCGAAGTGCATACATAAAATTATCGTTAGAATATTATTTATTTTTTCATATTGATGATAATAGTTGACCTATGATAATGTATGTTGAAGAAATTGGTCCGGGTAGAGGTCACTGAATGAAATTCTACAAGTAATTTGAGAAAATCTTTATTGATAGCCAGCGTTTCGACCTACGCTGTAGGTCTTCTTCAGGGCTATATGCAAAATACAGACAATATAAGAAAACGGTACAAATATATTTAAACATTTTAAATATAGATAAACCAAAAGAAGGTGAATATGATACCAAATATGATACCAAAAGAAGGTGAAGGTGAATTTCTTATATTGTCTGTATTTTGCATATAGCCCTGAAGAAGACCTACAGCGTAGGTCGAAACGTTGGCTATCAATAAAGATTTTCTCAAATTACTTGAGAATTTCATTCAGTGACCTCTACCCGGACCAATTTCTTCAACATATATTATTTATTTTGTTTATTCATTTTTATTTTTAATGTGAAGTAATGTGAAATATTCATTTTTTCATTATCATAAGAAGCTATTTTTTATTTATTATTATTTAATCAGCTTTAGAGATTGACTTTTCTACTTGTTTTTGTTTTCTTTGTACTCTAATACTCTAAAGCCCACAATAATGTACAGCTATTTTATTCTAAAGGGACTTGTCCCAGATTAAATAAAGAATTTATTATCATTATTATTATATTAAACATTATCATAGATAATAATGTACCGATATAAAGAAAGGCAAGTAGAGAACTACCCAGTGGTAGTAGTCAAATAAAAAGTTCAACTTAGAAGGTCACGAGGCCATCTTCTTTTCAGACGCCTCGGAGGATTATCAGGAATTTAAGAGGTTTGAAACTAATGGGTTTGAAGTTTGTCATGAAAAGATTGATATCGGATTCGGGTCAAATCAGCAACAAATGGGACATTAAGGTCGTTATGGATTACTTTGTTCACGAACAAAGTGAGGAGCATTGAGGATTGTAAGGATTGAATACGAGAGGAATTCGATGCCTTAGTGGATTCCCAATGCTCTACTCCGTATGTCCAGATGGGTCTAATGATCGTCATGATGCGTGATCACATGCAGAGAACCAACCTCAAAAGTATGTTCGAAGCCATGACTGGGGATTGTATAAGAACCTACGTGCAGATGGTGCACAGAGAAGGACGAAACTCCCTGGCACGTTCTCTTCGAATGTCTCACTATATCGAAAGAGGACATTTGTCCTTGGCCCTTGAGGACACGAGGAACTTCAAGAACTGGGTTCTTAACATTATCTAAAATGTCTCAGAAGCCTAGACCTATGATAGGGATTTTTAGGACTCGAGCACAATAGGCCTCTTTAGGTCGAGATCATGGTAATAGAAGTCATAATAATAATAAATAATTTTCAACAAACTTCAAGTAAGCATTATTAATAAGTGCGTTACAAATAAATATGGAAACTTCAGCAAAACAGTTCGCTCGAGAAACATGTTTCAATTTAAAAGCATTCCTTATAACACGATTTTCAGAAACGGTGGATATACTATAGACAAACGAGTTACAGTTTTTTATTAATTAACATATTATTTTATTGAAGGACTACGGGTGAGGTTAATGATTGATGATTAGTCTTGGACTGCTGATGTGAGATGTGCTATAATATAACGATGATTGGAGTTTTCCGCGTACTAACAATTTTTTATCTCCCTTTTAATAAAAGGTACAGAAGCAATTATAGCTAGCCTAAATACCGATTAGAGCAGAATTAGCACTATACAGAATCCTTCGGGCGGCTAAATAGCGCCCCCAGGACAGTGCTTACGCTGAGGCAGCTCTACATAAAATGTGGCTTCGAAGCAATATCGGTCCTACCCCAATAGCTCTCCCGGTGACCATAAAGTCCCAGGCTACTGGCACCAAGGTCCAGTTATTTACTTCTGGTACATTTATCCCAATTCTCATAAAAACTGCCTATGAAACATTTAAAAACTTGTTGACGCTACTGGCTGCCCCAAGTAGCATTTCTTTTTGTCCTTCTTTCAGGATATAACCAGCGAATCCAAATGCTTTGCATGTTCCAATCCCTTCCTACCGGTTCCTTTAGGTCTTCACAGAGTTTTCAATATTTATGAAACTACGTTTCGTTGTCATCATTGGGAACTCCTACGTATTATAGCTAAAAATAGGCATTCGATTTATCTAAGAGCATGAATTATTTTCACCAAAATATTACGTCTATATCTTCTTCTTCTTACATGACTCTAAAGCCCAGCCTGTGGCTTCCTTAATAAGTTTTTGCCAGTCCTCACTGTCAAATGTAGCAGCCTTCCAGTTCCGGACATTTAATAGACTCCTCGATTCCTTACTGAATACATCCAGCCATCGCAGGTTGGGTCACCCTACTCTTCTTGTGCCCTGAATCTTTTCTTCTGTTAGTCTTCTGATCCCTTGTTCGGCGACACTTGTCGTACAAGTCCTGACAAGATTAGTAATCCCAATATAGAATCATCTTTGTATTCCACGACCAGATCTTGATTTTTAAATGCCGATTTATCCCAAAGAAGCATTTGTTTGCCTAAGCCACTCTCTTCTAGACCTCTGCCGAGACATTATTGCCGCTCGGTTCCCAAATAGGTAAAAGGGAATACTCTTTCAATATCAAGGCCTCCTATCGTAATAAAACCAGTCATGTATGTCAACATAGCTGCTATTAACATTCCCAATAATAACTTTCTTCACTAATTAATAAAAAGGGAGGTGGGAGAGACAGCTAAGCGAAAGACAAGAGAGATGATATTAAGGGCGACTGATAGGAAGAGAGAGAGCTGACAATAAAAAGGTCCCATCTTCCCGGAGGAACCGGTTACAGGATCAATTAAAACCTTGTTGACAGAAATTAATCTCCTTCCGTTCTCTTTTATCCAACTCAGCCGATTCTAATTGCCAACTTGATTATGAAAAGGGTTGATTCGTTCTTCAGGGGGGGGGGGGAGGATTATGGAACAACACCTCCTTACGAGGCATAATTTAATTTTTGATTGCACAACAATTATTTTTAAAAAGCGGTGTAGCTGAGTACGTTGGGTGCTAGGATATCAAGTGCTCAATTCAGGAAAATATTGACTGGCTAGATATATACAAGAAATTATAGACTTTTTCAAATTTCCAAGTTAAATGCATTTTCATTAATAATTATTAACAGGTCTGAGCATGTCCAAACATGAATGAACCTGCCCATATGTTCTTTTTCCGGGATGGATCGTGTGGTGTTGGTTTTGTTTGCCAAGCTTTCGCTCATCGTGTTGTGAGCTTCCTCAGGGCTAGTCAGTAAATGAATCATTTACTTCGATTCATGAATCACTTCGATCCATTTACTGTCTAGCCCTGAGGAAGCTCACAACACGATGAGCGAAAGCTTGGCAAACAAAACCAACACCACACGGTCCATCCCGGAAAAAGAACATATGGAGATTACCGCAGACCGTGGAAGCCTACGTGAAAATGAATGTACCTGCACAGTTTTGTTTTATGCTGCTTAAATACAGCTTGGTTACAATCGCTACATACGAGGTAAAGGTTCCTATGACAAGTAAAAAAACCCCGCTAAAATCAGATTTTAAAAAGAAGCTGTCACAAAAAAACTGTTCCAGATGGAAAAATTCTGACTACATATCTGGTTTATATGAAAAATTGCACTAGATTCACTAATCAGATTTCTTGTGAAGAAAACCTTGTCGGCCAGTGTAAATGGTATAGAGGGAATTAAAACTGTCCCAAGTAATAGAGCAGGGACCGGACATGGCAGACAAATTATTTTTCTTTTTGCTCTGAGGGACCTAGAGAGAGAGATCCTAGTGGCTGACCCAGCCTTTATAAAAATCTAAATTAGAGTAAAAAACTGAAGATTGACCTAATCACTTCCTTGCATAATCATACCATGTGGTGAACATAATACTCAAATCAATCTGTTCTTAATTTCAGGAATTTATAGATCCCAATATCTCGACAGCTACGTTTACTTAGGGACCAAGATTAACTCACATAATAACGTATCTAAAGAATTTAAAAGAGGAATCACAGTTGCCAACAGCTGTTATTGTAGATCAGGAAAGCACCACCTAAGCAAGTACCTCTCAGTCAATAAAGTCAATAAATTTCTATTAAATAGGGAGAAATGTTTACTACACTACAACTATACTTTATAATATTTCATTAACAATTTTTAAACATTATCGTTCCATGTCAAATCAACCAATAAAAAAAAGTTTTCAACTTGATCATTTTAGATTTGGCTGAAACTTTTTTTATTTATACTCTCTGACATCCTGATTTTCTGTCAGGATTCAAACCACGAGAAATAAGTTGGCAAAGTGCTCTGTTACACAAAATTGCTTGGTTCAACTAGCGAAAGATTTGAAAAGGCCAAGTTTTGAAATTACTAAACGCCTCAAAGTAAGTAAGTTTTAAAAAAATAAATAATTAGAAAATAAAATTTAGCTCCTTAGATAATTTCCTAATCTAAGATAGATTATAGTAGAAGAACAAGATGCTTCACTAAGTAATTTCGTTTGGAGAGCAACAATCTAAATATTCTAAAAGCAAGGCTTGACAAATGCTCAAGAACAGTGTTGCGGAAATTCCTTCTCCTTTCTCAGAGAGTTGGAATGCTATCGATTCCTCAGCTCTCTTGCCAGATTTAATTTTCTGATGGCTTAAAGTCAACTTCTCCCATGCATCAACATTTAATAAAGCTGGTTCATGCCAGTTTTATGTTATGAAACATTTTATGTAATAAATAATGTATATAGCTATTGAAATTACCACCATTCAACATACAAATATTTTATTTTTAAGCAGGAGTTTCCACTAATAGTGGGTTTCCTTAACCTAGTGATTGGATAGCTTTCTTCCATAATGTCCTATCTAAGGTTCATTCTTCACGTAGACCATGACCCATTATGGATTCCTCCACTTCGTTATCCCAGGTCTTCCTTCGTCTTCTTGTTCCCCTAATTTTCAATAGGTGGACAAATTTGGGTAGTCTTCCTTCAGGAATTCTAGTCAAATGTCCATACCATTTCAGGAGTTTTTTCTCAAAATCTTCCATAATGGTTCTTTCAGCGTCCATCTTTTCTCAGATGGTCGCATTTTGTACTTTGTCCATTTCTATGGTTCTGAATTTTTTTTACTAAGGTTGCTTTTCAACCTCCAAGTTTATGATCCATATGTCATAATGCTTAGTAATATACTGCTGTATATATTCTTTTTTTGTTTTGGGGATAATGATTCTATTCCATAATATAATATAATAAAGGGAGGCTTGAGTATCATGAGGACCCCGAGAGCTAAGCCGATAGGACCATCCATGTCGGACAGGTCTTAGGCTAAGAGAGGTACCTCTCCCCAAGTTGGGGATAACTGCGCTGGTCAGTGAAATAACTTGCTAAAAAACCTAATGAACAGCCTCCAATAACTGGACTGATTAAACATAGAAATATACTGATGTATACTTGCCCCGGTGGGTAAAGATAACAATGTAATCGTTCAGGAGATCCAATTTTCCATAACTTTGAACTATTAAAATTTGATGTTTTTTTTTGTTACTTATAATAGAAACAGCTTAAGGAAAATTATTCACATTGTTATCGGCGTTGATAAGTAATAGAAAGTATTGATGATAGTATTGTTTATAGCATATTACATAAAATTACCTATAATAATAATTTACTAAAATAAAATAACCTATTTTATGGGTAGGTCCAAGGAAGACTTTAGGCTACTCGATGTACAAGAATTTGCTATTTTGGCTTCACTGCCCAAGGTATGATCAGAAGGAAAAGTCAGATCCTTTGATCTGAATTATATTTAAATAATAAAATGGTATGCCACCTTGAGATCGTTATCCTTAATATATAGTAATTCTATATCATTAATTAATAAGAGACATACCCCTCTCTTCTCCAAAGGTTGACGTGGTTGACGGACCAGGAATTGTTTAGTAAATAAGAATAATGATTGAATAACATTACATTTATTTGTGGTGATCATGGTTACAAGATAACTTATAAAACTACTTACAAAGGAAACGCTATATGTGACTTGCTAATTCTTGACCATCGCTCCATCCAGTTCCTTCATCTTGAGTTGTCCGTTGCTTCCCTACAACTGCCCTTATCTTGAGTGTAAAGGTAATGAACCCTAAGGGACACTTAACTACCTGAAGGTATCTCCTTACCCTACTTGTCTAGGTACTCCAGATTGTCTAGTTAGCGTTAAATATAGCAAACTAAAGAGAATAGCGCAGATAGGTTGGCTGTGGTGGAGTTCTGGGTTCTTGTAGGACAATAGTGCCAGTATAATAATAATAATAATAAAGGGAAATTATTTCTTGAAACCGAAGGTTTTGTTCTAGCCATTCTGGTGATTGCAACGAAGACCTATAGGCGCCGCATATGTGGAGAGGTCATTTCAGATATGTGTCGACTGTGCAAAACAACCACAGAATCAATCCAGCATATTACATCCGGATGTCAGATTCTTGCTGGCAAGGAGTATTTGCTGAGACACAACAATGTGGCAAAAATTGCACATCAAGATTTGGCTATGAAATTTAATATTGTGGACAAGACCAAGATTACAGATACCGCCCTAAACCATGTCAAGTTTTATTGGGACCAGGCCATCATAACTGATCACACAGTTCCTCACAACAGGCCTGATATTTTGCTGATTCTAAAAGGAGAAAATTGTTTAAATATAATTGAAATAGGAGTACCGGGAGATGATAACCTCCACGAGGTTGTCGCCGAAAAAATTAGGAATTATCAGGACCTGGGAGAGGAATTGAAGCAGTTATACAAGCTTGAAAAAGCAAAAGTATTGCCATTGGTTATATCCAAAAATGGACTGATTCCGGAAATGACAGTAAGCAACCGAAGGAATTGGACCTTAATTCCAATATTCTGGATGGAATGCAAAAAGCGGTCTTGATCGAAACTGCGAGTATCGTTCGAAAAATCATGAATATTTCTTAATTTCTCTAGCCTAACCCTTGACTTGTGTCCGGATAGGTCCATTCTCCGGTAGAAACCCAGAAAAAGAACAAGATAATAACAATAAATGTTTTTTATTAATAAAACTAACAGATCATTGATAAGCGAAATTTTCAATTAAATTTAAAAATGTCTTTTAAGCTTTAAGTGCATAAAAAAGAAGCATTTTACAAAAAATTTTGCAATATCATATTCATGAATTATCTTTCATAGGCTGGTTTAATCTTGCTAAAACACGAGAGACAAAGAGATAATTGATTAAAATAAAAAATAAAATCGAACTGCATTTGTTATGATTGCTATCAAAGTTGTTTGCTATCAAAGTTATAATTAGTTACAAGTGGATTCAATAATATTTGGTACAACTTCGAGGGGAGGAATCAAATCAAAGGTTATCGAATTCAAACTTTGTAATTGCCTAAATAACGAGTCGATTTAATTGAGATCCAATTAACGCAGAACAGTCTATATAATCAAAATTCGTTTTCTTAAAAAAAAGGAGTCACCGAATATTGAAATAGATTAAATAAATGGAACTTTTTAAAAATATATTTTAATAGAATTCCCTAAAATTATATAAATAAAAGTATGTCTATAACTAGCAAATATAGAACATTTTTAATAATAATTTGAAAATTATTCATTTCCGCGATAATTTTAAATTTCAAATTATATTGCCCGCAAACAGATAATTATATGGCCCGCAAAACTAAGCATTACTCCATAAACTAAAAAATACATATGCTCTTGAAAATATATTAGAATATATACTTAAGTTCGATTTATAAATAAAAAGGCTTGGCGAGCCAATCTATCTTTACAAACCTCCGTCCACGGATCACCCAAATCCAAATCCGCCAGATCACTCTTAACGCAATCTTCCCACCTACGTCTCGGTCTAGGAGGACGTTACTTACCAGTCGGCATAGCGTTTATTAACTTCTTAGGCATTCGTTCGCTACTAAGCCTAGCGACTTTACAAGCCCAGCTTAATCTTCGCGACGCTATCACTTGAATAATATTAACCGGATGCATGCTATGCAATTCCGCTTTATGTAATCTCCTAAATTCTCCAGTGGTCAAATCCTTTTTTGGACCGAATATTCTGCGCAACACCTTATTTTCGAATACCTTGAGACCTTCAGTTGTTTATCCAACTGTTATTTAACTTACAGCTCTAAAGTCCAGGATGGACCTTGGCCTCCTCAGCAATCCTTCTCCAGTCCTGACGATTTAAAGCTTTCGTTCTCCAGCCCCTTATGTTCATCTTCATTATATCGTCTTCCACATCCGGTGAGCTGCTTCACCACGATTTTACCACGATCCTTTTCGCACAATATTGTCATATGTGACCCATTTCTCATCCCCAGTCACCATCCGTTTAGGAAATGGGTCGATTTCATTCCAAGGGTTCGCAGATGGAAATTCGATCTATCAGGTTTTTTGGTATTAATTGGTGAGGCACCCAAACATCGAGCTTTGCGGGAATGGTTTAAAAATGTTTTATGCTCGATCTTTAGCTCTTGGGCGATGCTACTAACATGCCGGTCAACTTCGATTATTTCTGTAATTTTTATCGACATTTTCGAGGACGGGCCTGCCTGTGCGAGGTGCATCTTTAACATCAAAAATGATTGAACGGAATCGGCGAAACCAAAATTGCACGAAATTAGCTGTTATAGTATCAGGACCATAAAGACCATTCACAATTTCGGCGGCCTGGCTTGCATTTTCGCCTTTATCAAAGAAAAACTGTGAAATGTACCGAATTTTCTGTTAGAGAAGAATTGGTTGACTATAACTGCTAATATAAGGAAGAAATAGTCGGGGGTGCAGTCAATAAAAACACCTTAATAAGTGTATACTTATTTATTGTGTGCCGAAGTTTCGGCCTACAATGTAGGCCATCTTCAGGGCTAAGAGAGAAACAAACAGAAAAACATATAAGAAACTTTGCAGTAACAAGAGTATGGTGACATAAATTGACAAGTAATTATATCTGTCACTATTTTAATTTTATTATATTCTGTAACCACTTTTATATTCGTTATCTTTAATCATCATATCTATTCATTATTTCATCATATCTAGTCACTATTTTAATTTCCACATTACTTGTCACCATATTCTTGTTACTGCAACGTTTCTTATATGTTTTTCTGTTTGTTTCTCTCTCTTAGCCCTGAAGATGGCCTGCCTACATTGTAGGCCGAAACATCGGCACACAATAAATAAGTTCCACTTATTAAGGTGTTTTTATTGACTGCACCCCCAACTATTTCTTTTTTATATTATACCAAATTTTCTCTTTGCCGACTTCCATTGTTAATACCCTGTAACTCAAAACTGAATGGAACAAACAAAAAACAGCCAAAGAATTTTTTTAGTGTGAAATGTCACTTTGACACCGAGCATAAACTTGCAATTGTTTGATCGATAATACAAATATAAACTTTTCGAGATCGATCAATACAGCTATCGATACAATCTACCGAGAAAATAATGGATTTCTTTTTCCCCAACCTATTATCATATTCTTATCTCCCCAAGTTACTTTACCAATATAACCCGTGGTGTCCTCAACAGAATATTTTAGCATTCTCTGCTTAATCTGGTTAATTTTTGTTAAGTCTTGTCGAAGCTTTACGTCTCTCTCACCTGTTTTTTTTTTCAATTCTTATGCCACCTACATCGGAAGATTACTACGAATGAATAGTACATTATACAAAGAGGGAAAACCTTTCAGACATTTTGGCCTCTGCGGGAGAGAGCTTTTATTTAATTTAGTGAAGGCTCTCAACTCGAGGCTCCAGACCCAGCGTATAATTTCCCTTGACTGATGAGCTGTGACATCGCAATTACACGAGGCGAGAAGTTCTCTCCCAGCTTCCCACAACGTCTAACTTACATTTCTGTCTTTGTTATAACTGTTATTTCAGTCCATATTCACAGAGTATTATTATGGAAATATACATAGGAAGTATATACAAATGATTGAAAGTTTAATTAACGAAGTCGTGAATCCATTAAATAAATAACGGTTTAAAAAAAAACGCATATTAAAAAAGAAAACTAAAAAATAGAAAATAATATTCAGTTGGTTTAAAAAAAGAATAGATATAAATAAATATTTATAAAATTAAAAAAATTAATAAAGTTACAGATAAAACTAAAAAATTTTATATTTCCAACATAATTTAATTTTCTTAATTTTATTACCCTGCTAAAAATCATTTAATCTTTTTTAGTTATTTTTTTTGTTAATGGTATAATTAGTATATGCTCAAAAAAACCTCGAAGAAAGAGAAATGTAATTAAAAAAAAATAAATTTTGTTCAGAATTCAATAGGAAATATCCCAAAAAGTAAAGCTTTAAACCTGCAAATAACATAAAGGAAAAAAATTAATATATGTTGAAGAAATTGGTCCGGGAAGAGGTCACCGAATGAAATTCTCAAGTAATTTCAGAAGATCTTTTTTGATAGCCAACGTTTCGACCTACGCTGTAGGTCTTCTTCAGGGCTATATACAAAATACAGACAATTTAAGTATTTTGTATATAGCCCTGAAGAAGACCTACAGCGTAGGTCGAAACGTTGGCTATCAAAAAAGATCTTCTGAAATTACTTGAGAATTTCATTCAGTGACCTCTACCCGGACCAATTTCTTCAACATAAATTATCGTAGGTCAACAATTATCATCAATAAAAAAAAAAAATTAATAGTTTGTCTGGTTAATTTTTCGGTGATTTATTGAGATAATTAAGGTTTTGTTTCTGGGGATTTTTTTCTATTACGTTCAAAGCCTTAATAAGTCTCTAAATAAAATACTTGAAAAAAACTAGAAACGTGAGGCTTTGCTGTTG
This sequence comes from Arma custos, assembly GCA_037127475.1. NCBI lineage: Eukaryota > Metazoa > Arthropoda > Insecta > Hemiptera > Pentatomidae > Arma > Arma custos. Next base: position 127,799,402 of record CM073760.1, on the reverse strand, counting down.
TATGTTACAGATATATGAAAATGAGAAAAACGATATCAAAATTCGGAGTATCATAGTAAGAATAGACAAATAAAAAATCGTTTCATAGTAAAAAAGCTAGCGATGTTAATAGTTGTGAATATATTTTTAAAAATACCTGTACCACTATAACCCGTGGGGTTCAGTACATGGCAGAGACTGTCCTGTTAATTTAATTGTATTAAGTAATTAAATGTAATGACAAGCATTTGAGCCTTCGAGGTGGTGGGATCTTTTTTGGGTGCATTATTCATGTTTTGTTTTTGCTATTATTCTCTTTCTACCCTGAGGATGCCTGAATGGGCGAAATATTGGACAGATAATTTCTATTTCTGTTTTAGTTTGGAAACTTAAGGGCTTTTCGTTGGAATGTTTCCACGGTCTTAACATAAATGTAATCACTTTATACCCTAAGACATAATAGTACCCTGTATAGAAACATTTATTGTTACTCTAAAGGGACTTGTCCCAGAATAATTAAAGACATTATTATTATTATTATTTAAAGAATTTCGTATAACAGGAATGCTTTGCTTTACCAATTTTCCATAATTTTTTTTAAAAATTCATATGGAACCTTAAAGTACCTCTATAAAAGCTAGGTTTTTAGAGTTATGCCATTGTCCTTTTGAGAGAGAGCTATATGTAAGAGGGAGTAAATAATAATAATGAATGTAGGCGGCAATGGATGTATTTTGCTGACCCAGATCTAGCAGAAGGGACACGGCGCGATATATCTTAGAGAACCTCAGCTGGTCAGATCAGGTCCGCCCACTAAAACTCAACACCCACTCGCCGCTGTCTTGGTTTTGTTTCAGTGACTTTCTAATCCACGTTAGGAAGAACTTCTGTCTGTCCTAACGCCCTTTATAAACCAGACCGGCAGTGTCCGTCGGCACATCTGATAGGAGGACAGTAAGACGACTACTGTAAGGAAATCGAATGCAAGAAACAGTTAGATGTGGAAAATAAATTACACACGTAGCCTTGTGATACGTTTTGGCACTGCTTGACTCGGTCATGTAGCGTTATATTGCTACCATTCGATCACTCTTGAGAAGCCCTTTCCAATCGTCTGTGATATATTTAGTTGGATTTGGCTTTTTCACGCGTATAGACCGACATATTATAGTTTTAATATTTTTTTTTATTCTAAACCTTATTATAGTCACTGTAAGTATTTTCCATGTTTTATATCCAATCGATAGATTTTGACAAAAGCTGACGATTGAAACTTAAACGAACTTCGTAACTTCCGATTCAAAAGTTATACTAAATTTAAATATGGATACGCAGCAAAATGACCTCAAAATGGCGGCGCTTACGCCCCTCCCCCACCGCTCTCGCTGCCCCACAGTACTCACATATCTTAATAAATTTGTGGAAGAAGTTGGTCCGGGTAGAGGTCACAATGAATTTCTCGTAGAATCGGAGAAAAACTTTATTGATTAGCCAACGTTTCGACCTACTTAGTAGGTCTTCTTCAGGGTTATATGCAAAACACAGACGATTAAGAATAAAATTGGTACAAATATATTAAAACATATTAAATATAAATAAACAAGAGTAAGGTGAATACAGGCAATAAAAATGATAAAGATGCACAGCAAGGTAAATATGAAATCAATATTAATGCTGTATTTTGTAAAATATTTTTTAATTTAATTTTATATAATTTGGTTTCTAGATTTTTTATAATTTTACAATTATTACTTCTTACTTTTTTATTACCTACAATTTTTATTTCGTATCATAATATCATTTTCTACATTTACCTGTATCATTTTCTACATTCCTATTTTATATTCAGTTTTTATTTTTTATCTTTATTACCTTATTTTTTACTTTTCAACACTTTCTGTTTTATTATTATTTTATTCTCCATTATGTAGTTTTTTTTACTACCTTTTTGGCACTTCGTTGTTTATAGTATACACTCATACATTTTAACCTTCATAATTACCTTACTGTGCATCCTTATCATTTTTATTGCCTGTATTCACCTTACTTTTGTTTATTTATATTTACGATGTTTTAATATATTTGTACCAATTTTATTCTTAAATGTCTGTATTTTGCATATAGCCCTGAAGAAGACCTACAAAGTAGGTCGAAACGTTGGCTAATCAATAAAGTTTTTCTCCAATTCTACGAGAAATTCATTGTGACCTCTACCCGGAACACTTTCTTCCACATATATTATCAAGGTCAACAACTATCATTCAATCTTAATAAATTCTTTGATGATTTAGCAATCCAGTGGTCTGGTTTTATTTTGGATGGATATGATAGATAATTAGCTGTAACACCAAACAGTATCTCCCAATTTTGTTATCATTCATTTTTGTTTCAATAGTCTCCCGCTATTGAAGCAATTTTAAAGACGTATTCATTTCAACTGAACCGAGACGGGATATTTTATATTTCTAATTTCTTTTGATAGGATGAAACACGTATTATAAAAAATGCTAACGAAGGATGACATAGTGACAGTTTTGGACTATTACTATAGTTTTTTTCACCTGCAATACATCATATTATTAGTAGTATTTTTTGAACTAAAAAATTACGTTAGTAGGGTGTTAGTAAGCGAGTCCATCGGACTTAACGGGAAAGAATTTCCAGGGAATTAATTTTTAATTAAACGTCCCTAACAGGGTCTTATTCAATATTTTCTTGACTGAAAAATTACATTATTTTTTACTCAGCGACTTAATAATGCTATGTACTGATGCGGGTGGCACCATGAAAGGGATGCTGTGCGGGGAAAATGTGTCATGTCGGGACACATGAAAGGGAATATGTTTGGGACAAAGAACAGACCTTTTGGGTCCCTTATGGAGTTTTATGGTCCAGGATGGTGGAGAAGGAAGGAAAGGGGGAGAGAAGAAAACTCTTGAAAAACAAGGCTGAAGAAGGCACTAGACAAATAGACGGAGAGAAGGAGGTAATCTGGATTCGTACAGCAAGGAAGACTGGAAAGACAGGCCCTGCGGAAGAAGATGAGTCCAGGAGGCGGCAAGAAGAAGACCGACCTGTAACCCAATCTACTCCTGTCCACAGATAAGTTTAATTTATTTCCTGTAAGGCATTTTATGGCAATCCTTTTTATATATATTAAAATCTGAATCATTAACCTTGTTGAAACTGAATAAATAAGCGATCCTTATTGTAATTCTTCTGGTGCTTACATACCCCAGATACACTATTTATTTATAAATAATATATTGAAGGTAAAATAGATGAGTAAATGGGTAAAACAAGAATAGACCTTTGGAAAGGAACCCAATTAAGATTAAGGAATATAAATAATAATTTGAGTACTCATCCTAAATGAGACTCTGGCATCCCAAATATCAAGATATATATTCAAGATACATTTAAGAGTAGAAACATAGCAATATATTAATTGAATTCGTATGGACATTTTTACTTCTCATATCTTGTGGGTCTCCTATAATAAAACGGTAAAAGCAAGTTTAAAAATATTTAATTTATTAGAAGAAGAGTATAAGATAGATAGCGACTGTAGAGATGATAGCTTGATATTCATCGATACCTTTAGAGTGCTATAAGAAGAAGGATGGAGGAGACGGCACTTAGGACGGCCCTTCCAAGGGGGGGGGCAAAGGGCCCCTCGGAACCTTTTCCCTGCCCGCCTCACATTAGCCGTCTTGTAATTGTTACCATCTTTATATAATCACTCTTTTTATATATAATAACAGGTCGCGTAATTAATATTTAAAATTAAAAATAAACTCTATTCCTCAATAACATAAACTGAGGTAACCATTTCCATATACGAGTATATATATTGCTATATGTGACACTACCTGAAACATTAGAAGTACCTAAGTAAATACGGCAAGAGGTCAAGGGCAGGTAGCGTCAAATGTCCCTTGGGGTTTATTAACTTTACTCTGAAGATAATGAGGCAGTTGTCGGGAAGCAGCAGTCAACTCAAGATGCAAGGAACTGGATGAAGAATGAAGTCACATGTATCACGTAAGTCGCATATTGCGTCCCCTTATCTTGTAACCAAGCGGCCGAGCGGATCAACGACGTTGCTAGTACATCTGCAGCTGGGGCGGTTAAAACATTGGCGGATTTGAGGGAGGCCATGCCCCCCCTAGAGTTCTCATTAGTAGATATTGACCTGAATTTTAGTTGGTTTTCAACAAGAAAAAAACACGTTTTACACACCAAAATTATTCATTGTATCGAATGTTTTCTCAATTGGTGCATCCAAAATCGGCGATTCTGAACCCTTTTATGTTTTTCATTCTCACATAGATAGCTACCGCTTTGATCAAGGATTTTATTTTATCCAAGTTATTGTTTTCTGGCCTCAGTTGTCTTAAATTAAAAATTGATATTTTATGTATATTCATTCATGTATGGATCGTATACATTGATAAAAAATTAACATTGACCCATGACCCCCCTGAAAATTTTCCTAGATCCGCCAGTCGGTTAAAATTATGCAACAAAATAATGAAATTTGTTCTTTATCGACAACGGACTGGGTAAGCATCGATTGTATAATAGGCATCGATGTGTGTAGGTATCGATTGTGATAAAGAAGACACAATACAACGTTTGTCAGGAATCTATTCGAACATAAATGTAATATGTGTGATCTTATATGGTTTCTGCGCTCATTGAAGCCAACGAAACAAAACACACGTTCTTAATCCTACTTTTACTGAAGAGCTTGTAGCGGACTTTAAACGCTGATGTACGTGTAAAAAATCACTGGACTCAAAAAAAGTGCCTATGTCGTCACGTTCGAACGGATTTGTGTATATGTAGCGTTACGACGGCAGCTACATTATCATCAAGTCATTAATGACCCGTGGATGTGGATACTGGTGGTGCGACAGCTACCGCGTCAATTGGACTATGGTGAGGCGTTCAATGCTAACATAAGGAAGAAAATGTGGTAAAAGCTTTGCTACAATTCATACTTGGTCAACCATTGTATAAGCATAACAAGATTACAGTACCCTGGAATTCATTTCATGCTAACACAATAACCAGTTGTGTCCCAGCCAAGGGCACTAATGATGATCCGATCGAGCATGTGTTACAAAAGTGCACCAGATTTCAGCTTGCAAGGCAGCACACTATACTTTGGAATGAAGAACTTTGTCTCGACATTGTTCTGGGCCAGTATTCAACACTACTCAACATTATTTACGACTTGTATGCCGAAGAAGTATCGTTTCCTTTGATATATTACATAATTAATAATATTTTATGTAAAAAATATTACCCGTTACGTAAACATATTCACGTACAACACACGGCCATATCCATGGCACAGCCACACCCTATTTTTTTTTTATCATATCATATCAAATCTTACTAATATTATAAATGTGAAAGTTTGTATGTTTGTCTCTCTTTCACGCAAAAACTACGGAACGGATTTGGATGAAACTTTACAGTAATATAGGTTATACATCAGAATAACACATGGGCTATAGCAAGCGCGGATTTAGGGGAGGGGCGCACGGGGGCAGGTGCCCCCGCCGACAGTTTTATATGAACTGTGGAGAATCCATTATAGTACATAATTAAAGAAAAATAACATGATCAGAGTTGTTATAATATCAGAAAGAACAAGAGTGAAACTATTTGTTTTGATATACTACTAATCTTACTAATATTATAAATGTGAAAGTTTGTATGTTTGTCTCTCTTTCACGCAAAAACTACGGAACGGATTTGGATGAAACTTTACAGTTATATAGGTTATACATCAGAATAACACATGGGCTACAGCAAGCGCGGATTTAGGGGGGGGGGCACACGGGGGCAGGTGCCCCCCCCCCGACAGTTTTATACGAACTGTGGAGAATTCATTATAGTACATAATTAAAGGCAAATCAGGAATTTAGCACCTTGAAATTTGCAGATAGGTCCTTTGTATGATTTAAGAAAGAAGTTTGGATAATTCCACCCTTATTATAATAAGGGTTCAAAGTTGTATGGAATCCGTCAATTTTGAAGTTAGACATCTGAAATTTTGTACGAGTAATCTATAGTGAAAACAATTAAATTATTTATTATTTTAAATTATTGTTAAAAAGCACTGTCAAGAAACTTTATGCGGTAGTCCAAATTCTATGCGAACGAAGCCGCGGGCAAAAGCTAGTAATATCATATGTCTATTTAGTTTCCATCAAACAAATCGATGATATAAATTTGAATCTTAAAAAAAAAGGTATAAAGGACATGTACTTTATATTTTTTATTGAATATATTCGTTGAAATTTATTTACCAATTTTAAGTTGCGATGAACTGATTGAAATAATTATAATGGCCCTCGTTGTGAAATTGAAAGGGAGGCAGCATTAGAACAGTGTACTAACTGCTTTGATCTTCCGCTGAGCCCAGAATACTGCACAGTTAGTCTCCTCTCTCTCTACTTCAATTCAAATAATTAACTCCAATTATCTTCTAATTATCCAATTAGATATGTATTAATTAACTATAAATACAGATAAAGTGTTTATTATTGAAAAGTGGTTTAGGTTTAGGCAATGAATATATAATTGTTTTTTATTTGAAAAGAAAAGATAAGAACCAGGACCGGGATTCGAACCCGGGTCTCCGACCTACCCGTGGCGGTGCCTTAACCATCTCGGCCATCCTGGTTCGCTTCTCGGTCAGTCATATCTCTTCTTTCTACTGATCCTATATCTCCGTGTTCACGGGGAGAATGTTAATTTAACATTACTTTATTTTTGGATCTTGTTGACTTTAAGTTATTAATATTATTATAATTTATTTTATTGTTGTATGATATAATTTCTTATAGGATTTATAGGATCAGTGGAAAGAAGGGATATGACTGACCGAGAAGCGAACCAGGATGGCCGAGATGATTAAGGCACCACCACGGAGAGGTGGGAGTCCCGGGTTCGAATCCCGGTCCTGGTTATATCATAAAACAATAAAATAAATTATAATAATATATAATTGTATTTAAAAGGTTGAAACCAAATATGAGACAATTAAAGTGATTCAGAGATTTAGATACCTGGGAGAAGGGTTTAAGAAAAAAGTCGCCAAAATGGAGTAATTGAACTTCGCAACCAGTAATTTTTATAACAAGAAGAACAAATCTATTATAGCAAGGATACGACATTATAACACAGTCATCAAGCCGGTGATACTTTATGGAACAGAAACCTCTTGGCTTCCCAGATGAAGAAGAAGAATCCTCAGATGAATCTACTGACCCAGGAGAACACCTGAAGGAAACAAGTTGAGGTCGAATCAAGAAGTCTATAAGGAAAAAAGAGACTTAAAACTGGCGTTAAGGTGGGAAGGCTAAGGTTCTACGAACACATGACGAGGATGAATCCTGAAAGACTAAACCATAACATTTTTCAGCAAATCCACTGTCACAAACATTCAACAGGATATTTCAAACAACTTAAGGATGATATGGACCAAGTGGGGCTAACAGAATGTTTTGAGAGGGGAATACAGAATACAGGGGAATACAGAAGGGCGCTCAAGGGAATAAAGGTTCTTGTGGGGAAAAAAGCGACCCAAAAAGGGTCTTGCGTGGTTTGAGGAAAGAAAACTCAGGCACGGAAAGCTCATGAAGGACATATGGGAAAAGAGGAAACAGATGAAGAACAAGCATTAGAGTTATGATATTCGCGTGGTCTTTAAGGCATTTTAGCGGGGGAGGGGAAATTCTATAGTAGAAGGACTCGAGGCCATCTTCTTTTCAGACGCCTGGGAGGGTTATCAGGAATAGTATGGGAAGAAAGTTGAGAGACTAGCGGATTCAAGTGTGTATGGAGCTTGTCAAGGAAGGATAGGTATCTAGTTCAAATCAGCAACATATGGGATATTAAGATCATGATGGATAAGTTTGTTTGTGACATGATAAGGAGCATTGAGGATTTTACGAAGGATTTTGGATTGTAAGGATTGGATACGAGATGAATTGGATGGTTTAGTAGAGCCCCAAAGCTCAACTCCGTATATCCAAATAGGTCTGATAACTGCCATGAAATGAGTCTTTTGTAATTAATTGGGACGTCGAGCAGTTTCTTGTCTTAGCAGTCTTGTATGAGAAAACATAGAATTAAATTTAATATATAATTCATAAACCTCTTTAAATGTTTATATTATTTTATTTTATTAAGGTAAAATATTTATTAGACTAAGGACTAAGATATATGGATTCGCCTTTTTAAGCTGGAAGTGCCCGCTGAGTGCTGGACCTCCCAGACAGAACTCGAGTGGCTGTCCACAGCAGATTTCCCAAGCGAGGGTCTATTTCTATTTGACAACTTTATCGTGCCACTGAGCCTGACGTAGCAGAAATATAGCATAGCGTACTGCAATCTAGTATGTATCACCTCTGCTATCTAAATATGTTTAGAATTTCATTATCAATACAATGATATCATATAAGTGACACAATATATTAAGAATACAATTTTAATTTTTTCTTTACTTGTAAAGACAATGAAGTGCATTTTTGTTTTCCAATCACAATGTTTCATATGGAATTCTGAAGGTTTGAAATTATATTTGGAAGCCCATTATATCATATATTAAAGTCGTTTTTTATAGAAACAATCCAGAAATTTATTATATCAAACTACCGATTTAATAAAAACCAATGTTACTACAAATTTTGGTAATTATTCCGCAGTTTTTCGCTTAGAATTGAGTCACAACAAATTTTACCTTTTCATTTGTTTTCCTTTTAATATTTTTTTTTTTAAATACAAGTTATCGTCAGCTTTAGTATGGAAAAGATAATGAAATTATGGGAAATGTCTATACTTCGATGACTTGTATTTTTGGAAAATATTAGAAATGATGCGAATGAAAGTTGAAACTTGTTGACTCAACTCGAAGCGACAACCTGGGGAATAATTACCCAATTATTATTACTTCTAAAACTGGGTGTCATCACTGTCATGGAATTAAAAATACAATGTGACTCAGGAGCAACCCATGAAATTTTCCATAAAATATTTAGTCGAGACTATTTGATTATTATGAAACATTCAAAGTAACTAGCTTAAAAAAAACTACCACTACAAAACGTGAAGGGTCTAGAGTTCAATACACAGTAGAGACTGAACTGTTTCATGGACAACTGTACTACGCGCTCAACCGCGAGATTTTTCCCTTTATTTTGGGTACACATTTTATAGAGGCAGATTGAGTCCCAGGAAGGTCCTAGATCTCATTGGATCAATCTTTGGCCGCTAACAGATGTAATAGCGAGCAGGATTTGAACTATTTGAACTATACATTTATTTAAGATGAAAGGGGAACCAAAATTTTCCGGAAGGGTATGTGTTAGAGAGATTGTGTGGGGTAATTCCTTTGAGTAAGTTGCGTGAATCCGTGTACATGCTTCACTTAGCTATTCGGTATGAAAATAACACCGCATGTACAATAAATGTATGCGCACCGAAGGAAATTATTCCGCTATTTACCTCTTTTTCGAGAAAATTCGAGTTAACTATATATTGACTGGGACTGCAGATACAACGTATTGCCGATGCACAATACACTTAAATTCCTCTAAGTTCGTCCCCGACCTCTATTAACCCATCCTTAACGATCCGCTGCCCCTCCACTGAGCAGCCTCAGGGCACAGCCGACAAGAGAACAAAGGCCTATAGTCTGGAGCAAGTGTCGACCGGTTCTGTCCTAACTAGCTCATCATAACCTTCTCCAGTTATAGTCGTTTGTTGTTCGAAATTGAGGTCTAGATGGATTAGAGGTGTTAAGATTTTAGTGATATAAGGTTTCCAGAAGTGAAATATTGAAAATAAACGGTTCATATCTGATAATCTTACTAATATTAAAAAATAGGGTTTGAATGTGTACATTATTTTATTTATTTTTATTTTTATTATTTTTATCTAGACTTATTTTATTTTGTTTATACCACTTTTTTTTTTTTTTGTTACGGAATGGTTGTAGCTTCATAGCACCATTACTTATTGCCCACAAGTGGCAGATTGTAATGTCTGAATAAAGTGTTTAAAAAAAAAAAAAAAAAAAAAAGAAATATATTATAAATGTGAAAGTTTGTATATTTGTCTCTCTTTCACGCAAAAACTACGGAATGGATTTGGATGAAACTTTACAGTAATATAGGTTATACAGCAGAATAACACATAGGCTATAGCAAGCGCGGATTTGGCGGAGGGAGGCACGTGCCCCCTCCCCCCGCCGACAGTTTTTTTGGGACTGTGGAGAATTCATTAGAGTACATAAATAAAGGAAAATCACATGATAATTATGGTTAAAATAACAGAAAGGACAGGAGTGAAACTATTATATTTGTTTTGATATCCTACGAATATTATAAATGCGAATGTTTGTTACTCATTCACGCAAAAAACTACTGAACGGATTTGGATGAAACTTATTGAATAAAATAGGTTATACATCATAGGCTACAGCAAGGGCAGAGTTATGTGGGAGCACGGGGGCATGTGCCCCACCCCTTTATAGTACATAATTAAAGACAAATCAGGAACTTAGCCTCTTGAAATTTGTAAATAGGTTCTTTGTATAGTTTAAGAAAGAAATTTGGATAATTCCACCCCAAGGGTTTCCCTTTTAATATAATGGGGTTTCAAAGGTTGTAGAGAATCCGTCAGTTTTGAAGTTAGACATCTGAAATTATGGATGTACGAGTAACTTATATTTAAAAAAATAATTAAATTATTTATTTAAAATGGTCTTTCACGAAACTTTATGTGGCAGGCCGAATTCCACGCTAGCGAAGCCGCGGCATAAGCTAGTACATATATAAAGAGCCTGCCTATTCTATTCTATTCATATTCATATTCTATTCAAACTTTAATAATGTACTGCAAAACTTGGACAAACATCAGGAATGAGAGATAAGCCAGTAGACCAGTGGTTCCCAACCTAAGGGGGGGGGGATTGAAGACAAGTTAGGCGAGACAGTTAAAAGTCTTAAAAAACTTAAATTGGAAGTTATGATATTGAATCTTATGACAGTAAAAAGAAATGTTTTGTTTTCAATTTATCCTTTTTTTTGCATATCCCTTTACTAATTTTTTTGCAAGAGACGCGTGGGATAATTTCATTTGAACGTGGTACAAAAAAGGTTGGGAACGACTGGAATAGACGGATAAAAGAAATATTTTCGAAATAAATAACTTTTATAAAGCTACCAATTCACTATTATTTAGTGCGGGTTACCGAGGGTTGCAATCATCTTGCTGACGTATATTCCTTACGGGAGCAGAGACAGCCTGCAGTGGTAGTCCAACCTCAGGTATTTGGTAACCATGGTTTCCATGGTAAAGGGGCAGGCTCCCCATAACGAGTCACTTTTCATCCGATTCACAAATAGCCTCCTCATCGAAGTACCCTCGGGTTGAACGATGGCAAAAAATCGGTCTATCTGTAAGTATGATGGCTGTTCGGGGTCAGCAAGCGCACGAAGACCTACATTTCATTCACCAATTCAGAACGTCTATGGACCAAGCCTCCGACGATTTCTAATTTTTAACTTAAAAATTAGGATTGTTTTTACCCCTACGGATTATCTATGCAAACAATGGTTAGGGAAAATACCCATTGAGAGCAGGTTTCCGAAAGCTATGATGAGGTAGGGGATATAAAAACGAAATTATCAACGATAATAAGATAAGACATTTTTATTTTCCATTATCATAAGGAGTTTAGCAAAGTACTCGTAAACAAGTGTGAAGGAAGCTTAACAAGCTAACATTTGTTAATAGTAAAAACAAAAAAGTAATAAATAATAAAATGAATATTCATAAAATATAGAAAATTCATACCATATATTTTAGATGGTAAAAAAAAAACTTGTACCACTACACCCCGTAAACGGTTCTGGGGTTCAGTACATGGTAGAGACTAGTTGTTTTATGGACTTTTTTATGGTCTACAACTCTATTATAAGGTGTCTTGGCTTGCTATAACCCTATGTAATTTCGCAAACTAATTAACCGTGATGGAGGACTTGTAGTTTTAGTTCTAAACAACTCTATCAGATTATTCAATGCTTCACTGAGACGAAATTAGTTGTTAAGTAACTTTAGCCAACATGTAATCGACTAAACTAATTCAAAGTGTTAGTTAAGGCTTGATGGAGTAGGCTCAACCTAGAAAATCTAATGGCCTTTCACCTTAGAAGTGAAAATGTCTTTTCTTCTTTTTTTTTGCTAAACCTATACATTTCTTAATAAATCGAAGAATGTAATGCTTATCTGCGTTTTTTATTTTCTTATAACCTCTACAATCATATATTCACAACTCATCAATTTGTCTATAAATGTTCATAAGTTTTCCAATACTATTTTCACCTTTTGTACTTCGCCGGGGAACATGTCCTTCTGTCCAATTCAATGAAACCGTCCTACCTACTTCCGACACGGTACGATACCTTGGCTTCCTCCTAGACAAAAGACTTACTTGGAATGCTCATACCAGACTCAAAAGACAAGAACTTGATAGACGATTCAGCCAACAATACAGATTACTATGTAGGACCTCCCATCTTTCAATAGACAATAAACTTCTAATATACAAGACGATCATCCTATTTGGACCTATGGACTGGAACTGTGGGAGACTGCAAAGATCCAAAGTTCTGAGAACTATTGTCAATGCTCCTTAGTATGTCCCCAATAAAACCCTTCATAATGATCTCAATTCATGATCTCATTTCTTTCGTCCCCGACCTTATCCCTACTAAATTTTCTAACTTTTATCAAAACCTTACCTGTCATCCCAATCTCCTGGCTCAGTCACTATCCAGATCCACACATACATAACCCACCCCACCGTCTAAACCGTCAATGGCCCCGACACCTGTTGTAATGATGTTATTTGGAGTACTGGCACAGGCTAGTGAGTCTGATGTCATGGGCCCCTAAAACAGCTTCCATTGGCTTTTAATGCCAGTGACGCGGCTGGGAAAGGGCGCAGGGGCCTCCCGGACTCCTGCTTTGCCCTCATTCCCGGGGAACAAGCTTAGTTCGGGGACCCCAGGCAAATTGTAAATATTGTAATTTCGGTAGGAATGTGAGCAATTATTTTACTTTTAGTCTTTATTTTTATTATCATTTCCGCAAATATTTATTTTGTTTTTATTATATGCAAGTATCATATTTTTATTTAATTATTATATTTTCTTTGTTTGTTTTTTATTGTATGATCGCATAGCTACTTAGCGTTATTAATTATTGCCTGCAAGTGGAAGATTGTAATAATATTTCAATAAAGTGGATAAAAAAACAATTTTCACCATCTTGAAAAATTTAATACCTTCAAGACAATATTCGTCCAAATTCATTAATATAAATTCAGAATAATATCTTGAAAGAGGGAAGATAATATCAGAGATTTTCTGGCAACTTTTGTATCTTGGAATCTGAGATTCCTGTTTTATATTGAGATAATTATTAAAATGTGTTCGACAACCATCCTCACTAAGTTTATACTAAGTGTTAATGTTTATTTTATATGATATTAATGGAACGAAGGAGCCAGTTTATATTTTTGATATTATAATTTTAATGATTAGCTCGAAAACATGAATTACATTAATATCAGTAATGCCTTATCTTGATTGAAATAATCGGGATTAGAAGGCAAGTCTTCAAAAAAAGTTTGCTCGAAAGTACTATAATTTTTATTTATGTGAAGCAAATAATCCTCTTGCGATTTTAGTAACTTTAAGTATAATATTTATATATCATTTTTTTATAATCTACTCAATGATATTTACAACTGTATTGTACTTATACAACAAGTCAATAGAATGATTGTTACATATTGGCATGATAAAAGGCAAGTAGAGAAACTACCTAGTCGTAGTACTTAAACAAAAAGTTTAACTTAAAAGCTCACGAGGCCATTTCCTTTTCAGACGCCTCGGAGGATTATCAGGAATTGAAGAGGTTGCTAGGTTTGAAACTAGAGGTTTGAGTAGGAATGAAGTTTGTCATGAAAAGATTGATATCGTATTTGGGCCAAATCAGCAACAAATGGGACATTGAGGTCGTTTTGGATTACTTTGCTCGTAGTATAATATTTAATTGGAATTAATTAAGTGGAAAATAGTTGATTAGATAATTGTAATAATGGATTTAAATGTTGAGGGGATGGAGCCAGAGATTACACAAATCTTATTTCATTGTGCCAACGTTTCGGCCTAAGAAGTACGCCATCTTCATGGGTGGAAAAAGAAACAGAAATTAAATACAATGTAAAAATCATATAGAATTAATTCTGTCCATGAAATCTGTTATTCTTCTTTGGTACTACAATGTTTTATAGAGTTATTTTCTGTTTCTGTGTCCCTAGAATAGGGTCTAAATAATGAGTGCAATGAAAGAATTAAAATTGAGGAGTTGACATGTAAAAGATATTAAGTCATGAAAAGGTAATTGCACAGGAGAAGCAAGCACTGTTTTTAATTGCTATTGCTATTAAATGCTATTGTTATGATTAATAGTAACTAGTAGTAACCCTATCAATAAAAATTACGAATGAAATGAACCATGACAGTAAAATCCATTAATCAATAGAGTTGAAATAATCGTGCAAATGGATTTCATTATCGTTTCCTTCCGGGCAATTAAAAATAAACGATGGACTCCAGAGATTATTATTGGGACGATATAACAATGGACAATAATCGTCGCTCATCATCACAAAATTATTATACCTCGTCATCCGGTTTCAATGGAACAGTTCCCAATATAACTCCCAACGGCAGGCACCTAAGTCTATATTTGGACTTGATCCAAGTCCTAATGGAAACCTGAAACTAAGCAGGTGTCATAGTGGCGTAGTATTTCAATTACACAATCATCTATTGGCTCTACAATATGGACATATTATCCATCACAAACAGTGATAACTATACACATATATATACGGCTGATAACATATAGCAAATACATATACATGATATATCTACAGGCCCGATGAATTAATTCGGATTTTTCCAAAGAGAGTGCTTTCAGATAACCGCAATCGTATCATTCTCGTAGTTTTTGGCTTTAAATGGAGTTGTAATATAAGCAATAACTCATTTTCAAGTCAATGCCTTACTTAGCCCCTTATTCACTACGAAAATAACTCGATTCCGCTTACTTAAGTACAAGAAACTCATTTTGGAAAAAATTAGACTTAACCACATATTCACCGGGGCTGTAGATACAACATTCAAGATTCTTGACTTTACGTTGTACGACTACAATTGGTCAGTCTTCTTCTTATCTCATTCGTATCTTTGCAAGCAGTTAATAAACTGCGGATGGCTGGCCAACTCCAATAATCTATAATAGATCTTAGGTTTACTACTTGCCAGAGAGTACACTCTTAGAAGCTTTATGTCCTGCAAGAGTATCTGAATACAAGAAGGTAATTAGATACCCACATTCGAGAACTACAACATTCAGCGAAAATATATTTTAAAAAAATTTATTTATTGATATTTACAACTGTATTACAATTATACAACAAGTAAATAGAATGCGTGTTACATAACGACATGAGAATGACAAGTAGAGAAACTACCCACTTGTAGTACTCAAATCAAAGTTCAACTAAGAAGGTCACGTGGCCATCTTCTTTTCAGACGCCTCGGAGGATTATCGGGAATTGAAGAGGAAGCTAGGTTTGAAACTAGAGGGTTTGAGTGGTAATGAAGTTTGGTATGAAAGGATAGATACCGGGTTCGGGACAAATCAGCAACAAAAGGGACATTAAGGTCGTTATGGATGACTTTATTCTCTAACTTTATTATTTGATTCCCGATAAAATAATTTCATAAAATATAATAATTAATAATTGAATACTTTTAATGTTTATTATATAAGGATGTTTAAGAACGGAATGGAATATATATATATATATATATATATATATATATATATATATATATATATATATATATATATATATATATATATATATATGACAATCAGACACTTACAAATCCTATGGGACAGACATTAGGCGCCGCACATTATACGGAATGTAGATTCCCCAGCCCTCTAAAGGGTCGAACGGAGCAGGAAAAAGTGAGTATTTTCTTCTGGAAAAATATGAAAGCCCGGAGATGTCGCCAGATGTTTATGTTGTATGTATGTATTTTCTCATCCCTCGCCGCAATATCCCTGGGTCCGGTCCAAGAGCGATAAAGAGAAGAACTTTACTACTCCAGGAAAATGCGAGAATTGTACTTTATTACAAAAGAATCGGATTATTAGAGCTTTTAACTTCTTCATTATTTATATAAAAGATAAAAAAAAAACCTCTGTACCACTACACCCGTGAATGGGTCGGAGGTTCAGTACATGGTAGAAACTGTACTGTTTGATGGACAACGGTTCTGCAAGGATGTGACTTGTCATAGATCACGCTCAACCGCCAGATTTCCCCCTTATTTAGGGTAGCCCATTTTTATATCATTTTATAGAGGCTGGGTGAGCCCCAGCAGGTTCCTAGATTCCATATGATCCATCTTCGGCTGTAAACAGACTAAATAAAAGTCTTGCCTGCAGCGGGATTTGAACCAGGATTTCCGGCATGGCAACTCAGTGCTCTACCACTGAGCCACTCCGCTCCTCTAATATAAAAGAAAAAAGGGGGGATTAATGTAAACAGAAATGAAAATGATATTACATAAATAATTACATAATGGAATCAACATATGGAAAAATGATTTTCATATCAATGTGGAAATGGTTGACTGAAATATCTTAGAAGAGTGTAAAATGGAGAGGGCGTGTAGTCATTAAAGAAGATAATACAATAAATATTTATATATATTTAATATATATATATATATTTATATATATATATATATATATATAAATATATATATTGTTACGGTCACGGACAGGAGGGCGGAAGCAAGGGATTAGCGGCTTAAATCCGTCGGCGGGAGAAGTTAAAATAGGATTAGGACCGTTCTAGATCGTCTCCTTTTGTCGGAAAAGGATTAAGAAGATTCCAGAATTTTCTGGCCCCTCCGTGTTCTAGAATGTTCGGCCTTGCCTATTTATATACTTCCCTCGCCTCGAGCGAGTCTTAGTCTAAGAGCAGACCAGGCACTGTGATGATCTCGTAATAAGTGCGTGTGAGTGTAATAAGTGAGTGTCAGTGTGATAAACAAGTCAGTGTTGAACCGGCCAGTGTAATAAGTGTATCAGTGAACTGTGACAGTCTCGCGAGTGTAATAAACTGTTTCTGTTTGTTTCTGTGTGTCAGTTTGTGATACTTGGAGAATCTTACGGTCGGTGGACTAGTGAACTGTAAGTGTTAATTAGTAGTTATAAATTGTAGTGTAATTTTATAATATTCATACAAACTATTGTAGCTAGTAAAGCTATCTAGAATTAGTAATATCTTATATTATTGTAATAATTATATAGGCCTAGGTTATAATAAATATTTAGAATATTGTCATTATAAATTTATCTTGGTCTAATAATTTACTTGTACCTTTTTTATCATTTTGTTAATAAATATTAGTATCTTTAATTAAGGAATTGTTTAATTCATTTTAATACCCAGTAGTTCGTAACAACATATATATATATATATATATATATATATATATATATATATATATATAAATAAGATACTACTTTTTAGGCTATCTTCAGGGCTGAGAATAAAAGAGAAAAAAAAACTAAGTAAAAATGCAGTAACAATGAAGGAAACAACTCGCTTCTTTCATAGAAGAAAAATACTTCTCACCCCCGAAGATGGCCTACAAATTAAGTCAAAATATGGATACGAAATTCCAAATGATTTAGTGTAATTTATTGACTGCAACCTCTGTCCATTTTATGATTTTTTTCAAAAAGAGTTTGGTGGAAGAAAATGGTCCGAGTGGAGGCCAGTAATTTAAAGTTGGGAAAAATGTTCATTCTATATTCTGCCAACTTAAGTTATTATATCTCACAACTTAAGAGAAATTTTTGACCTCCACCCTTCTATATAAAAAAAAATCAAATTTTGGAACATTTTCTTCCACATATATACATTGAGAGGCAAAAAATTCCACCAACTTGATATTTTCATCTTAAAATAATTCTGCTTAGGATTGATCTATTTTTGTAATGAATAAATAAGTATTTTTTTTTATTTGTGTTCAATTAGTAATGTCAATATAGAGGATAATTACCCTTAACTCTTAATTCAATGAAAGGACTGTAGATTCCAATGTTCACTTTCTACGGAATTGAAATGTTTATTCAGTGCCGTTTTAGCAGCAAATTTCTAAGTTTTCGGCTTTTAATTTTTTCAATTTTAAGTTTAAAAATTCCTCTTTGTGCTGAGGATGTTGCGCGTGGTGTGGCACTTATTGATGATGGACGTTCCATTAGATATGCAGCTAATGCCATCGGAGTTCCCTATGAAACTTTACACGACGCCGTCAAGCCTTTTCGAGAAACTGAGTCTTACCATAGATGGGTAACAGAACCAGGGGATGACCAGTTTTTGACTGAAACCGACACCTTACTTTTGTGCAAGCGATTCCTAAGCTCGAAGAAGTTCGAGGTGTGCAAATTTCTGAACGCACTGCTTGGAGAAGATTAAATGAGCATGGATTAATGCCTATTCGCCCAGTAAGAGGACCAGAGTTGACCAGAACTCAAAGAGTTACACAGCTGCAGACATTTTCAACGGCTATGAGTAAAATTACTATTAAATAAACTGGGGTCACATGTGGTCTATTGTTTAGTGTAACAAACTACTAATCCCAATATCGCGGGTTCGTAGTTCGGCAAGTGGTCCTAGGATTTTTTAAAGGGAGTAAAAAACCCTTAGTTACGCGGTCCTTCGGAAGGGACGTACAACGGGGGTCCCGAGCCTGTACGATGTCAGGTACTCGTTAAAAATCTCTATCCTAATTAAACCTGGATAGGCAAAATTTAGAGCGCCCAATGTAGCATCTTCCGATTAGCCATAGCAGCAAAAAGTGACGTTAAATGAACAAACAAACAAACTATTAAATAAACTAATAACAAATATAAGCCTTCAAATTCATAAATCAAATATATATTTATGTATATCTTTGCATTATTATTATGGATATATATATATATATATATATATACATATTGTGTCGGTTTATTATTCGCAGGGGAGGGGCTAGCCATCCCAATTTCGCCACAATGCCAAAGAACCGTTTTCCTAATGAGAATTAATAATCCCTACCAGGCCCTCTTGCCTTTTCTTCTCTAAATCAACTCATCTAAATTTCATAAATTTATTCCTGCCTTTAGAACGATCAGTTTAGTAGAGAATTTTCAGGGAAATAGTGAATCTGCAGTACGAACACGAAGACTCAATGCCGATACCAGCAATTTGCGGTATGTACCCTAGGAACAAAAGGTTAATACTGAACAAGAAAATATATCTGTTATGATGTTCGTTTCAGTGAAACTGAATATTAAAATAAAGGTTATAAAGAGAATAAGGGATGTGCTGAGCATGTAGCATTATCGGCAATGATATTTCTACAAGGGAGATATAGAGGGGAGGACTTCGATAAACCGATAAATCAAAGAGAAAAATACATGTGTCGCTATCGCTGGGATGTAGCCAGGGGTGTTTCCTGCCCGGGGAAGAGCAAGTTTTTTTTAAGCTGCTTTATAGCAACCACCTTTTAGCAGTTATGGCCCATCAATTACTGGGAGGGTGTGGCTTTTAGAACGGAAAATCATTTTTTTAAATTTAATTTTAAAAGAAATAAAAACATCGAAGGGGGTATAACTTCGTATCTATCGCTAAATGGATGGGAGTTTAACCATTTAAAAATATTTTACTACGACATTTTTCCCAATTAAGCATGCCATAATAATATCTAATAATCAATTAAAATGCAATTGGGAAAAAACACAATGCAAAGCCTTATGTTTCAAATCCATTAATACACCCACTTACCAGTCGACGTTTCGTCTATTCAGGCATTATCAAGACACAAAAACAAAAAAAACGGTTTATGTGAATCACATCTCGAAGAAAAAGGTGCAATACATCCCAACGATCAACAGCCCAAACAGCTTGTTTGTGGTTTTTTCCCAATTGCATTATAATAAATAATAGAGTTTCTTTTTGAGTTTTTGGCTCTATTGTATTGATCTAATAATTAACTTTTTTTGTGAAAAGAAACAAAAATTTAAGACTGAATTTAAATTTATTGCTTTTTTCACTTGCCATATTGATCAAATCCACCGGTCACATAAAAATTGTAACATTTCTGACGGTATATTTTTGGCTAGTCTTTCTTATTAATTTTATATACTTTTAGATTAAAGCTAAAGAGGTCAAGCAAAATTTTCTCCAAAATGTCAGGCATTGGCATCAAATAGAGCTTTTATATATATATATATATATATATATATATATATATATATATATATATATATATAATTACTCCATTTCAAACAAAAAAAAACTGCACCAATGACGATTCCTCTTCCCTCAATTCGATTAACTCAATCCGGACAAACCGCTTTCATAGGGGCTGCATGTATGTAATTCCATGTCAATATGTTATTCCAAGATCAGGAATGTTAATTCCTGGGTTCAGTCTCATAATCCACTGTTTAAGATGCCCTGGTGACTAGCAGCAGAGTCAAATGCAGAATCGTCTGCAACTTGCTTTTAGTTTGTGTGACACCGTTCAGTCCCTTCGTTCGATGGATTGATGTAATTACATAAGAGAAACTGACCTCTTCCAATACTCAAAACGTCCTCAAAGGCGAATTTCTGGGACCAAGGACAGAACCCTGTGCACAAACTCTTTCTGATCCTTCCATACATAGAAGCGAAGCTTCCAAGCCAAAGGTTAACGCCTTCATGACCATGTCGAACAAGAGGTGCTTAACATACTTTCCCTAATTTCAACGGCACTGCTTTGGATCACTCCTTATAATAATATTAACACCTATTGTTCGTAAGCCAAGTGAGATATAACAGGGTGGAACATGTCGAAAATTCTTACAATAAGGAAAATATTTCACTGTAAACACATTTAATATTTTTGAAAAATATTAAATTTAGGTCTAAAATATAAAATTTATAACTTTTTGTATTAATAAATTCCTTCCCAAACAACAAAGGTTAACAACAGTAAACGATACTTTTTTTTTGGCCATTGAATAATAAATAATTTTTTTCAGAGGTCATTTTGATTAACTCTGTACTCGAATGCAAATTATTACAATAATACAATTTAAATGAACTAGCAAGCGCTAAATGATGAATTCTATCAAGTTAGAAAGTTCCAAACCACACCTTTTCCAATTTAAATGTGACTATAACGAAAATTGTGCGAAAAATGCGGACCAGCCTTTATTATATCCTAAAGGTAGATCTGTAACAAGGGAAAAAAGGAGAGACATAATGGATCTGCTGAAATTCATTCCTCATGTTAAACAGATTACTTTAAAAACTTGCGAAGAAATCGAAATGACGAGTCCTCACATACAGATGATGAAGAAATCATTTATATTGCTGACGAATTAATCACAAATAATAACATAACAAATCTGTTAATATTAATTTTTATGGCAAATTTGTAATAATAATACCTAAAAATTAACTTTTTCTCTGATAGAAACAAAAATTTAAACATTGAATTAAAATTTATTACTTTTTTCACTTGCCAAATCAATTAACTTCACCGATCACATAAAAAAAAACATTTCTGACTATAGCATTTTTGCTAGTCTTTCTTATTTATTTTATATACTTTTAGATGAAAGTTACATCTTTAATTATGGATTTTACAATATTTATTTGAATTTATATTATAAAAGGAATTTAAAAAACAAAAAAACAATGCAAACTATTTTCTCGCATTTCTCCACTTTTTGTTTTATGGAGTTAATCAATTTGTGCATTGAACGGCTCATTTATCACAACCAGTTTGTAAGAATCAAAAATAAAATCGTTTGTCGTTATAAGCCAATGACTTTCTATTCCTTCAGTAACCTAATAAGTTTATCCTAGTAAGTAATCAAGATGGCATGCAGCATACTGAGCTTACTGAGTATTCCGTTTTTTGAAGTCTTGTGAATATTAACACTTACCTGAAACAAAAACAATGTTAATGAATACGATGGAATAGGCAATAGTTACAAATTTATTATTAATAACGAGGTAATTGTAATATATTTAAAGAAATTCATTAACCTGGAATCCTATACTATACTGAAACGATAAGAAACAGCTCCCCGTTTCAACATTTACTAGACAAACGCTCTAAGCTCCCAATTAACTACAAAAGACTCATCTACATGACCATCATACGACCTATTTGGACTTACGGAGTAGAGCTTTGGGGCTCCACTAACCCATCGAATTCCTCTCGTATTCAATCCTTACAATCCAAAATCCTCCAAAAACTTCAGTACTTCCCCTTGTGTACATCGCAAATTGAGAGAACACGGGGATATGGGATCAGTGAAGACAATGGATCTGCCTGACCGAGGTACGAACCAGGATAGCTCAGTTGGTAGAGCACCACGACGGAAACATGGGTGACCCGGGTTCGAATCCCGGCCGGGGCCATATCTTTTCTATTCAAAATAAAAATACATAAAATAAATATTTTTTAAAATAATTTTCGGTCAACTGTTTTGATTTTTAAATATTTTTATTTTAAAGAGAAAAGATATGTCCCCTGGGTCGAAACCCCCTGGGGATTCGGGTTCGAATCCCGGCCGGGACCATATCTTTTCTCTTCAAAATAAAAATACATAAAATAAATATTTTTTAAATTAATTTTCGGTCAACCGTTTTGATTTTTAAATATTTTTATTTTAAAGAGAAAAGATATGCCCTCGGCTCGAAATCCACCTGGGGAGGGGTGTTTGAATCCCGGCCGGGGCCATATCTTTTCTCTTTAAAATAAAAATACATAAAATAAATATTTTTTAAAATAATTTTCGGTCAACGGTTTTGATTTTTAAATATTTTTATTTTAAAGAGAAAAGATATGCCCAGGCTCGAAATCCCCCTGGGGATTCGGTTTCGAATCCCGGCCGGGACCATATCTTTTCTCTTTAAAATAAAAATACATAAAATAAATAGCGACGAAGTGATTTTTGTTCTTAAAATAATTACAAAAACCAATATAATTACTTTAAGAAATGGAAGAAAATTGAAGAACTACCAAGGCTAAATAAAAAAAAAACATAAATAAAAAAATGTAGAGGAGGAAAAGCGCTAATAAGAGGAGAAAGTGATTAAACAACTAATTAAGGGTATGATAAGGGAGATGATAAAAAACAAGCTGTTAATAGAAGGGCAGGTATTGGCGGGAGTTTAATAAAGTCGGGCCCCCCCCCAGCAAATTGCTTCCCATCGAACATCCACCGGCCGAGCTGAGCCTCCGGATTTTGTTTACTGCCGTCGGATCTCGACATTAACAACACAACAGGCCTAAATTATTTAACAGAATTAATCCCAATACACCAGAGGATGGGAGATTTAAAACAGAGCTATCCGGTTTAAAAGCTAATAAATTGTTCCACACAAGGGACAAAAAAATGAAGATTGAAAATTTTGACAAAAAACTATTATTTGGTTGTGATCGAAACGCCAAACAGTAATTAGGATGGATATCGTCGCTACGAATGTACAACTTTTGGTGGAAATGAGCAAGTAACAGTAATGTATTTAGGTCAGCAACATAACAGAGTATCATTTTTTGATACTTCTCATCAATCTTTTTAGTAATAGTTCCAAAATTGTATAAACAAAAAAAATAGAGTTGCCAAGTATACAGTCGGCGCGGCTTTTTTCTTCCATCCTGTAAAATCACCTAAAGTATACTTAGGTAAGGTCACCTGTGGTCTAGTAGTTAACGTAACAAACTACTAAGCCCAAGATCGCGGGTTCGTAGCCCGGCAGGTGGCCCTAGGATTTTTTTAAGGGAGTAAAAAATCCTTAGTTACGCCGTCCTTCGGAAGGGACGTTAAACGGGGGTCCCGAGCCTGTACGATGTCAGGTACTCGTTAAAAATCCCTATCCTAATTAAACCTGGATAGGCAAAATTTAGAGCTCCCACTGTAGCATCGTCCAATTAGCCATAGCAGCATAAAGTGACGTTAAATGAACTAACAACAAGAGAATACTTAGGCGGTATTGTTTTGACAGCGAAACGTTGAAGAAGTAATTGAACAAATGAAAGTAATAAAAATCCCAAAAAAAAGTTATTACACATTAATTGTGGTAGTTCCGTATAAAAAATATATGAGCAATTTAATATCATTATTATTGTTAATTTATTGAATGGGAAGCTACAATATTTTATTTCATTCAATGAAGTCAAAATTAAGCAAACATCCTTTATTTGGTTTTAGCATATAATAGCATTGTTCTGTAACATACAGATCAAACGGAATAAAAGTCATGAATATCTACAGCCCCGGTGAATAAGTGTTCAAGTCTAATTTTCTCCAAAATGAGTTTCTTGTAGTTAAGTAAGCAGAATCGAGTTATTTTCGTAGTGAATAAGGGGCTAAGTAAGGTATTGGCTTGAAAAGGAGTTACTGTTCATATTACAACTCCATTTCAAGCCGAAAACTACGAGAATGATACGATTCCGTTTATCTGAAAGCAGTTAACTGTTTCTGGAAAAAATCCGACTAAACAACTTATTGTAATGGGGCTGTAAATATATTTGTTTAGTTACTACCTTACTGACAAGCAAGACCTAACGTCCAACACACTGAGATAGACTGGTATTGCAGGTAGAAATGCAAAGTATCGAATGAGAAAAAATACAACACATTTTTCGTTCTAAATTTATAGCTATGACTTCCAGTCCTCCTGTATCGTTTAATAACGTCCCACTGATTCCTGTAGTACAGGTCGGGTACTTAGGACTACAGACGTTTAACTTGAAATCCTCATACAAGACTGAAACGACAAGAAACAGCGCGCCGTTTCTGGCTCCTTCAACATTTAGTAGACAAACGCTCTAAGCTCTCAATTAATTACAAAAGACTCATAAACATGACAATCATTAAACCCATCTGGACTTACTTTGGGACTCCAATAAGCCATCGAATTCCTCTAGTATTCAATCATTAAAATCCAAAATCCTCCGTAAAATTCTCAATGCTCTTTATTATGCCACAAACAAACTCATCCATCATGATCTTAATATCCCATATGTTGCTGATTTGGCCCAAACTAGATACCTATCCTTTCATGACAAGCTCCATACACACTTGAATCCGCTAGTCTCTCAACTTGCTTCCCATACTATTACTGATAACCCTCCGAGGCGCCTGAAAAGAAGATGGCCACGAGACCATTTACTATAGAACTTTATTGGAGTGCTATCACTGGGTAGTTTCTCTACTTGTCTTTTATGCTAATATGTAACAATCATTCTATTTACTTGTTGTTTTAGTACAGTTGTAAATTTCATTCAATAAATTATTTTTTTTTTAATTATTGCTATTATTTTAGGAGTGATAATTATATGTAATCCATACAGACCCAAACATAAGGCACAAAACAAAGTCTACTGAGATAGGTAAGATACGCTGGATGATACACACATTTTGAATGAATGTTGAAACGGTTTCCTCACTTTCCTGAAAAGTGGTGTATCTTGAATTTGCATCGACGAAATTTATCAGGCATCAAAATGAAATTAATTTAAAATGGAATAAAACCTTACATATACAGTCAACCTTTTGCATATTATTATGTATGAATAAGTTATTCTAATTATTATTATTCTTAGAGGGAAAATAAGAGTAATAACATAAGAAATGACATCTCAGTCGAATTTGAGCTAATTATTTTGAAAGTATTTCACTTTTCCATCCTTCCAGAAAGAGGAATCAATCAAAAGAAAAAGCAACTCGATCCATCCTTTCAGGTATTAAGTAGCTTCTTCACATCAAGATATATCTCGCCGGAAATGGAAACCCACAAAGCCAGGAATAAGTATGCCTAAAGAGACGCGGTAGGACTAGAAGCGAAAGCCTTTGATAAGAACCCATGGCCGCATTTTCCTCAACAACATTTGATTTACAAAGCCTCCTTTAAGTCCTTCTGTCGGGGATCCCTACATCAACAAGCATCAAGCCTTATACATTATCTAACTTGAGGAACATCTTCCCCTAGGAGTACCAATGTTATTTTCGTGTAGAACGCTAAAAAAAGGTATGGATTCTGAATTATAATATAAACGGGAGAAAATGAGATAAAGCCATTACCATCATATAAAAATCTTTGTATATTTACCTTATATACGAAGAGGATAATAAACGGTAAAATCCGTTTTTAATTAGTATATTTTT
This sequence comes from Arma custos, assembly GCA_037127475.1. Classification (NCBI taxonomy): domain Eukaryota; kingdom Metazoa; phylum Arthropoda; class Insecta; order Hemiptera; family Pentatomidae; genus Arma; species Arma custos. The sequence continues at coordinate 127,773,011 of CM073760.1, read as the reverse complement.
TTTTTGCCTTGGGCTACCGATAAGAATTCCTTAAGAATACGAAAGTCTCAAACATTGTCTTAGAGTGACGTTTCAATTGTGAGAATAGTAAAAAATGTATTCTGGCTCCTCAACAACTACGAAGGAAGGTTATGGCTAGCATAACAACCGTCTACCAAGGTCAATGGTTCGCAGCGCGTCAGGAGGATCTAGAAGGAAGTAACAAAATCCTTGTTCATGCCGTCATTCGGAAGGGACGTAAATTGGGGGTCTGTAAGATGACGGAGATGTATGCTTTCCACACGTGGAGGTTTTGGATGTGGATGGAGCTGTGTGTGTTCAAAGATCTATCACTAATACATATAGCTGTTAAGTGTGGCAATATTTGAAATATTTGAATCAGGAAAAAAAAAAGATTCAAATCCTTATTATGTCTGGATTTAAAACGTAAGTATTCCCAATGTAACAATGTCCGATCAGCCATTGTAGAATAAAGTGATGTTAAATGAATACATTTAGTTGACGAGAAAGCAAAATTAGATCCAAATAAATGAGCATGCCACTTAAAATATAAATCCATGTAGAGCAATCATTACCCCATTAATGGTGGTAATTAAAAATTTAGTAAACTGAATTACAATAAATGAAAAAAAGGAATATAATCTGTCCATAACTTTTTTATTTGTTATTTCGGGAGAAGGGACATTCAAACCTCGTTAAATATGGAACTTTCTTTTTGTTGAGGGCACACAATGCTCAGTTGGAAACTGGCATAATTAAAGAGAACTGAAACAGATGCCAGGTAGGGGTCGCTATCAGGACCGAAACTTTTCGAACGAAGTACAAAAGGCAAATAAATATTTCAATAATATATTAAATTAAATCAATTGTATACATAAAAAAACAACTTAATTATCATTTGAAAATATTTATCAGGTCATTTTTACTTGTCAATAAAACGAATTAATAATTAAATAAATGAATTTCACCGTGAATTTAATTAGTAAATGGACAAAACTTTGCACAAAGGACTCGACCCCTACTTCAGAAGTTGTTAGTAATTTCAATACAATGTTATGTGACCAGGAAATATTTGGAAATTTTCTACGTTTATATCGCAGACATTTAAATTATCTCTAAAAATGAAAACAATGATTTTATAGTTTTATAATTTTACTTTGATTTACCAGTGGATTACCGTCTAAATCCATTGCTGTTGAAATCGCAAGCACAAAAATAATTTTTAAAAAAACCGACTCGGGTGATTCTTGTCTCTCTAATGCCGTTTGAAAATGTAGTTTATTAATTGACATTAAATGTGAACGAATTAAATAACGAAATAACTTAATTATAACATCCTGGGATGACATGGTTATTCTAGTGTTAGAGGACTGTTCATGTAGGGTGTTCTGTCTATGTTGAGTCTAGACCAAATGGGAAAAATCTTAAAACATTTTTAATTTTTCCAACAAAAAATTAAGGTTGCTGGGTGATAATGAAAACAAAAATAAATTTGTATTGAAAATACTTCAAGTGTAGTTAAGGTTCGATCAGATTTTAATCACTTCGTCATATATATATATATATATATATATATATATATATATATATATATATATATATATATATATATATATATATATATCACTAAACACCTGCTAAACAACTGGCCCCAATTTGATAACATTTTTTGTTGTTGACAGTTCTTGTCAAGTTGCTTCGAGAACAGTTTATTATTCAATCTGAAAAGACAAGAAACTGCTCGTCGTTTTCGTCTACTTCAACATTTACTGGACAAACGCTCTAAGCTCCCAATTAACTACAAAAGACTCATTTACATGACAGATATCAGACCTATTTAGGCATACGGAGTTGAGCTTTGGGGCTCTACTAAACCATCCAATTCATCTCGTATCCAATCCTTACAATCCAAATCCTTCGTAAAACCTCAATGCTCCTTATTATGTCAAACAAACTCATCCATCATGATCTTAATATCCCATATGTCACTAATTTGGCCCAAAATCCATCCATGACAAGCTCCATACACACTTGAATCCGCTAGTCTCTCAACTTGCTTCCCATACTATTCCTGATAACCCTCCGAGGCGTCTCAAAAGAAGATGGCCTCGAGACCATCTACTATAGAACTATATTGGAGTGCTACCGATGGGTAGTATCTCTACAAGCGTTATTCATGTCATATTGTACATATTGGCATATTTACTAGTTGTAATATTATTTTAGTTTCGTTTTATTTCTACACCCACTAAATTCAGTATTTGAATCAATCAACATTATAAAACAACATTTAAAGTTAACATTTCACACACCTTTAACAAAACTGTTTTCTTTTAACTAAATAACAAGACACAAATAGGAATAACCTCCCCGGTTCTCCCCTCACAGCTGTTACCATGGTAACCCTTTCAGTCACATTCAAATGAAAGACGTTTAGTCTTTTTACATATATATATATATATATATATATATATATATATATATATATATATATGTGTACAACTATAATTGTTTAATGTGATAAATACGTGGGGATATTTCAATAATCTACAATTGTGGGCTTGATGCAGGTTATATTTTGAAAGGAAACTAGAGAAAAGTAAATTAAAGATAGCCTGAGGCTAAACCAGGATCGCTATCAGAGACTGGCTGAGGACGACGGCTATTGAGCTACAAGGCGCCTCTACTTTAGGAAGGGAGAGGAGGAAGGGAGAGGAGAGATCTGCAGGCCCTTAATACTAAGTAGTCTTCCATTCAGCTCCTAAGTGGTCGGCTATTTTATATGCCATAATACTTAGCTTGCTTTATTTCATATTGTATATTTAATATAAAACTGTGTATTTTAATGATTTATTTATTATATGGCGCTACAACTCGGTGACGAGTCCTGGCCTCCTCTACCAGTTTCTTCTAGTCGTCAATGATTTTCCCAAAATATCCCTCGCATCTCTCTCTACACTATCCGACCACCTCAGTTTCGGTCAGTACGTTGGTTTCAACACCCTTCCCCGAACGCTTTGGTAATGTATTGCTATGTATCGTACCGGGCGGCATAATAAAAATAAATATGTTGTTACACAAAGAGCAATGTTTGGTTTGAAAAGAAACAGGTAACGTAGGTAAGAAGGGTTTGCCTACATGGTAAAGGTGGGTGAAGAAATAACAAAAAGAGGGGAATCGAGGACTCCAGTTGGAAGAACTCTCTGAACAGATCCTGAGGAAGACGGAAGGGAGCGGTAAACGACGCGGACGGAGGAGTACCTGAAAGCAGCAAGACCCGGAGAAGACAAACCTCACCAAGAACTCTAGATGTACCTCTGTTTATACCAATCCTCTATTACATCTGAATCATTATGAATATTCTTTAAAATCGTACTAATAAAATATATCTATTTAATTCCTTTGGTGCTTACTTAACCATGATGCACTATGTACTTATGAATAATATATTGATAGTAGAATTGATTAGTAAATTGGTAAACACACGACAGATCTCTGGAAAAGAATCCAATCAAAAGTAAAGTTAGAAAAAATAATTTGAGTAATTATCTTAAATGATAATCTGATATCCCGAAATCAATCAGAATATTTAAAATACGGTTACGGCCGCAGAAAGGAAGACGGAAGCAGGGGATTAGCGGCTTAAGTCCGTCAGCGGGAGACGTTAAAATAGGATTAGGACCTTCTTAGCATAGTAGATCCTAAGATTTATACGGGTCCGCTTCTGCTTTGTCGGAAAGAGATTAAGAAGATTCCAGGACACGGAAGAGTGGAGACTGTTCTAGAATGTTCGGCCTTGCCTTTTTAAATACCTCCCTCGCCTCGAGCGAGTCAGTCTGAGAGTAGACCATGCACGGTGAAGATATGTGATAAGTGAGTGTCAGTGTGATAAACTAGTGTTGAACCGGCCAGTGTAATAAGTGTATCAGTGAACTGTGACAGTCTCGCGAGTGTAATAAACTGTTTCTGTGTGTCAGTTTGTCATACTTGGAGAATCTTACGGTCGGTGGACTAGTGAACTGTAAGTGTTAATTATTAGTTATAAATTGTAGTGTAATTTTATAATATTCATAGAAATTATTGTAACTAGTTAAGCTATCTAGAATTAGTAATATCTTATATTATTGTAATAATTAAATAGGCCTAGGTTGTAATAAATATTTAGAATATTTTCATTATAAATTTATATTAGCTTAATAATTTAATTGTTAATAGTTTAATTGTATCCTTTTTATCACTTTTGTTAATAAATATTAGTATCTTTAATTAAGGAATTGTTTAATTCATTTTAATATCCAGTAGCCCGTAACAATATCTTACAGAGTATAAAACATAGCAGTATATTGCTGCCTGGACGGTCGAGTGTTCAACCTTAAGCTCATAAAAGGAATTAGATTAAAATTGAATTAAATTACACGAAAATGGAGGGTTTCAGAAGTAATTAGTAATCCAAAGTTGTAGTAATAGTAAACAGTAAATATTATAAAAAATGAAAGGATTGATAACAGCTCATTAAAATCTGTTTGACTTTTAATAGTTAATTTAAAGGGACATTTCATATGAAACGACCCAACAGAATGAAGCTTAGGTTCAATTGAAGAGATCCCATATGTGTGACCTTTGGAAAACACATAATTTAAATTTAATTGATAATATCTAAAAAAAAGAACAGCATTTAAAAACCTCTAGCTTTAGAAAATGGAAGGAATATTGTGCTCATTGGAAAGGAAGAAAAGAGGAGAAGAGATAGGGAACAATACCTTTTCTGGAAGCGGCATTAAAAAGTTGTCAACGTCATTTCCATCCCGGCTCGGTAATTATGCATGAGATACGTGACGTCGGGGCCAGCGCTCCGAGTAACCGCGAAATAAGCAGCATGTAAATCCTTCCCTCTGGCACAACCAGGCCGCTTCAAATGTGTAGGCTTTTCGAACCCGCGCCGCGGAAAGCAAAATATATATAAAAGTAAGTTTGAAATAAATATTAGTGGGTAGGTTATTATGAAATGCCAGTTTTTATTATATCTTAAATTCTGAGTTATTAAAAATTATCAGTAAAACCCATAATGGGTCTTGGGTTAAGTACGTGATAGAGACTGTACAGTTTCTAGGACAAGGGTTGTTGTCCATGAGGGATTTCAGATCCTACAGGGTCCATACCCGGATGTTAGCATATTAAAAAAAGTTTCTGCCACAACAGCCGTGGCATCGGTTGTTAATTAATTAATTAACATGTTAGAGAAGAATTGGTCGACTGTATCTTCTAATGTAAGGAAGAAATAGTTGGGGGTGCAGTCAATCAAAATACTTAAATAAGCGTAACTTATTTATTATGTGCCGACGTTTCACATTCACCTTTCTTCGCACCTGTTCTCACACCTACTTTTGGCATCCATCATATGTTATTAGCATAGAGTTCATTATTATTTAGCCTCATATTTTTCATCTACTGTATTTCTTTACCTACTTTCTATATGTTTATGTTATATTCACATCTTATTTTGTATTAATGCCACTTCTTTCTAACTATATACAGTTATATATTAACTTCCCTTACTTATATTTTCTTTTTCTTTTCATACTTCATAGTTCATAGTTATAAATACCACTATTTTCAATGTTTAATTTTTGAAATTTATCAATCTTTTCTTTCTATATATGCTTGTATTATTACATTTTACCTATGTAAACCCTCATGTCTGGCATCTTATCCATATCTATAATTAAACTAGTTTTTTCTAAATCCTTCATATTCCACCCCCTTTTTCTATATTTCAATCTTCTCATTTTGTATCTTTTCGTTTACCTCCTCATTTTTCTTTCCCTTTATATTATGTTTACATTTTATCCTTTTTGGACATTTATTTTCTCTATTTTATATTCGTATTCTTTAATTATTATCTGTCACTATTTGAATTTCTCTATGTCATCATCTACAATTTTATTTTTATCTATCACTATTTTAAGTTTATTATATTCTGTAACCACTCTTATATTCATTATCTTTATTTATCATATCTATTCACTATTTCATCATATCTAGTCACTATTTTAATTTCCACACCTGTACCACTTTACTACATTACTTGTCACTATATTCTTGTTACTGCAACGTTTTTTATATATTTCTGTTTGTTTCTCTCTCTTAGCCCTGAAGATGACCTAGATTGTAGGCCGAAACGTCGGCACACAATAAATAAGTTACACTTATTTAGGTGTTTTTATTGACTGCACCCCCAACTATTTCTTCCTTATATTAGAAGATACAATCGACCAATTCTTCTCTAACATAGTTACAAGTAAGTTTGAAATAAATATTAGTGGGTAGGTTCTTATGAAATGCCAGTTTTTATTATATCTTAAATTCTGAGTTATTAAAAATTATCACTACAACCCATAAAGGGTTAAGTACGTGATAGAGACTGTACAGTTTCTAGGACAAGGGTTGTTGCCCATGAGGGATTTCAGAATCTACAGGGTCCATACCCGTATGTTAACACATTCAAAAAAGTTTCTGCGACAACAGCCGTGGCATCGGTTGTTAATTAATTAATTAACAGTTTTTTATTTGTTTTATTTCGGAGAAGGGTGTTGTAATAAAATGACCATTCGCCGTTGGTTTGTGAAGCTTTCAGCTGGTGACTGAGATTAATTCATAAATAGATTATTAATTCGTAAATGGTTTATTGCTCCTTCCTACCCAGCGGTGAAACCATCACACCCACGTCGTACCGCAATGATATTGGCATAATGCAAGGAAACTGCATTCGTTAATTCGTAGCTATACTCTCACACAACAATACATCATGTTTTACGATTGACAGTGAAGAAACTAATAGAGCTTGGTTACGAAGTCCTCCCTTAACAACTATATTCGCCAGACTTACCTCCAACAGATTTCAGTCTGGTCAGAAATTTGAAGAATAAAGTTTTTGACAATTATTCTCAAGTAAAAAACACATCTTTAAACTTTACTCTGCAGTTTTCAGAAACTAATTTATTGTAAATTTAACTATCTAGCTCTACGTCAGGTTTAATTGCACATTTGTTTTTTTATTAATCTAAAAATATAACATAAACGATTCGTGAATATATTTTATATTCACTAATAATTACAGAAAACTAATAGAAAACATTATGATCCATTTAAATGGTTATAGGTAGAATACAACTGTACTAATAATAGCATTTTTTTATATACTTATTTATTTACAAATTTTATATATTTTTTTCAGAACAAAATCCATAGCTAAAGAATAACTAATTAATTATAATTAAAAATTGATAAACGATTAGATATAGCAGATATAACATTTTTTTTTTAAACTATTCATTGTGTTTCTTTATTTGCATTTTTTGATTGAATACATTTTTTCTCAATAAGGAAGCGCATCATGGCTGGGAATAGGGCCTCTTTTGGATTGAGAAAAGTTATGAGAACAAGTTTACTCTCCAGGAGCACACAGAACAAGTTATATAAAAGCTTGATGAGGCCAGTTGTCACCTACGCATCAAAAACATGGGCCTTGAAGACCACTGAAAAGCAGGCTCTGCTAGTGTTTGAGCGTCAAATAGCCCGAAGAATTTATGAAGGAGTCCTGATAGATGGGCAGAGGAGGATAGAAAACAAATGCTGAAATTAATGCCATTCTCGGGAACGAGGACCTTGTCAAGTTCATCAATTAATTGCTAGAATTAGTTGGCTAGGGTATGTACAACGTATGAATGATGATCAAATGCCAAAAAAGATGATCTATGATAGGATTCAGGCCAAAAGAAGGAAAGGACGATCTCGTAGACGCGGACTTCAAGATGTGGAAGACGATTAATAAAGATGAACATAAGAGGCTGGAGAACGAAAGCTTTGAATCGACAGGACTGGAGAAGAAGAGGCCAAGGTCCATCCTGGACTGGAGAGAAAAAAGAAAAAAAAAAGAAGATTTTTTTCTCAAATGCTTTTAGAGAATTTCATTCTGCCCTTACGCTAACTTCTGACGTCGTCTCATCAAAAATACTAATTAATTTTATGTATTATGAAGCGTTATAAAGCGAATGTATCAATTAAAATAGAGTTATGTAACTATTAAATTAATGTTGATAGCGTAAGAGTTGAATCTAGATGTTTTATAAATATTTAAAATGATAATAGTAATTAATTTACTTCAAGTGGTAATATCTTAATGTTCCAACAACCGACCATTATACAAATCAAATTACACTTAAACAAATATTTAATCATGTTAAATTAATTAATCAATTACCATCATAATATTACATCAACATAATTACTAAGTGCAATTTAACCAGTAATTACACCACTCGATCAGAGGCAATATTGCATATAAAACACTGAGAGTACACAGAGGCGAACTGCTTATTTAAATTTGTGGTTCACAATGCTTTTCACACAAATTACTAATATTTAATTTGGATGGGTTTGAGTCACAAAGTTTGTTTATTGATTCCCTTAGAATTTTTTCTCAGTTTTTTAAACCATTATTTTGTATTATTCAATGAAATTTACAACTGTATTATAATAATACAACAAGCAAATAGGATGAATTGTACATATTGTTATGCAAAAACACAAGTAGAGAAACTACCCAGTGGTAGTACTCAAATCGCAAGTTCAACTTAGAAGATCACGAGGCTATTTTTTTTTTCAGACACCTCGGAGGATTATCAGGAATTGAAGAGGTTCCTAGGTTTGAAACTAGTGGGTATTGTGTGGAAATTAAGTTTGTCATGAAAGATTGATATCGGATTCGGGCTAAATTAGCAACAAATGGGACATTAAGGTCATTATGAATGACTTTATTCGTAACTAAGTAAGGAGCATTGAGGATTTTACGAAGGATTTTGGATTGTAAGGATTGAATACGAGAGGAATTCGATGGCTTTGTGGAGTCCCAAAGCTCTACTCCATTTGTATACATTTATTTTAAAATAAAGTAAATCGAATTTTTTTTTCTCGAGACTTTAGCAATATTGGGTATGACGGTAAAAGAGTCTTTGCCTATATTAAAGTAAGACCGTATAAAAAAAAATAAAATAGTAAAATAAAAAACAAATAAATAATAAAATCGATCCTCCTATGTCTGCGTGGCTCTAGGTTTAATGATAATTAAAAATTAAAGTAATCCTTCCTTAACAATTCCAACAACTTAATCTAACTTTTTCAGAGGTGCTGAAGCTGTCACTTATTATATAATTATAAAAATATATGTACCCATATATTTACTTACAATACACATAATTATTAACCCTTGTGCGGAGTCTCCTCAGACTTTTCGTTCTTCAGTAGACTTTTATCTCTACTGGATAAGTATTCTTTAAATACTACATACCTTCAATTTCCAAAACCCTTACGGCGTTAATTTTTCTTTCCAAAATAGTTTTATTAAACCTAATGCTTTGATGTGGAAGGAAACGGTCCGGGTGGAGGCCAATAAATATCTCTTAGATATGGAGAAGTGTTTATTAAATAGCCAACGTTTCGACCCACATTGCAGGTCTTCTTCAGGGCTACTATGCAAAATGCAGACAATTATATGTGTGCACACCTAGTGTAGAAAGGTCCACCTGTATATATACAAGGTCAACTATTATCATTCAAGATGAATTCAGCAAGACGGGGCAAAAAACAAGACAGAGACAATCATTTTCAATCTTACTTAATATTATAAATGTGAAAGTTTGTATGTTTGTCTCTCTTTCACGCAAAAACTACTGAATGGATTTGGATGAATTTTTACAGTAATATAGGTTATACAGCAGAATAACACATAGGCTATAGCTAGCGCGGATTTAGGGGAGAGGGGGCACGTGCCCCCCCCGACAGTTTTTTAGGTACTGCGGAGAATCCATTATTGTACATAAATAAAGGAGAATCACATGATAATTGTGTTTAAAATAACAGAAAGGACAGGAGTGAAACTATTTGTTTTGATATCCTACGAATATTATAAATGCGAATGTTTGTTACTCATTCACTCAAGAACTACTGAACGGATTTGGATCAAACTTATTGAATAAAATAGGTTATACATCATAGGCTTCATCAAGGGCAGATTTATGTGGGGTCACGTGGGCATGCCCCCCCCTTTATAGTACATAATTAAAGACAATTCAGGAACTTAGCCTCTTGAAATTTGTAGATAGGTTCTTTGTATAGTTTAAGAAAGAAATTTGGATAATTCCACCCCAAGGGTTTCCCTTTTAATATAATGGGGGTTCAAAGGTTGTAGAGAATCCGTCAGTTTTGAAGTTAGGCATCTGAAATTATGGATGTACGAGTAACTTATATTTCAAAAAAATAATTAAATTATTTATTTAAAATGATCTTTCACGTAACTTTAGGTGATAGGCCGAATTCCACGCGAGCGAAACCGCGGGCATAAGCTAGTTGTCTATATTTCGCATATTTAGCCCTGAAGAAGGCCTAAAATGTGGGTCGAAACTGTTTTAAATAAGCAAAAACAGTAAACGATTACAAAGCCATTATCCAAGAAGGCACGTGTGACATCCTAGTACAATATAAGAACTTCAGAAACTTATTACTTAATTATACCACCACTTTGGAGCAGTTGAGACCTTCAGAAAGAGCGCGCAAGAAGTTGGGGAAATGATAAATAACTTTCCAACCTGGGAAGGCCAGAATACAAGAAGTTGCAAGAGCCAGTTATAACTGATAAAGAGATTAGCGAATTAATCAAAAAGTGCCAAGAGGCAACTTGTTGATCTCCCACAAATTGAATCAAGTTGGACAAAGTGTTCCCAGCGGTTTCTTAATGCTCGGATCTGAAGATAGTTAAATTATTTTCCGAATTAGTCCTAACTGATACCGCCAGGTTGCGTGCCAACTCTCCTCCTAATTCTTCTTTTCCCCTGCACGAAACATTTCTACCCCTACCCCTCCCCATGATTTTCTAGAGCAAGGGTTCCCAAACTTTTTTGTACTAAGCCCCCTTTTGTTGAAATAAAAGCTTCTCGCGCCCCCCATAACAATAAATTGTGTGGGCCTAGGAAGAAAACAAAAACTAATAACATTTAAAACAAAACATTTATTTATACTGCCATAAGGTGCAACAATATCAGTTTTCATAAAATACAAAAATTATTAATAAGAGAAAAATAGATTAGGTTGGTTAGTGAGATGGATGGGCTTGCATTTTTCTTACTAGTATGCCTATTCGTGGCTGAGTTTTAGTAAGTGCACAAAGCAAGTCACTAGCAACATCAAGTTTATTCCGATTTACAAGTTCAACTTGTCTCGCGCCCCCCCCCCCCTGATAGGGCCCCCGGTTTGGGAACCGCTGTTCTAGAGGATACGATGAAGGTTTGAAAGCCACTCTAATCATGAATCCTACTAATGCAAAATGAAAGTAAACATGTCCCTCATTAAGGCCTCAAGAAGACGTCCCTGGAATTCCCTGACAGTTATCAACAAGATGTTAAGGTAAAGGGGCGTGGACTAAATATTAATTTTAATCTTTGGTGTAAGAAAATATGAAATGCGATTTATCCATCACGTAGATACAACAAAAAAAAGTTCGTTAACGGGAGGGAAGTACACCGCTTGGTATGAAGGGAGTGTTAATTATTGTTTAGATGCTGGATTTTTTATTTTAAGAAAGGCAGCTCAAAAGAACTGTGTATGTAGCTTTGCTAAAGACCCCGGATAATATAATCTCTTAACAGGCATCCAATCAACCATTTCCTCATGGACCTTTACATTGCATTACATTGCGCCCCTCCCCCTCATTAAATTGTTGCTGCAAGGCCCTTGATGGAAGCACTCTTAATTATTCCACACATTAATGATTCAGCAGTCAGTTAAGAGCGAGGACCCCCTGATACCTTGTTTGTGAACAAGATCAGGATAAACGCCGTTACTCCATCTACACCCCATTCGGCACATCAGCTCCTTGTCTTTTACAGACGTATTTTCTATTTATGAAACAGAGGGTAATTGATTAAATATTAACAATTTTATAGATAGAGACAAATATTTATTAATTAGGCTCGCAGGAGGTTTCAATATTGTATGGAAAAAAAAAATCGTACCACTACATCCCATGAAGGGTCTGGAGTTCAGTACAACCCGTGAATGGCTCAGTACATGGTAGAAACTGTGCTGTATCATGGACAACGGTTCTGCAAGGATGTGACTTGTCCTAGGTCACGCTCAACCGCCAGATTTTTCCCCCTTATTTTTATAATCTTTTATAGAGGCTGGGTGGGCCTCAGGAGGGTCCTAGATTCCATATGATCCATCTCCCGCTGCAAACAGACTAAATAAAAGTAACTACCTGCAGCGGGATTTGAACCAGGATTTCCGGCATGGCAACTCAGTGCTCTACCACTGAGCCACTTCGCTCCCTTTTCAATATTGTATGAAGTGAAAAATACCACTTTTCAGAAGAGTGAAAACTGTTTTAAAGTTAATTTTTAATTATTATATCTGTCACTATTTTAATTTCTGTTCATCATCTATAATTTTATTATTATCTGTCACTATTTTAATTTTATTATATTCTGTAACCATTTTTATATTCATTATCTTTAATTATCACATCTATTCACTATTTCATTTTCACGTTACTACATTACTTGTCACCATATTCTTGTTACTGCAACGGTTTTTATATGTTTTTCTGTTTGTTTCTCTCTCTTAGCCCTGAAGTTGGCCTGCATTGTGGGCCGAAACGTCGGCACAAAATAAATAAGTTACACTTATGAAGGTGTTTTTATTGACTGCACCCCCAACTATTTCTTCCTTATATTAGAAGTTACAGTCAACCAATTCTTCTCAAACATGTTTTAAAGTTCATTCAAAATCAGTCGAACGTATTTTATCTTTTTTATACTGCACTATATGACACTAACTGAAACATTAGAAGTACCTAAATAAATATGGTAAAGGGCTAGGGCAGGTAGCGTAAAATGTCCCTTAAGGTTTACTGTCAGAGATGAGGGCAGTTGTCGGGAAACTGGAGTCAGTATGCAAGGAACTGGATGGAGCAATCTTATTATGCGATGGAGAGATTAATAAGTCAAATATATCGTCCCCTTTATTCTTGTAAGTAGTTTTGTAAGTTATCTTTGTAACCATGATCAGCACAAATAAATATAATGTTATTTAATAGTTATTCTTATTTAATAAAAAACTCCTGGTCAGTCAATAACGTCAACCTTTGGAGAAGTGAGGGATATGTCTCTCATTTATTAATGATATAGAATCAATATATATTATGTATAACTCAAGGTGGAATCCCATTTTAGTATTTAAATATATTCATATCAAAGGATCTGACTTTTCCTTGATATCATATTTTGGGCAGTGAATGCAATATAGCAATATGGTTGGATTTTACGGGTTCTGCACTCTCTCACTGAGCTAACCCAGTCTCTTTAAAGTTGGAATCCTAACTTGGCAGAAAAATCTGGCATTTGACTGTCATATCGGAAATACCATATTCTTGCACAAACGTTGTCCAGAAAAAGTGGAATTAATTGAACTTAGGATATTAAGTATTAAAGTTGTAGACACGAGAGTATAGAACTGTGAGAGAGTTACGTCTCTATCACGGTAGTGACATGTATTAGTGATAGGAGTTCGTGCCATCTCCAGGCCTCAGTATCAGAAACTGGCACTAACCTCACTGTACATATCACTGTCAACTTCAATGTCAATCAATAACTTCACTGATCGAGTGGAGCACGTACTAACTTCGCTGACGAGATGAACTACTTCCGTTCCACGTTTTTGTGTTTCCATCCAATTAAAATATCTACAGCCCCGGTGAATAAGTGGTCGAGTCTAATTTTCTCCAAAATGAGTTTTTTGTACTTAAGGAAGCGAATGACCATCATACGACCTGTTTGGACTTACGGAGTAGATCTTTGGGGCTCCACTAAGCCATCGAATTCCTCTCGTATCCAATCCTTACAATCCAAAATCCTTCGTAAAATCCTCAATGCTCCTTATTTTGTTAAGAATAAAGTCATCCATAACGACCTTAATGTCCCTTTTGTTGCTGACTTGGCCCGAACCCGGTATCTATCCTTTCATAGCAAACTTCATTCCCACTCAAACCCTCTAGTTTCAAACCTAGCTTCCTCTTCAATTCCCGATAATCCTCCGAGGCGTCTGAAAAGAAGATGGCCACGTGACCTTCTGATTTGAACTTTGATTTGAGTCCTACCAGTGGGTAGTTTCTCTACTTGTCATTCTCTTGTCATTATGTAACAAGCATTCTATTTACTTGTTGTATAATTGTAATACAGTTGTAAATATCAATAAATAAATTTTAAAAAAAAGGAAGCGAAATGATGCTATTTCCGTAATTAATGAGCGAATAAGTCAGGGTTTGGCTTGATAAGGATTCATTTCTTATATTATAACTGAATTTAAAGCCAAAAATTACGAGGGTTATACGATTCCGCTTCCATCAATACAGTCAACTCTCTCAGGACAAAATTGGACTTTACCACTTATTCACCGGGGCTGTAAATACTTTCCTAGATATCCGACTACTGATCTATAATTCATTACAGGGACATTTACTTTTTACTGAACGTTGTAAAACTAAATGAATCACAGTATGGAAAGATCAAAAATCATAACCTCGAAACTCGCCTCGTGAACACGCAGTGGTCAATAAGGGTCCGCGAGTTAAGAATTCATACAATCCCCGAAGGGTCAGGTAACTATTAGGCCACAAAGAGCGGAGGTAATGGACCACAAAGTGGAGGCTAAATTATATCTCTACTGCCTCAGAGAATAAGTGGTTAAGTCGGAGTTTGTCCAGAGAGTGTTAACTGCTTTCGGATAACAGGAATCTTATCATTTTCGTAGGTTTTGGCATAAAATCCAATCGTTATATTAAACAAAAAATTCTTTTCAAGTCACTGCTTTACTTGACTACAAAAATAACTCAATTCCTCTTAATTTTTTTTAGATTAATTTATTGATATTTACAACTATAATAATATTACTACAAGTAAATCTGCTAATGTGAACAAATGACATGAAAAAAAAAATATAGCACTCCAAAGTTCCATAGTAGAAGGTCTCGAGGCCATCTTCTTTTCAGACGCCTCGGAGGGTTATCAGGAAAAGTATGGGAAGCTAGTTGAGAGACTAGCGGATTCAAGTGTGTATGGAGCTTGCCATGGAAGGTTAGGTATCTAGTTTGGGCCAAATCAGTAACATATGGGATATTAAGATCATGATGGATGAGTTTGTTTGTGACATAATAAGGAGCATTGATGATTTTACGAAGGATTTTGGATTGTAAGGATTGGATACGAGAGGAATTCGATGGTTTAGTAGAGACCCCAAGCTCAACTCCGTATGTCCAAATAGGTCTGATAACTGTCATGTAAATGAGTCTTTTGTAATTAATTGGGAGCTTAGAACGTTTGTCCAGTAAATGTTGAAGTAGGCGAAAACGACGAGCAGTTCCATGCCTTTTCATTGTTGTTTGCGGATCCGCTTACTTAAGTACAATAAACTCATTTTGGAGAAAATTTGATTTAACCAATAATTCACCGGGGCTGTAGATATGTCAACAGGGACAGAGGTAAACCTTAGAGCAGCACGTATCACACATTATACAATGCGGTCATTCTATGATTATAAATTAAAATATTAATTAGTCAATCATTCACATGAGTAAATTAAAAACCTTTTCCAGTCATTATTATTTTTCTTTATTCTAAAAAACGTTTCGACAATTCCATGTCATTTTCAATTTACATCATTTTTTTAAAATCTTTCAACACTATTTAATTTTAAAAATATTTTCTAAAAAATTTTTTGTACATTTTCAACCTTTTTGGTTAATTGTCATATAATTTAAAAATAAAGCTTAGAGTTATAGTGTACTCCATGGTGTCAATTGACCATGGAGTACACTATAACTCTAAGCTTTGTTTTCAATTATATGACAATCAATCAAAAAGGTTGAAAATGTACAAAAAATTTTTTAGAAAATATTTTTAAAATTAAATAGTGTTGAAAGATTTTAAAAAAATGATGTAAATTGAAAATGACATGGAATTGTCGAAACGTTTTTTAGAATAAAGAAAAATAATAATGACTGGAAAAGGTTTTTAATTTACTCATGTGAATGATTGACTAATAAAGATGCACTCCAGTTACAAAAACAAGATATTTAGAATTAAAATATTAATTTAAAAAAGGAGGAAACACAGTTCTTAAAATTATGAATAAAAAAAAAACCTGTACCTACAACTCATGAAGGGTCATAGGTTTAGAGGTTCAGTACATTGTAGCCACTGGTGTTTCCAGGATAATAATGAGCAGCGAGGAGAATTGTCCTAGATCGCGCTCAACCGCAAGGTATTCATCTCAATTGACGGTAGCAACTTTCTAGAGGCTAGGTGAACCGCACAGGGGTTTGTAGATCCCAAGATGTCTATCCATGGATATCAGGTTAAATAATTTATCTGTCATAGCCGTATAAATAAAAACAACTTATATTAAAGAATTACTTCGGGGATATTTTAAATAAAATACATATTAACTAAACCCCGACGAGGGAGATACCATTAGCATGTCATACTACAACCCTACTGGTCTAGGCATGGAATATATTTGCATATCCTTAACACATTGATGGATCGTAAGTGATGTTGACACTAAAAACGTGGTGAGGTAGTGGAGCCTTCAGCATAGAAAAAAACCTGCACCACTACAACCCGTGAATGGGTCTGGGGCTCAGTACATGGTAGAGACTATACTGTTTCAAGGACAACGGTTCTGCAGGGAGGTGATTTGTCCTAGGTCACGCTCAACCGCCCGATTTTTTTAGAATTTACAATAAGAAGAAATTGATTGCCTATTAAACAAATAGTGATGTTGACACTAAAAACGTGGTAAGGTAGTGGAGCCTTCAACATAGAAAAAAACCTGCACCACTACAACTCGTGAATGGGTCTGGGGCTCAGTACATGGTAGAGACTATACTGTTTCAAGGACAACGGTTCTGCAGGGAGGTGATTTGTCCTAGGTCACGCTCAACCGCCCGATTTTTTTAGAATTTACAATAAGAAGAAATTGATTGCCTATTAAACAAATAGTGATGTTGACACTAAAAACGTGGTAAGGTAGTGGAGCCTTCAGCATAGAAAAAAACCTGCACCACTACAACCCGTGAATGAGTCTGGGGCTCAGTACATGGTAGAGACTATACTGTTTCAAGGACAACGGTTCTGAAGGGAGGTGATTTGTCCTACATCACGCTCAACCGCCAGATTTCCTCCCTTGTTCAGGTTCCCTATTTTTATCATATTTTATAGAGACTGGGTAAGCTACAGGAGAGTCCTAGATCCTATTTGGTCCTTTAGAACAGGTCCGGTACTTAGGACTACACCTTGACAAACGCTTAACTTGGAATCCTCATACTTGATTGAAACGACAAGAAACAGCTCGCCTTCTCAGGCTACTTCAACATTTACTAGACAAACGCTCTAAGCTCTCAATCAATTACAAAAGACTCATATACATGACAATCATTAGACCATCTATCGAATTCCTCTCGTATTCAATCCTTACAATCCAAAATCATCTACGAACAAAGTAATCCATAATGACCTTAATGTCCCATTTGTGACTGATTTCCACTCAAACCCACTAGTTTCAAACCTCGCAACCTCTTCAATTCCTGATAATCCTCCGAGAGGTTTGAAAAGAAGATTGCCTCGTGACCTTCTAAGTTGAACTTTTTATTTTAGTACTACCACTGGATAGTTTCTCTTCTAGACTTTATCTCGGGACATTATTTATCTTTGATTATATTTACTTGATGTATTCAATATAAAGTTATATATTTCGATAAATACATTTTTTTTTTTAAATAACCATCGATTCGTTTTCACACGACTGGTATTGCAAGTAGTTATCAGCTGAGAGATGATTGGTTTCCTCAACAATTACAAAGCGCCGGTATTTAGAGTCCTCAGCATGGCATGTGCTTTATAGCCAGCCATTTAACAGCTGGCAAACGGAACCACAAATTATCTGCTCCATTTTATCGGTCATTTAAAAGCTGTAAAGAATGTGGACGACTCTCGGGTCGTGAGAACTTAGTCACGTCTGGGCAATACTTTTCCCCAACCCGAGCTATTTTTTTTTTCTTCTTCTTCACTTTATAAATTTTAAACCAACATTTTTATGGAAATTTATAACAGGTCTGGAATCTATTAATCAGAGCATTATTTCACCTGTTCAACAACGTAAGATATATATCACTTAAAAAGCCATAAAAAAAAAGTAATAAAAAATACTGTTTCCCCCTTCTTTTTGGTGCCCTGTTTTTATAATATTTTAATAGAGGCTGGGCGAGCCCCAGGAGGGTCCTAGATCCTATATGATCCATCTCCGGCAGCAAACAGACTAAATAAAACTCTTGCCTGCAGCGGGATTTGAACCAGGATTTCCGTCATGGCAACTCAGTGCTCTACCACTGAGCCACTCCGCTCCCATTCGTATCTGACTCAAAAAGATTTTTGATAATTGAATGGTAGTACCAGAAATTAGAAGTTATAAAAAAACAGCTTTACATATTTTTACATAAAAGTATAATTTCATTAGGTAATTCGTTTATGCTATTGGGTTTCAATATACACTCGTATGCGTCAAAATCGTATAATAATTGTGCACTTAAGATATCGACAGACCCTCTTAAGAGCGATGACTACGTCAGAAAAATCATGAGTATTTTTTTTTTAATCAATAGAAAAAAAAATCTGTATCACTATGGCTCATGAAGTGCCTTGGGTTCAGTATGTAGCAGAGACTGTATTCTTTCTTGGATAACCGTTGAGCAGGTAGATAACTTATTACGTGATTGGACCATGAGGGATCAAACGACCCTCCCGGGGTTAACCCAACCTTAATAAAGTGAGAACCCTTAATTGAAGGAAAACCTTGCGGTTGAGCGTGATCATGGACCAATCACCTCCCTGCACAAACGTTTTCCTAGAAACAGTCAAGTCTCTACCATGTACTGATAATATTAACTGTGGTAACTTTTTTAGGTATTTTAATTTACACATTTACCAGTATAACACAGTTACCAGAACATTTATAAATATATGAAATTATAATTTGTTTCCTCAAGTCCTTTTCTATTTTTTTATTTATAATCCGAAACGAACAGCCTATTCCCTAAGGGGGGGCGCCTATAAAGAAAACAGTCGGACTCAAAAGGTCCTTTAATGGGTAGAAGCCTTGATTTCATTATCAAAGAAGATACAATCAAACGTTGTATTGTTTGAGCCAACTTCGTTAGCCCTTAAGGGCAAATCCCTTCTTCTTCGTTCCCTCTAGTCTTCCCCGAGAATGCTTTAGAATCCAGAGGAGAGTGTAACGAACAAACCTAACAGTGTTTCCTAGGCAAGACTCTATCTCACAATTGAATCCATTAGTTTATATCGATTACTACAAGAATTCGTTTAGGATATCACGGCTAGAAACCTAGAAGGATGTACTATACGACATACATTGAAATTTAAAACCCTCAATAAAATTGAGCATTCCAGTTTCACTAGCATAAGATAAAAAGGAGGAAGATCTTTGCCCCCTCAATCAGCTAAAGTAGAGCTAGAAGTATTCGGGTCGATAAGAGAAAAAGACTTTAAAGGACTAAAAAGGAGCTTAAAGTATAAAAGTAGACGGGCAGTTGAAAGTTGAGAAGGACAAGGACTTTAAAGGAAGGAGGGTCGAGATAAAATGGCTGAAAACAGAAACTATCCTTCATTAGAATTCATTAGAATTTTAAATTTTCTCCTTTGGTATAAATACAGTCGAATCGTCGCTAAGTTACCACGAAAAAAACAACTTCTTATACTTAATTTGAAACATGAACCGCATTTGAAACATGACCCAACACCTCGCATACGCTGGTGATGAGGTAGTCACAGCAAGAAATGTGAAAAAGTGCTCTTGAAAGCATTTTGGGAAGGTGTAGAGGCAGCTAGGAAGGCAGGGCTCATTATAAATTAAGATAAAACAAAGTACATCCTCTCATCCTGTCATCCAGTGGATATCTCCAAGGAAGAGGTTGCAGTTTTGAAAATGATAAGGCATTTAAGTATCTTGGCATCATTATAACAGAAGATAACAGACTGGAACATGAAATAAATGCCAGAATCGAAAACGGTAACAAAATTTTCTACAAATGAACTCTCCGTCAAAAGTATTGCAACACCCATAATTCTCGAGATTTTCTTGGTTTCCATCTGAATCCGTACTTTGTTTATATTTACAGTAATATTATTTACTAAATGAGATACATTAGTAACTAGACACTTCATTCTTATTCGCTGTTTACCAACAAACGATAAGATTTTGGATTATTCATTTCAAATTTCCTTTCAGTCCAAGTTTATCTTTCGTGTGCCTCAAGTCTGTTTCCTCTTTTCTCTTTAGTCTAGTTGAAACAATTAATTTTATCCACAAAGAATCGTTTAAGCCGCGATGATTCGGTCAGAATCATCAATCTCTCTGAAGAAGGCAAATCATTGCGTTACATCGCTAATCGCCTTGGGATTCACAATTCTTTCCTTTCGGGGACCATAAGAAGGTACAGGGAGACTGGTAGTCAATCGAGGCGACCAACGTCAGGGCGTCCTAGGATTACTAATCCCATAGATGGCCGCTTTATTAAAATGCAAGCTCTTCGGAAGCGTAATTCTACAGCTTCTTCCATTAAAAACTTGATCGCTGGTGTTTGAGGGATATCAATCTCGGATTGAATAGTCATTAGAAGACTGAGGGAGTCAAACCTCAGCTCAAGAAGGCCAGTGAAATGTCCTCTTCTCACCACAGAACACCGCGTAAAGAGATTGAGATTTGCAAGACAACACCAATCTTGGACTGTGGAGGAATAGAAAAAAGTTGTATTCACGATGAGACGAGAGTGGCCCTTAACAGACAGGATGGACGTGAAAAAGTTTGGAGAAGGCCTGGAGAACGGTTTAGTCAATGCTGCACGTTAGAAACTGAGCCATTCGGAGGAGGGTCTATCATGTTCTGGGGCGGCATATTTTTGTGAGGCACGTACAGAGTTAGTGCCAATCAAAGGAGGGGTCTTGATTGCTTTGAGGTATGTAGAAATGATTCTTCAAGATCATGTAGTGCCTTTTATGCCGTTCATAGGCTCTGAATCGTTGCTCATGCATGATAATGCCCGCCCTTACAAGGCAAGATGTGTTTCTGAGACCTGAATACCATAAATATCCACACCATTGATTGGCCAGCAAGAAGTCCTGACCTTAACCCAATCGAGCACGTTTGGGATTATCTCAAAATATTGGTTCTGTCACGAGATTCACCTCCTACTACCTTTGAAATGCTAAAGGCAGCTGTATTGGAGGAGTGGGACAATATGCCCCAAGATTTTATTCAAAACCTTTTTACTAGTATGCCAAGACGAGTGGAAGCAGTCATTTAAGCCAGATGGGGCAATGCGTCTTATTAAATGTAAATTAAAAATTTAAATTGTGATTTAAAAGTTAAAATTGTCAGAAATTAAAAGTTTAGAAAGTAAGTTTTTTAACGTTTTTGTTAATTGGAAGAGATATTGTAATTTATTTTAATAAAACTTGTTTATGACCAGTTTAAAAATGCTTAATACAGACTTCAGAACCTTTCTTTGTTATGAAAAGACAGAAGTTTTTGTAAAATTCAAATATTTCAAAGTGTTGCGATACTTTTGACGGGGAGTGTATATATGCGTTTGAAAGCTTTTGTGTGTGTGTGTGTGTGTGTGTGTGTGTTTGACCTAGAAACATATTTATTTAAAACATCTGACTATATATAGTTATAATTAGTTAATTATAAGACATCTGATCTAATCTATTGATTGTGTATGTAATGTCGGAGAACACTGAAAGCATTGTATAACTCCTCATAATAAATGCAAGGAAAAAAAAGAAATAATAAAATAAATAAAAGATAGGAAAAAAGAAGAAAAAATAGAGGGATAAAAAATAAAGGAAAAAAAATGCAGTTCTCCGATACAAAGATTATTCCTTATTATTATTATATAGTATTCTATATACATTACTGTACAAGTGATAATAAGTATCATTCCGCACAGTTATCACTTCGAAAGCAAGGGCGTAATAACTCCGCTGTTGATCGCCCCACAACCTCATCCTAATCCTAATCGAAGCTGTAACAAATGCTATTGGTCCCTCAGAAACGTGTTCCGAAATAGAGCTATACCCCGTAGCCTCAAAATAAGGGTATATAAGACGATACTTCGTCCTGTCGTCATCTATAGTGAGGAGGAGTGGACTCTATCCAAGCAGCATGAGAGATTATAATCTCTCATGCTGCTTGGATAGAGTCAATAATTATTGAATACATGGGAGAGAAAGATTCTTAGAAAAGTGTGTGGTTCAACCAAGGAAGGAAATCGTTTCAGCATGAATAGGAACCAAGAACTTAAGGAACTTAGGGAACGTCCACAGAATGGATAAAAAAAGCTCCCAGAGCTGGTCCTGGAGGGACGTCTAGAAGGAGAAAGAGGAAGAGGAAGGCATAGAAGGCGGTGGCTGGACCATGTGGAAGCAAACCTTAAGCTCCTGGGGGTACGAATGGAGAAGAGCAGCGTAAGATCGTTCGAAGTGGAGGAAAATTGTGAGGAGGTAAAGATCCATGGACCATAAAGCCATGTGATGATGATGATGATTTTAAACTGGAGAGTTTTAATTCTCAAAAATAATAAGTAAGACTTAATAAAAGAAAAAAAAAATATGGGTGTTGAGTTCAGTACGTGGTAGAGACTGTACTGTTTCTTGGACAACGGTTGTGCAAGGAGGCGATTTGTCCTAGATCGCGCTCAACCGCCATATTTTCCTCTTATTTTGGATAAGCACTTTATAGAGACTGATTGAGCACCAGGAGGGCCCTAGATCCTGTAAGATCTATTTCCAGCCGCTAAAAGATTAAATAAAAGTCTGCCTGCAGCAGTATTTCAATCTTCGGAACGGAAATCCAGCGCTCTACCAGCAACTCTGCTCTCAGGTTGTGTAAGACGTGCATTATAAATATTGCAACAAGAAGATTCGATTCGTAATCATAAGCATTTTTAGACCCTAGAAGGTTCATCGCAAATACAACACTCCATAACATACTCAAAGGTACTCAAGCTACGAGGAACTCACTAGATTTTGCTTCTAACACACAGACCGACGTATATATGTATATATATGGAATAAGTTATCAGCCGTAGTGGTGAGTTTCTACCGCATGCCATAAAGTTCCGTCAAGATAAGGTGTTCAGATAAATAAATATCGGTCTAAGCACAAAAAGGTTCTTCTATGTTATAATCAGAGACCCACAAAAGTAGAGTTCACTTCACAATAATATTATAATTTATTTTTAAAACCATCTTCTTTTCAGACAACTCGAACGATTATCGGGACTTGAAGAATAGGTTTGAAACAATAGGGGTACGCCCACGGAAACCTCTCGATTATAAGAATAAAAAACAACGAGAACCAACAAACATTCAACATTCTTTTTTCTTAATTACAAAGCAACTGAAATTAACCACTAACGATAAGTGCCCTAGTTTTTCACTAATCCTGGGCTTGTCCGACCTGAAGTCTTAATAATACTTAAGATGCGGACTTAGCGAACAGTAATTGAGGGGATTTTAACAAAGTCAAAGAAAAACGACTTTAGCTTGACAAGCTTTTTTTTCCTCGTCTCCCTCTGACCTTCATAAGGCTTAACAGGGATTTAAACTTGGCGCAATAGCAAAGGACTTTGAGGAAACAAATTAAAATTTCATATACCGAGAAGCGAACCAGGATGGCTGAGATGGTTAAAGCACCACCACGGACAGGTGAGAGACCCGGGTTTCGAGTCCCGGTCCTGGTCATATCTTTTCTTTTCAAATAAAATTTCATATTTTTGAAAATGTTCTGGTAACTGTGTTAAAAATAGGTCACCTGTGGTCTGGTGGTTAGCGTAACAAACTACTAAGCCCAAGATAGCGGGTTCGTAGCCCGGCAGATGGCCCTAGGATTTTTTTAAGGGAGTAAAAAATCCTTAGTTACGCCGTCCTTCGGAAGGGACGTTAAACGGGGGTCCCGAGCCTGTACGATGTCAGGTACTCGTTAAAAATCCCTATCCTAATTAAACCTGGATAGGCAAAATTTAGAGCTCCCACTGTAGCCTCGTCCGATTAGCCATAGAAGCATAAAGTGACATTAAATGAACAAACAACAACTGTGTTATAAAGCCCATATGTCATTTAATTATTTTTCAAATGTGTAAAGTAAAATATCTAACACAATTATAAAAACATTTACCACAATTAATATTATCAGTACATGGTAGAGACTTAACTGTTTCAAGGATAACGGTTGTGCAGGGAGGTGATTTGTCCAAGATCACACTAAACCGCCAGATTTTCCTCCAATTACCGGGTACCCACTTTATTGAAGCAGGGTTAACCCCAGGAGGGTCGTTGTATCCCTCAGGGTCC
Organism: Arma custos; assembly: GCA_037127475.1. NCBI lineage: Eukaryota > Metazoa > Arthropoda > Insecta > Hemiptera > Pentatomidae > Arma > Arma custos. The sequence goes on along the minus strand of CM073760.1, from coordinate 127,748,475 downwards.
AATCACATAATAACAGTTAACCACATAATAATAACCTACCTGCATAACGGTTATCCAAGAAAGAATACGCCTAAGAAATTTCATTGGTCAAGTTGGTACAGTTTTTTTTCCTATTGATTAAAAAAAAATTACATATGATTGTTCTGACGTAATCTTCGCTCAGAGGGTCTTTCGATATCTTAAGTGCACAATTAAATATACGCACCTAAGGGCTTAAACGGGTAATTATTTACTACTTATTTATTTATTAAATAATTACTTTTTAAGAGGGGCTTAAAAATGTAATTATTATTATTATCATGAATATGTTATTTTAATTCTCTTGTTTATGTTACTGGAGTACATATTTTTGAGTCATTCATTCGAGTGAGTAAAAAAAAAAACCTTTTTCCAGTCAAACACTTTTTTATTTATTTAAAAACATGGTCATATAATAATAATAATGACCATGGAGTACATTACAAACTCCAAGTATTAAAAGAAATAATTTTAATTAATTGACAATCTACTAAAAGGTTAATAATGTACAAATTTATAAGTAAAAAAATATTTGGATAAAATAATAAACGGACTTATAAGAGATTAAAATTGAAAATGACTGAAGAAGTCGAAACGTGTTTTCATATAAATAAAATAGTGTTTGGCTCGAAAAAAGTTTTTTTTACTCACTCGAATGAATGACTCATGAATATGTTATTTACTAAGAACAATGAACCTACTATTGGGACAATAAAAATAAAATATTAAACCTTCCTGTTGCGCAGTGTTTCGTATAATATCCTATTATAGTAATTATTATAATATCCATATTAATATATATTATTAATACTAGTAATATATGATAATGTACTGGTAATATATGATAACTACTATACTATTCTAATAGGGGAGCTACTAAGGCCTGGAGACGGTGAAGGCACCAGCAGGTCGTCAGAATAATTACAGGTTGCCTTAAAATCCAGGGGAGGCACGCCATTTCTTACAAATTATATCCATCAAACAACTCCCTCTCTCAAAGGCTTCTCATATAATTTCACGCTAAAGGCATAATATAAAACTAAAATTATATCAAGATGGGAGAGGATTCAACTTCTCAAAAGAACTTATAAAAAAAAAGAAGGTATTTTCTTTTATTGAAATACGGTATGAAAAAAGTGTGCATATTTTTGTCTATTTTTGATCTCTAACAATATCTCGTGAATGTATATTTGGAAAGAAATGGTATGTGCTTACTTACATCTTTTTTTTTTTTTTAAATTTATTTATTGATATCTACAACTGTATTACAATAATACAACAAGTAAATAGGCTAAGTGATATATAATGACATGAGAATGACAAGTAGACAAACTACCCACTGGTAGTACTCAAATCAAAGTTCAAGTAAGGAGGTCACGTGGCCATCTTCTTTTCAGACGCCTCGGAGGATTATCGGGAATTGAAGAGGAAGCTAGGTTTGAAACTAGAGGGTTTGAGAGGGAATGAAGTTTGTTATGAAAGGATAGATACCGGGTTCGAGCCAAATCAGCAACAAAAGGGACATTAAGGTCGTTATGGATGAGTTTATTCTTAACAAAATAAGGAGCATTGAGGATTTTACGAAGGATTTTGGACTGTAAGGATTGGATACGAGAGGAATTCGATGGCTTAGTGGAGCCCCAAAGCTCTACTCCGTCTTACATCTTTAAATTTTCTTTATTCAATACTGATAAAAAGAAAAAAACTGTACGACTACAACCCGTGAACTTGTCTGGGGTTCAGTACATGGTAGAGACTGTACTGTTTCATGGACAACGGTTCTACAAGGAGGTGACTTGTCCTAGGTCACGCTCAACCACCAGACTTCCCCCCCCTCCCTCTTATTTTGAATAACCTATTTTGAATGACACTTAAAATGTCATACAAAAAAAAAGTAATAAAAAATACTGTTTCTCCCTTCTTTTGGGTGCCCTGTTTTTATATTTTAAAGAGGCTGGGTGAGCCCCAGGAGGGTCCTAGATCCTATATGATCCATCTCCGGCTGCAAACAGATTAAATAAAAGTCTTGCCTGCAGCGGGATTTGAACCAGGATTTCCGGCTTGGCAACTCAGTGCTCTACCACTGAGCCACTCCGCTCCCTCAATAGCGATGAAGAACTTTAAAAAAAAAAAGCACCATGGAGCAAATTTTATTAAATTACGCTATAACTTTCTTCCCCAATTTTAAAGAATCTCTCAAAGAGCTCAAATTACAGAGTACCGGCTTACTGTAAAAAAAAATAAAAAAGTTCAATACATTTGATTACATCCAAAATGTCCTCAATTAACGCTGTAAACGCAAATCAGTCGACCTAATTGTTCCACAACTATCAGCATTTTTGTGAAAATATCGCACCCTAAGCATTCATAATCTTTATTTATATAATTTCAAATGTTCAAGACCTATGCATAACAAATTTACTGCATCGCTAAACATAATCATAGAAAACGAGTATAAACGCTTACATCAAAGCTATACATATTATAAAACAAAGTGCTCGTGCGCGTTTGCTCGCGGTAAACTCAATAACTACTGCACGTATTTTCATGCGGTCTTCACCAATAGATAAAGTGATTCACCAGGAAGGTTTAAGTATATAATTTATCGAGGTTTTGTGTAAATGGGTTGGAATACCGATGGGTTTCACCGAAGACGCTGCTTGCCTAAATCCGTGCAATTACCTAACGTGCAAGATAATAAATTCGTATATAAAGAAATATTTGGTTTTGTTTTTATTTTTATAATTTCTATATAATAAAGTACATTAGCTGAGATGGGAAGAAAGAAAATCAAGACTCCCAAAGAAGCGTACCAATGATATTCAAGTGGTCCTTAGTGACCGGTACGTGATAAAAAACAAAAAATACATTGCTCAGACAAATTATGTATTTTAAGTAGGATATATGTAGGGTGGGTCGCTAGTATTAAATAAATACTTAGACTTTTCACAAACGGCCACACTTTTTGCATACTCTCTTCAAAATACCATTGTAGGATGTCCTACATACAAACGTTTTCAAGAAAAATTACAAGGACAATCAATCAAAATGAAATGGCCACGGTGACTAGGAGCAGACTAAAACCAACATGGATGAGTGATTAGTTATCATTGCAATTTATATCAAGCCACGGGAGAGGAACCGCTGGGTACTATTCTTCTTCAAGCCTCTGTTGTCATTTTTATATATATATATATATATATATATATATATATATATATATATATATATATATATATATATATATATATATATATGTCACTGACAGTCAATTGTTTTTAGTTGACAGATGTGGGTACAAATATAAAGAGAAAAAATATATAAAAATTCCTACTGACCGGTTTTCTATAATAATTAGAGAATTTTGAAAAACCAAAATTTGGTACAAAACACATAGATCTTATTGTATGTGGTTTATTTTAGAAGTAGGGACAATTTAAAGGATTGTAAAAGTATAATTTAAATTTTAAAAAAAGCATTGTTTACAAGGTTATCTTAAGTTATTATCCAGCTAGAACTTTGACACTTTGGGACTAAACTCCTGAGTAAGGAAACTCCATCCCATGAAGTCGAGAAGCTGAACCGCAAAGTTAAGTCGGCGACGACCGCTGTACAAGGAGGTTGAGGCAGCGCGGTCAGCAACATCTTGCCCTACCATTAATCCTCAGGGATTAGCTCCACCGCTCATTTAGAATGCTCGCTCATCCGAAGGCTTAGTGGGGGATAAAACTAGCTGAATTCTTCCGGGAGCCCCTGCATGAGAGCATTAGGGACTTAATCTGCCATCTCGAGGAGGCTAAATAAATTTATGTCGAGTCGAGGAGCATCCGGATAGGGAGCTGTGGAGCGCGATTTATCTTCAGGGATAGTCGCTACGGTAAAAAAGAGGCAAAAACAAAGATGAACAGATGGTGCAACAACAACACGGTATACCTGCCTTATCAGCACACATCATCGCGCTAAGGTTATTTAGCGGTTGTTTCGTGCTAACTATTTTATTCAACTGCAGATTTCGTAATCGGTAGAATTAAAACTCCTATATTTTATTTGAAAATAAGTCCAAGCAGGGCCCTGACTTTTAAGTACCTTCTTGCTTTATGTTTGTCTGAGTGGAAAATAGTTGACTCGATAATTCTAATAATGGATTGAACTGGTCTGGGGGTGCAGTCAATGATAACACAAAATAAACAAATCTTATTTTATTGCGCCAACGTTTCGGTCTAAGATATAGGCCATCTTCAGGGCAACCAGTTGCAGGTGCGGTGTCTCAGGCGTCGCGTCAAACTATCAGCTGTCAACTCCCACTAGACCGCCTGAGACTCGGCACCAGCCACTGGTTGCCCCGAAGATATTGCTTACCCCTGATTAATTCGACCCATTATTCTTGCTTTATAAGATTCGGTGGCCCAAGAGATATACAAAGGGTCTTATTAAGGGAAGGTCGGATGCTAAATTTAGGGTGATTTATTTTTTTTTATTTTTGTTTTATAAATACAAAACCCTTTTAGTCCAAGCAGTCATTTATTTATTTTTTCTTTACATGTAAACGTTTCGACCTATGTGGTCATTCTCAATACGTGTTTCCAATCACCATTCAGTCAGTACATCTCAATCCGCAAAAGATATCTATAGAATATTCAAAAAAACACCAAACATTACCTTATAAAATTTGTACAAACATGAATAAAAAAATATTATAAATAAAAACATGAATTTTCTTAATATTTCATATCAGCCACACCACTATACATGGCATCATCAAAATTCATTGAATAAAAATTAAAAATTTTACATTATTGTTGTCCTTACATTAGTACATAGATAGATATACCTTATTTTTCCTGGAGACCAACATTTAAATAAAAAAAGAAGAAGAAGGCTGGGTGAGGTCACCCATAGTCAGCCACTGTAAATAATAAGTAGAACTGGGACTTTGTCCAGTCTGGTGATTTATTTTAAGATAAAAATGAAGACAGTAACAACAATAGATTAAAATAAAAAAATAAAATAAAATCAGTAACAAATTAAATAATTCTAAATAGATGATTATTTATTTATCTATTATTTATGATTATTTATTAATAATCAATTCTGAATAGATAATTATTAAAATTGAATATAGAGCAGTGTACAGAATTCTGATAAGCGCCGCGCCAATCGATAGGCAGTAATGATTAATTACTTGAAGTGGTACCAAAAAATATACACGATAAATTGAAAAAAAAAAGTTTTAAATAGTACAGTTAATAAAAATTCGATGAGCGTAAAAAAGAAAGTAAATATGAGCAAGAAACTGGTCCTGGTCCTGGTAGGGATCAAGAAAGCTCTCTTAAATTTAGGGAGAACTTAGTATTGCTAATCCGACGTTTCGACCCACATCACAGGTCTTCTTCAAGGCTAATGATACGAGATACAAATAAATTAAAATAATACATGGCACAGAATAACAATATAAGTAATTAATCGGTCACCTGTGGTCTAGTGGTTAGCGTAACAAACTACTAAGCCAAAGATCGCGGGCCCAGCAGATGGCCCTAGGATTTTTTAAGGGAGTAAAAAATCATTAGTTACGCCGTCCTTCGGAAGGGACGTTAAACGGGGTTCCCGAGCCTGTACGATGTCAGGTACTCGTTAAAAATCTCTATCCTAATTAAACCTGGATAGGCAAAATTTAGAGCTCCCACTGTAGCATCGTCCGATTAGCCATAGCAGCATAAAGTGACGTTAAATGAACAAACAAATAATATAAGTAATATATATTGATAGAATAATGTAAAATGCAGTTAAGTAATACAAATATAGCATTATATATTAACAAAGAGGTAATGTTTAAATCCAACAAAGTAAGAAATAAAAAATTAAAAATTAGTGCAAAGTAAAAAATGAAAACTAATCCAATGAAGTGTCCAAAAACGTAACAAAAAAAAAGTTTGAATGGAATAATAATAAAAAATATTAAACATAAATTAAAGAAAAGGATTAAAAATAATAGTTTTTATAATTATTGGTCAATTTTTTGATTTTTAAAGAGAAAAGATAGGCCCTCGGCCGGGATTCAAACCCGGAATTTTTGTCTTTACGTGACAGCGCTCTACCATTTGAGAAAAGACAAAGGTTCCGGGTTCGAATCCCGGCTGAGAGCCTATCTTTTCTCTTTAAAAATTAAAAATAATATGAGAGGAAAATAGTTGACTTGAGGATCAAATGTAGAAAGGAGATAGTTGTTTGTCACAAACAAACTCATCCATCATGACCTTAATATCCCATATGTTACTGATTTGGCCCAAACTAGATACCTACCTTCCATGACAAGCTCCATACACACTTGAACTGCTCGTCGTTGTCGTCTACTTCAACATTTACTGGACAAACGTTCTAAGCTCCCAATTAATTACAAAAGACTCATTTACATGACAGTTATCAGGCCTATTTGGACATACGGAGATGAGCTTTGGGGCTCTACTAAACCATCCAATTCATCTCTTATCCAATCCTTGCAATCCAAAATCCTTCGTAAAATCCTAAATTCTCCTTATTACGACACAAACAAACTCATCCATCATGACCTTAATATCCCATATGTTACTGATTTGGCCCAAACTAGATACCTACCTTCCATGACAAGCTCCATACACACTTGAACCCGCTAGTCTCTCAAGTTGCTTCCCATACTATTCCTGATAACCCTCCGAGGCGTCTCAAAAGAAGATGGCCTCGAGACCATCTACTATAGAACTTTATTGGAATGCTACCGATGGGTAGTTTCTCCACAAGTGTTTTTCATGTCATATTGTACACATTAGTAGATTTACTTATTGTAATATTATTATAGTTGTAAATATCAATAAATTAAATTTAAAAAACAATAAATAAGATGAACCTACCCTAACCCCTAACCTGAAGATGACCTACGCTGTTGGTCGAAACGTCGGCACATAATTATAAGTCTAGTACTTATTCAGTGTTTTTTTTTTTTTTTACTGCACCCCCCAACTATCTCCTTTCTACATTAAAAATAATAGTTAATTAAAAGACAAATTACCGGTTTGATTGAGATAAATAATTCAAAATTATTCATGGAACCACTTGTGATCTAGTAATTGTTAGCCTGGATGGTGGCCCTCGGGTTTTTGCTCATATTTACAAATATTACATGCATGCAATAGTTCCATTGGTCAAATGTGGGTAAAGTTGAAAAGAGGTGGATAAAAAGTGCCAGCCTAACCGTACGTTGATTGCTTTCCCGCCCCTGGCAACATATCCATCACCGATCTCTGGATGCCTGTCTCCAGCCGGGCTGCCACTATCACAATTCTGCGGATTTTAGAGCTTTCCAAGAGATATCCCTGTATACTACCACTATCTGTATTTACGAATAGGAAGTTAATACAAGTGGTTGATCAATTTTATTTATAAATGGTGATTATTTTTAAATATTTTTATTTTGAAGAGAAAAAAAGATTTGTCGTGGCCGGGATTCGAACCACATCTCTAGTGCAGTGCTCTAAACCACTGAGCTACCAGGGGTCGTATCCGAGCCAAGCCAACAAGATCCCAATTAAAGTAATGTTCAATGAACATTCTTCCCCGTGGATATATCGCAGAAGTTGCGAGAACACTGGGATATAGGGTCGGTGAAGAGAATCGATTAGTCTAGCTTGGATAGAGCACTGCATTCTATTATCTTACATTTACATTTTAACCGATATTAAAGAAAAGTAAGGTCACCTGTGGTCTAGTGGTTAGCGTAACAAACTACTAAGCCCAAGATCGCGGGTTCGTAGCCCGGCAGGTGGCCCTAGGATTTTTTTAAGGGAGTAAAAAATCCTTAGTTACGCCGTCCTTCAGAAGGGACGTTAAACGGGGGTCCCGAGCCTGTAAGATGTCAGGAACTCGTTAAAAATCCCTATCCTAATTAAACCTGGATAGGCAAAATTTAGAGCTCCCACTGTAGCATCGTCCGATTAGCCATAGTAGCATAAAGTGACGTTAAATGAACAAACAAACAAACAATAAAAAGAGAGATTTTTATCATTCTCCAATAAGCTTTTTAATCGTATTTGTTAATAACTTGGTTAATAAATGGCTAATTGGCATTTTTAAACAAGATGCTTCGGAATAAAGAGTTACTCCCCAATTATTAACTTCACCCAGTTTCCAATCGGGCGAGTGAATGTTTCATGGAGGGTAGGAAATGGAAAACTCATAACTCCATCAGTCAATTAAAGCTACGGCCAACTTCAGTAGCCATCATGGGAGAATATGACGTATAGCCCATAACCCATAACCCATAACAGATCACCCATGTCTAATTTATCAGTAGCTAGTAACTTATTTATTATTTCTGGTTTCAGTTCGAATTTTCCTGAATTTTAAGTTCGACGATTCAGTCAGTTTTCCTTAAAAAATAACGAACAATATAATTAAAAACTCGAGGCCAATAAGACAAGGATTTCTTACACATTTTTCTGTTCAATCGGGTTAGTATATTTTTTTTTTTAATTTAATTTATTGATATTTACAACCATAATAATATTACAATAAGTAAATCTACTAATATGTACAATATGACAAGAAAAACACTTGTGGAGAAACTAGGCATCGATAGCACTCCAATAAAGTTCTATAGTAGATGGTCTCGAGGCCATCTTCTTTTGAGACGCCTCGGAGGGTTATCAGGAATAGTATGGGAAGCAAGTTGGAAGACTAGCGGATTCAAGTGTGTATGGAGCTTGTCATGGAAGGTTAGGTATCTAGTTTGGGCCAAATCAGCAACATATGGGATATTAAGATCATCATGGATGAGTTTGTTTGTGACATAATAAGGAGCATTGAGGATTTTACGAAGGATTTTTGATTGTAAGGATTGGATACGAGATGAATTGGATAGTTTAGTAGAGGCCCAAAGCTCAACTCCGTATGTCCAAATAGGCCTGATAACTGTCATGTAAATGAATCTTTTGTAATTAATTGGGAGCTTAGAACGTTTGTCCAGTAAATGTTGAAGTAGGCGAAAACGACGAGCAGTTTTTTGTCGGGTTAATATAAAACAAATAAATAAAAGGTTTAGCGAACCCGAAGGCTCGAATCCGATACCGCCAATCTCTGCTTACAAACTTCTGTCCACACAAAACTACCCAAATCCAAACCCGCCAGATCACTCCAAATGCAATCTTCCCATCTACGTCTCGTTCTACCCCTCAGACGCTTCACAGCCAAAACAGCGCTTATTAACTTTTTATGAACTCGTTCGTTACTTAGGCTAACAACTTTGCAAGCCCATCTTATTCTTCGTCACACTATCAGTTGATTAAAATTAACCGGGTGCATGCTTCACAATTCCGCGTTGTGTAATCTCCTGAATTCTCCAATCGTCTCATCCTTTTTGAGCCGAATAATCTGCGCAATAACTTATTTTCGGAAATCGCCTTAAGTTGTTCATAACTCTGCGTTAGCGGCCACGTTTCACGTAAAGAAGAGTGTGAAGGATGATGGTTTAATAAATTCTAATTTTTAAATTTTGGGACAAAAGACACTAGCTAAGGAAATGTAAAACAAATAAAGTTATGATTTACTAACTATAATTAACAAATAAATTTATGGCATACCTATAAATATTCTAAGGTTATAGACGGTCCGACAGGGCTTCCAAGGGAGTCCTGTTCACCAAAGGCTTTTGTATGGGAAAATTAATGGCGTTTGCGGTGGCTTTAAACCGCCATCGATTCTTGGCTAGGAAACAACACCGCCGGTTGAGTTCATTTTGCTATTCATTAATGCAAGCCGATCAATGTCTTTGCGGACTTAGAGCGGACAAACCGAGCTACCACAGTTGAATTGGTTTGGACCTTTAGCTTTTTTTTTTTTTTTTCTCTTTATATTTCCATCCACACCTGTCAAATAAGTAATTGACAATCAGCAGATTGGCTGACTGAAGAAAAAAAATACAAAATGACATGGAAGGCATGACGAAGAACAGTACCCAGCGGTACCTCTCCATTGGCTTTCTTTTATTTCCTACTGTAATAGATCTCTCATCCACGTCCTTTTTAGTCTCCTCCTAGTGTTCTCAGGCATGAGAGTCGTGGCCATTTTTTGTATCAATGGGTTTGGGTGTCCGTATAGTTTTTCTTGAAAGCGTTTGTAGTACGTCCGTATGTGTTCGTCAACCGTTTTTATTTTTAAGTCAGTATGCAGAGTTTCGTTATTGACGTACCATGGTGCATTAGTGATAAGTCTAAGTACTTTTGACTGAAAAGTTTGTAGTCGTTTTCTGTGAGTCTGTTTAGTGATGCCGTAGACTTGTAAAGCATATGTCCAAACTGGAACCTTTAGCTTATTTCCAAGATTTTGGATTGGTAATTCGAACATATATATTTAAATCGAAACTATTCATAAAATAAACAACCTGTAGGCAACTCCGCGCTTACCCTAAAGCAAGCTATATAACTTCCTGACGAAGGGACTTGGAGAAAGATATCTGCGAGCTAGGCGACATTGAGAGATAGCGGACGAAAGTGGCAACAAAGGGAGAAGATGATTGATCCCGTTCGGGAACAGGTGTCTTGGGGCTCGAATCATTTGTCAGCCAGTCAACAATCATGTGTCCCAACTGGGGCGATACACCCCTCTGCTAATGCTGATGCTGCTGTCATCAGTCCGGCTAAGGTTTGACAAAATTGATCAACCGCTTCTAGATTATGATGGATGTTTCTTTTAGTCTTGCCGTTCCGAAAGTAACTCACAAGCCAGTATTACGGCAGGAAATCGACATCTCTCGATGTACACAAAGTAAAATAAATAGTTATAACTAGCATTATCTCTTTTAATCAACAAAATATGCACTTAGGAAAATTCTTGAGAAATGGAATAACATTATACAGGTTTTATTTATTCTAATGCCGCTCCTCAACTAAGGACTAATAAAGACTAACTGCTAAACATAGACATTACTCAATAGTAATCCAAGAAGCATCCAGAAATTACGGAGGGAAAGATATTGAAAACAATCTTGGGACCGATTAAAGCAGACCGTTATGCACGACGTCACAACCAGGAACTCTATACGCACATAGAGAAATTGAGAAAACGCAGAATTCAGTTCTAGTGGGCACCTAAAAAGAATGGACCGAGCAGAATGACAAAAAGCTAAAGATATTCAACGCCTGGATCTCGAGGTCTCTCCGGATGGTATTGAAGGGCTGGAACTTAAGAATACACCGAGTTTTTATGAAAGACTAAAGAAAAAAACGAGAGCAATTTGGACGCAATAGAGAAAGCAAAACACAGAGAGAATGAAAGAGAAAGGAAAAGAACAGTAGAACGAGCATAAAAAAGAAGTGATGTATAATTAATTTAAAAATAGTCAAATTTGGCACTTATACATTACCATACATGTTAATAAAGATTTTACTTTCCACAGCACACTAATAAAATAAAATAGATCTTAATATAAAATCAGTTTTCAATATAAACTAATTTTAAAGTAAAATATTAGGTTAGCATAGAATAAGCTACACAGATTTCTGAAAATATATTGAAAAATATTTATAATAATGTAATATATTTACAAGTAATGTAGAAAATTAAAAGAGTGGCAGATATGAAGATTAAACATAACGCGTATTAAAAAAGTGACAGAATATAATAAAATTAAGATATATTTTTAAGCACTAATTTTAATTTTTCAAATTCATTAATCCTATCAACTATTTTTCAAACAGTCATTGTACACTATTGTTACTGTACAATAGTATTTCTATTATTCACATTAGTTATTGTACATACAGTTCCATACTTTTCTGTAACATGTAACATCTTTAACTCCGTTATCATACATTTTATATCTTTATTTTACTAGTTTTTCTTTATTCTTCATGTTCCAACCTTTTTTGTATATGTTAATATTCTCATTTTGTATCATTGGTTTACCTCCTCCTTTTTGATTTTCCTTTATATTATTTTTCTTTACTATCCTTTCTGTACATTTATTTTCTGTATTTTATTTTATATGCGTTATTTATAATTTATCATTTCTGCTCATTTTCTTTAATTTTATTATATCTGTCTTACTTTATATCTGCCATTATTTTCATTTTCATTTCATTATCATTAATTTTGTTATATCTGTCTTTATCTTAATTTTATTATATCTGTCACTATTTTAATTTCTTTTCATTATCATTAATTTTTTTAATCTGTCTATATCTTAATTTTATTATATTCTGTCACTTTTTTAATATTCGTTATCTTTCATCTTCATATCTGCCACTATTTTAATTTTCTACATTACTTGTCACTATATTATTGTTACTGTACATTTTTATATTTTTTGTAATATATTTACAATCGCTCAAAAAAACAGCAAAAAAAACTACATATAACAAGAACGCAATAGAAAATACCCAAAATCAAAACCGCACTAAATGTCTCATAGGCAATTTATTGGCACAAATACAGTTTTAAAACTACTAATAGTCAAGAATTTTCTAAAAAATAAATCATTTTTAAGCACGAATTAGAGATGCTAATTAATTGTTATTACAATAATATTTATTATAAATAAAATATATTTTATAGGTCTCAAAGAAAGGTGAATTCAAATATTTTAAGATCGTATCGTAGAACTGGTCACCCAATTGATATTGCTGTGAAGATACCAAGGTCATCTTTATAGCCGTCAAGGTCATCTCAACCAGAAGGAGTGATAACAGTCTCTTAGTCAGGATTTTACTGGAAGGGGTTAATAATTTGGCAATCCTGTTAAAATTTGTTTTAATCAGTACTTTGTACGGCTGGATTATTATTAACAATAGAGAAATTACTTCGAAAATGAGAGATTTATAATAAGATACGAATAAAAGTTAGTTCCAACCTAATGCCTCACTCGGTGACTAAGTGACTGATTGAGAAACAAGTTAGAAATTAGTGAGTTTGCGTAGAAGTTGTAATTATGTGAGAAGGAATCATCTCCTTGCTGAATATGAGCCATTAACGTATTCAGGCATAACTTCAGTTCAAAGAGGCTTCAGAGCAGTGAAGTAGACGTAGCGGTAAGTCGGATGCCATTCAGGTTGTGTTGGTATGCAAATGAACAAAATTAATAACACCTCTAAAAAGGAAAATTAATATTTTATTAAGCAGGAATAATAGCTAATGATATTCTTTAAAACAAAAAGTTCTAGGCATAAAATATGCATCGGGCAAATGGTCCGAGTCTGGCGAACGGTTGTGGTGACGCTTTAGTTTTTAATGAGGGATTGGTCCCTACTTTAGCTCCAAGGTCTCCCTCACTAACCAGCCTCAAATGGCGCCATTTATATTATGTCATATACCTTATATTATGGCTTTGACATCATATGATGACATATTATATCTATACATATTATAAAACAAAGTCCTCCGTCTTTCTGTCTGTTCGCGGTAAACTCAATAACTACTGCAAGGATTTTCATGCGGTTTTCACGAATAGATAAAGCGATTCATGAGAAAGGTTTTAGTACATAATTATAATTTATTTAATTGTTATTATTTAACATTTTAAAATATTTTATTTGAAAAGAAAATATATGGTCAGGACCGAGACACGAACACGCGTTTTTCACCTCTCCGTGGTGACGCCTCAACCATCTCGGCCAGCCCTATAAATTCTTTTCGCAGATCCTATATCTCCGTGTTCTCGCAATTTGTGATGCATACAAGGGGGAGAATGTTAATTGAACATTACTTTATTTTTGGATCTTGTTGACTTTAAGTCATTAATATTATTATAATTTATTCAATTGTTATGATATAATTTTTTTTAATTATTTTATTTGAAAAGAAAAGATATGGTTAGGACCGAGACACGAACACGGGTTTTTCACCTCTCCGTGGTGAGTGTGTAAATTGGTTGGATAGTATAACCTCCAGGGAGGTTTCATGGAAGACGCTGCCCAATCACTTTGACATATAACGAAACAATGCATAGCGATATATTCCTCTTTTATAGATCTACAAAAAAGTCACAGATAACATATATCTATCTTTTAAGGCTAGCTTACTTTACCTATTTTATCTTCTAAAAAATTGATAACGTACAATGCGGTATTTGGAAAGCTATGTAGTACTAGTACAGTATTAATCCTTATCAACTCATTGTATTGAACATGACAAGGCTGTATTAAATATCAAATATTAATCAAGTTGATCAAAGCTGTTTGCTTAATATAATGACCACGTGTGTAACAGATACAGGTATTTACAATAGCGTTTTAATTATGTATATGTATTCTTCATGCAGAACTATATTTATTTATTAAGGGCATGATTTATTCATATCTATATCTCCCACATTGAAAACACTTTATCTACCACCTAGATTATAAAATGTATCTCATTGATTTGTAAGTAAAATACATTTATAAAATCGAGATTAAAAAATTAAAAACCCTCTATAAACCATGATGCTGGGTTCTGAGGCTGTAATGTTTCTAGGACAATGGTTGTGCAGGGAGGTGATTTTTGTTAGATCATCCTCAACTGTCAGGTTTTCACCCTTTTTTTTTTGGTACCCACTTCATAGAGGCAAGGTGAGCACAAGGAGGGTCCTAGATCCTATAGCAAGTCCGTCACCCAGGAAAACATTTCGGAGGGGGGTTAGGTCAGGATCGAGGATTTTAATACCATTATTCATGATAATTATTAAAATTTGCCCATGTAAACTATTATTGAATGATGAATGATTTAAATGCAATACGAAACAACAACAATACTTCAATTCTTGATTTTCGATACGATTGTTAATTATTGTGAATTTGTTGGAGGACATTTTCAAGCAAATATAAGTATGCTTATTGCAATGCACAATGATTTAAAATGTGTTAGATCCTCTGCTGTGTGTGTTATTTCTAATTTAATTTGCACTTTTTTAACCTAGTATTAATTTTTAATAATAACTAAATTTCGGGATTTCGGAGGGTTTTGACCCCCTAACTCCTCCCCTTGGCTACGGCCTTGTGCCATAGGATCCATCTCTGGCTAAAGAACAGACTAAAGAAAAGTCTACCAGCAAGCGGGATATGAACCTAAGACCTTCGCCATGGCTACTGCCCGGGCAAATCGTTTCTCTTTAAAAGAAAAATAGCTAAAAATAAAAACAATAAAAAAAAAAAATCATATTTTAGTTTTATATCACAATTTCTCTTTAAATTTAAAAAAAACTACTGAATAAATAAGAAGATAAAATATAACATTTATTATAAACAAAATTCATTAAAAATAACAATATCACATCAAAACCGTGTCGTAGATACACAAAAATCAAAAACATCACATTGTAGTTAAATATAATTATTTATGTTTCAAATTGAAATATTTAAAATAGAAAATAAATAATGATATAATAAAACATTTATTATAAACAATATTGATTAAACACAACAATATCTAGCAACAATTATACACAATATTAATTAACAAGAACAATATGTTACAAAAATTATAAACAATGTTCATTAAAAAGAATAATATTCAGTTGTAGTTTCATATTATGTCCCTTTCTACAACACATTTTACGGAGAATGACGTTCCGCTCCTGTAGAAATAGCACAGCTGACTTTTGATCAATCACCTCGCGAAAAATCTTCATTAAATTCCAACTCATATTGTATAATTAACATGAAAACAAATAAACGTCCACTTGACACAAACAATACAAAGGACTAAGAAAGGTTACGGCAACAGTAGCAGGTAGTTAAGGAAACTGACACTTGGGGCGCTGGGGTAGGTCGTCGTTAGCTTGCAAGAGTACCGAAAAAACTCTGAAAAAATGCTGTTCAACAAAAAATACAAAAAATGTTGAATACGTTGCATGCTGGGAATAATAACAAGAAAATAAAGGAAAAAACAAGACACAATATATAGACGATGAGGAGATGGTATTTAAGAGAAAACGGAAATGGGCAGGCCATATCACAAAGATGAAAGAAGACAGCACAGTAAAGAGTTTTATGGAGCAGAAGCGCAAGAGATGAAGATGAAGGTACGCTAGCCATTAACTGAAGAAGATAGTGAGTGACATGCGAAAGAGGTATATGAAGAAAGGAGGATTAGAAAAAAATGGGGACCGTTCACTACGAGATCCTGTTTTCAAAAAGGAATAAATTTTGTAATAAAAATAATTAAGGTTATTATGTTATGTTCAGACATAATTAAGGGATTTTTACGAAATAAAACTCAAGGCAAGTTTTATTCAAATATTCTTATTCCATTCTAGCAATAGCATCTTGGAAAGAAGTAGTTTTCGAGTACCCCCCCCCCCTAAAAAAGCACTGTCATTCTACAGAACAATAAGATCAACGATTATATATACAAGTACTATTATCAAACTATTATTTATCTGTTCCTCAAAAATATATGTTACAAATGAGACTGAACAACTCATAATAGGTTAGATACTTCAAAAATCAATTTAGATGTATGGGTAATTCAAAATTCCCTTCTCGGGTACATGATTGATAGCTTAAACAAGAATGATGAGATGTCTGGTGAGGGGTACGTAATAAGGGAAGAGATTAAATGAATAACAGATCGAATGAGTCCTTAGGGAAGTCACCGCCTGCGAATTAAGCAAGAGAGAACCTCACCCTTCCTTAATCCTCGCCTCGTTCAAATTTGGATTTGAACGATTCCATCCTCTGATTAAAATCAACTGAACGGAATTTGATTTCTAAGAGATTACACCATCACGAAACATAGGATCTACAAGTTATTATCGTATTTTGAAGAAGAAGAAAATTAGAAATTAAGTTTCAGTCAATGGAATAATTATAAATGATTTAAAAAGGCTGTTATTTTAAGTAGTTGAGTATTTAATCTATATATAATAACAGAAATATATATGTAAAATAGTGTAATAATGTAACCTTCTGTGTAACTTACACCTAATAGTTAAGTAAAAGTTTTTATACTGAATGACAATTGTTGACCTTGATAATATATGTGGAAGAAAGTGGTCCGGGTAGAGGTCACAATGAATTTCTCGTAGAATTGGAGAAAAACTTTATTGATTTGCTAACGTTTCGACCTACCTTGTAGGTCTTCTTCAGGGATGTGGGGGGGAACTGGAGGCTTGATAGGTCTTACACTGGCTTAAAATAAATACTAAGTATTTGTTTTAAGCCACACATACAAAGGTCAAAGCCACAGGGAAACTCTGAGGTCAATGGTGTCGGAGGAAGTTTGGGTATTAGGACTATAGAAAGGGTAAGGATCAAAGGACAGCTCGTCAAGGTATTCTATGGAATAGTTTAAGGGACCTAAGCCAGCATGGATGAAAAAGTCGAGGAGATCAGGATTTCTGTTTGGATCGCTGGGCCAATATGTAGGGGTGCCGGGAGAAATAAAACTGGAGTTGTGCGAATTAATTGCAGACGGAAGCATGCGGCCTCTGGAATCAGTAGTTCTTGAGCCCCATTGCTGATGTTTCGTATTAAAGTAAATGGATCCCTAGGAAGTCCATGAGAGAGCTGAATTGGGAATCGGAGATGGATTTATTAGGAGGATAGTACAGCGATAGCAACGGGATGGAAAAGGAAAAGGTTTTGATTGAAACAGCTGTAGCCTGAAGGAGATCGTTTGAAGGTAGGGGAATTGACTGTTTGGAGATGGATTGATGGACTATGAAAGAAGTACCACCGTGAGCATTTCCATCAGGATGGTCAGTCCGGAAGGTTTGATACTGTGTTATAGGTAAGAATTAAAAGGATGAAACAAAATTACATGCTTGATGTTTCGGATTCGGATAAATCATATACAAATTGAACTTACAAAAATCATTGTTCGTTAGTAGTTAATTAAAAATGATATAACAAACAAAATAAAAATATTTATAAAGGAAAAAGATTGAAGAGTGAGAGACAGGACCCTTTGGGATTGGGAAGGGGATAAGTTACTTTACAACCTGTCAGACAAAACGGACGGCTCCCAGCGGAGGCGGGAGGGAGATCGATTTTATCTCCAACTGAGGCTGAGGAAACTAAAAAGTACACTTTTCTGAAAGTTTAATCATAAGAGGTTATCAACGTTAATTAACCAATCATTTTGATAATAATAATAATAATAATAAGGGTTAGGGAACCGAACACACACACACACACACATAAATGTATATATCATATACGAAGGTGAATCAATATTTATCTGCAATTTAGTTATGTTGGTAGTACTGTCTCTTTGTATGATGACGCATGCTTTGTTCATTTGTTGTTATGTCAATGCAAGTTTCAAGCTGCTAAGTTTGTTTCCTTATCGCTGTCGTGCTGTTAATCATGGCTGCTCTGCTTTCTATTTGCACCAAAGAAGAGCAAATCTCAGTTCATCGAACACTTTCGGTACAGCACACGAACAGTGTTTTGCCACAACGGAGTGTCTACGAATGGATTAAAAAATTAAAAAATAATCCTCCGAAGCGTCTGAAAAGAATATGGACTCGTGACCTTCTAAGTTGAAGTTTTTATTAGAGTACTACCACTGGTAGTTTCTCTACTTGCCTTTATCTCGGGACTTAAATTTATCTTTCATTATATTTAATTGATGTATTCAATTTACCTTTGTAAATTTCAACAAATACATTTAAAAAAATAATTTTTTATAATTATTGGTCATAGATCCCGGAGCACTGGGACATGGGATCTATGAGAGAAAAGGTTTGTCCTTGGCCGGCAGGCGGCCTTGGATAGCTCAACTGGTAGGGCGATGTCACGGTGAGAAAGGTTCCGGGTTCAAATCCCGGCGAAGGGCCTATCTTTTCTCTTTAAAAATAAAAATATTTAAAACAAAAAATGACCAATACTTATAAAAAATTATAAATAGTAATATGACGTAAGTCAATAAGATCCTAAAATTAAATTAATGTTCAAAGAACTTCGTTCTAGTGTATTCATCACAAAAATGGCGAGAGCACTGGGACATGGGATCTATGAGAGAAAAGACTTGTCCTCGGCCGGCAGGCGGCCTTGGGTAGCTCAACTGGTAGAGCGATGTCACGGTGCGACAAAGGTCCCGGGTTCAAATCCCGGCCGAGGGCCTATCTTTTCTCTTTAAAAATAAAAATTAAAAAAATAATTAGAATCAGAATTTTACTCATTTAAAAATGCGTACGGCCGAGAAATTTTTGTTATAGCATAGCCAGAGGTCAATAATGCCAACCTCTACAATTTATCATGTCGTACCAATGGCCTTCTACACTTTGTCCATATCCAAAGAAATATGAATGCTAAATGAAGCTGACATTCCGCAGATTGAGATGAAAGAAGTTGAGAAAAGAATTGGTGAGGGACATATAGGACTGGAAGGCCGTGGAAGAGGGAATTGAATTCGACAATTGGAGGGAGGATGCACATGACAGATCCCAATAGAGGAAGCTCCCGTGTCCACATCAACTCGGCGTGCTGGGGCTTCGATATATGAATCTAGAAAAAATATCGATATTTCTAGCTCTATTTTACATAACCCAACCATTATTAAAGGCTTAAAGGATGCTGAAAAAATATCGATACCAAAGTCTGAGAGAATTTTAAATATTTATTTCTTATTAAATCTCTTATTATTATAAAAATATTCTGCTCTTAAAATGTCTACAAGTTATTCAATCATTAAAAAAAAAAAATCAAAACCTAACAAAGACTTGTTGTTTTGAAGCTATTTAATAAAATTTGACAACTATTTGTAAGTAAATTTTCAATAAAATGTGAATTTCAAAATTATAAAATACATGACAATCATTAGACCAATCTGTACTTAGAGATTAAAGCTTTGAGGCTACAATAAGCCATCGAATTCCTCTCGTATTCAATCCTTACGATCCAAAATCCTTCGTAAAATCCCTTAATGTCCCGTTTGTTGCTGATTTGGCCCGAATCCGATATCAATCTTTTCATGACAAACTTCATTTCCACTCCAACCCTCTAATTTGAAACCCCGCAACCTCTTCAATTCCTGATAATCCTCCGAGGCGTCTGAAAAGAAGATGTTCTCATGACCTTCTAAATTGTACTTGCTGTTTCAGCACTACCACTGGGTAGTTTCTCTACTTGTTATTCACGCCAATATATAACAATCATTCTTTTTACTTGTAATAGCATCATACAATTGTAAATTTCATTGAATAAATTATTTTAAAAAACAGTTTATCACGCAGTAAGGAAGGTTATTCTAGAAATTCTACATGCGAGATACTTGATTCAGTGGTCAGTACCTAGATATCCTAACAGTAGCTAAGAGAGGGCGGCCGTGAGATCCCGAAAGGCGGGAAATGTTGTGCGTGGCGGCGGGTCGATAGGAGAGACGCTGCTCCACATAAATTTCTTACAAGCCGCCTTGGAACCAGGGTCAACGACTTTGTCTTCAACCTGGGAGCTAACAAATGTTTTTGTTTCCTCTCCAGTTCTTAACGAGCAGCGGATTGGAGTCGAGTGGCTAAGGCAAATAGTAAGGTTAAAAAAATAAAAGAGAATTTTAAAACAGAGGAAGAGCTAATAAAACAACAAAGTTCTTAGTTTTAGTAAATCTATAATATATCCAAAAAAACCTGTTCCACTGTAAACCGTGAACGGGTCTGGGGTTCAGTAGATGGTAGAGACTGTACTGTTTCATGGACAACGGCTCTGCAAGGAGGTGACTTGTCCTAGGTCACGCTTAACCGCCAGATTTCCCCCCCCCTTATTTTGGGTACCCTATTTCTATAATATTTTATATAGAGCTTGGCGAGCCCCTGGAGGGTCCTAGATCCTATATGATTCATCTCCGGCTGCAAACAGACTAAATAAAAGTCTTGCCCGCAGCGGGATTTGAACCAGGCTTTTCGGCATGGTACTCAACCACTGAGCCACTCTGCTACAAATATTAATATATCTAGTTGTGAAATAATAAATTAAGAAGAAAGCGAATCAAAGTTATATTCTGAGTTTAGTCTAATGAACAGAAAAATATTTTAAAAACGTAAAAAAAAAAAATAAATATTGCCCGTACTACTCTTGAAGGGCTTTAGAGGTACAAGGTAGGGAATGTACTGTTTCTAAACAAACGGTTGTGCAAGGTAATTATTTGGTCGAAACCCCGATATAAGAACAGGTTTTTGCCTCCTGATTTAAGGTCCTGATTTGCCCAAGGATTTAACTACTTTGTACAGCGCTAGAAGGGTCTCGATTTAAGACTGTTAACCGATTAATAATTTTTTTTAAGTGGTGAAGTATTGATTTAACATTCACATCTTGCCTGAAGACATTTACCGGCTTCTCCATAAAAAATAAATTTAAAAAATGTGTAATATACATATAGATGACTAAGAAATAGGAGATAATTTTGTTTACGATTAAATAGATCCTAATTTTTTTTCTGTAACTGTCAAAATAACCTTCTCAGTAATTACCTTATAAATTTCACCTGAACCAGCAATAGTAATTTAATTTATTAAAAAAATTAAAATATAACATAATATCAGAATAATTATCAATATGATTGTTTTTATTTATTTGTTTATTTATTATTTACTTATTTATTTATTCATTTATTTAATTTGTGAGTTGTTTATGTATAATATTAAATATTATTTTATTTAAATAATTTCAAGAATAATATGAAAGATCATAATATACTAAGATCAAAGGTTGACTTATTATTAAATGACTATAGAGGATATGGTTCCCTCTGAATTTGAAAAAAATTTTAAATGGAATAAAACAACTTATATTGAGGCATCTATGCTTTATTTTTGGTTATTTGCTGGACAGTAAATAATTTTATGTACAGTTTTATTTATTGAATTATTTATATTGTTACAATTATAGAATTTATGCATGTTTTTACGGATGAATGACTTATGGTCCAATTGTAAACCATATAATAAGAAAAAAATGAAACAATTAGAATAGAAGATTGAGAATGGCCTAGGCCGAAACGTATCTCGAAAATGAGGAATAAACAATTTTTTTTACTGGAAATAGGTTTTTTGTTCTCCTATTTAAAGAATAGATCCTAATTTTCTTTTATTGTCGACGAACGAGTATTCTGAATTTAAAAAAAAAAAAAACCTGTGTCACTATTGCTCACGAAAGGCTCAGAACATGTTAGAGACTATTCTCTTTCACAGAGTTCACCCACAACCTCCAGAGAATTCGCCCAATCAAGAGTATCCCACTTATAGAGTTTGTACGGTTATAAGGCCAAAATCAAACTCGATCATTAGGTATTTCCTACGAATCCCGTAGTTGTAAAACAAGTAATGTAAAAAAAATCTAGACTTATAAATGGTATTGAAAATATTATACAAGAAAATTATTGTAATTCGTGTATCTTACTATGCATGCCTGTCTTTGAAGTCTTGTGAAAAAAGCACTTACCTGAAAGAAAAAAAAAGTTGATTAATACGACAGATTAGAAAATAGAGAATAATTTATTATTAATGATGAACTTAAATTATAGAAACATATTAAAAGGAATTCGTTTACTTGGATTCCTCATACTAGACTGAAAAGGCAAGAAACTGCTTGCTGTTTCAGGCTATTGCAATACTTAATCAGGAGACGCCAGACTAGTTGAAAATGAAAAATTGATACTTTATTTTTCTCCTAACAGTACTTCTTTAATTTAAAAAAATAAATATATTTATTGAAATTTACAATCTTATATTGAATACATCAAGTAAATATAATAAAAGATAAATAATGTCCCGAGAAAAAGGCAAGTAGAGAAACTACCCAGTGGTAGTACTCAAGTAAAAAGTTCAACTTAGAAGGTCACGAGGCCATCTTCTTTTCAGACGCCTCGGAGGATTATCAGGATTTGAAGAGGTTTGAAACTAGTGGGTTTGAGTGGGAATGAAGTTTGTCATGAAAATATTGATATCGGATTCGGGCCAGGCAAGCAACAAATGGGACATTAAGGTTATTAAGGATCACTTTATTCGTTACAAAGTAAGGAGCATTGAGGATTTTAGGGAAGGATTTCGGATTGTAAGGATTGAATATGAGAGGAATTCGATGGTTTAGTAGAGCCCCAAAGCTCAACTCCGTATGTCCAAATAGGTCTGATAACTCTAATGTAAATGAGTCTTTTGTAATTAATTGGGAACTTAGAGGGTAGTATTAGGATGAGTTGGGATGTCAGCTGTACAAACCGTGTAAAGGATTTGGCCGAGGATACTGCCTTGAGGAACAACAGCAGATTGAGGAAAGAGGGATGAATAGATATTATTATGATTTATTGTGAATGACCTGTTGGAGAAATAGGATTGGATAATGAGAAAGTATGTAGAGTTTTTCTATACTTAAAATTGGAGCTTATAATGCTGTCTCTTGTGACGGTATTTCATATTCCCATACAATTAATTTCGATCATATCGTTTGAACCATGGGTGCGTGGTACAAAAAATGTTGGAAACCACTGTACTAGGCAAACGATCTAAACTGCCAATTAATTACAAAAGACTCATATACATGTCTATTATAAGACCTATTTGGAATTACGGAGTAGAGCTTTGGGGTTCCACTAAGCCATCGGATTCATCTCGTATCCAATCCTTACAATCCAAAATCCTTCGTAAAATCCTCAGTGTTCCTTATTATGTCACCAACAAACCCATCCATCATGATCTTAATATCCCATATGTTACTGATTTGGCCCAAACTAGATACCTATCCTTTCATGACAATCTCCATACACATTTGAATCCGCTAATCTCTCAACTTACTTCCCATACTATTCCTGATAACCCTCCGACGCGCCTGAAAAGGAGATGGCCTCAAGACCTTCTACTACAGAACTTTATTGGAGTGCTACCGGTGGGTAGTGTCTCCACAAGTGTTTTTTGTTTTCATGTCAAAATCCTTCGTAAAACACTCCATTCTCCTAACTTTGGTAAGAATAAAGTCATCAATAATGACCCATTTATTGCTGGTTAGGTTAGGTTTTGTGGTTTTTGGACACTCAACTACAGAGGTCATTCGTGTCCTTTAGGTTATGTTTGTTTTGGCTTATTTTTTAATTTTAAATTTTGCTATATAGGTTATATTTTTTTAGAAAGTCAATTACTTTGTTTACGCTCAAAACATTATTTTGCAACATCCAGTGGAGTCTTCTTTCTATTTTGCAGTTTTCAAAGTAAGCTGAGTAACGCGGGCAATCTACTAGAATGTGAGCGATGGATAGCTGTACATTGTAGGATTTGCATTTAGGTGGAGCTTCTTTATCGATGAGGTATCCGTGGGTTAATCGGGTGTGACCTATTCTCAATCATGCTAGGACAACTTCCTCTCTTCTGTTGGTACGGTTAGAACTTTCCCAGGATGAGGTTTCCTTCATTTATTGCTGATAAGGTCCGAAACTGATATTAATCCTTTTATGATTAATTGTTATTCTTACTTAAACCCACTAGTTTCAAACCTAGCTAATTCTACGAGAAAATCCTCCGAGGCGTCTGAAAAAGAAGATGGCCTCGTGACCTTCTAAGTTTAATTTGTTATTTGAGTACTACCACTGGGTAGTTTCTCTACTTGCCTTTATCCATGTCATTATGTAACATATCAGCCATTTACTAGTATTGTTATGATATAGTTTTAAATTTTAATTTTAAAAAATTAAATAGGCAGTCTTGAGGACTGACCACAGAAGTGAAAGCACAAGACTTTGGAATAATTGTGTTCTTTTTTTAAATTTCTAAATCAATTATATTCTGAATCATTTAAATTACAAATTTGACACTCCCAATTATTAAAAGCACTTTCAAGTAGTTTATTTATTAATAAAAACATATAAAAGACTACACAAGCTCAATGCATGATATAAATAATTTCCTTGATATAATGATCAGTCTGTAGTCATATTATTTATATCTATTATATGTATTTACGTAGATTTTTAGAATTATTATGAACGTTAAGTTTAACATTACATAGATCATTTTTACTGTTACGAGCGCAGGGATTGGCGATTCCTGGAAGAGAACAAAGCCCCCTGGTCGGCAGAGATGAAAGAGGCCTTTTCACGAAACTTCGAGATCCGTCCCGAATGTTCTAGATCTGTCATTCTGTCTATTTAAACAGCATCTCGGCGCGAGTACAGTGAGAGTGTTAAAGCACACGGTACGGTTAACATCGGAAACAGTGATAAGCCAGTGTAATAAGTCAGTGACAGTTTGTGAGTGTAATTGTGTGACAGTTTGTTATATTCAGAGATTCTTACGGGCGGTGGACTTTAATTAGTGAACTGTAAGTGTTAATTAGTAGTAATTAATTAGTTAAGTAGCGGTTGTAATTTTATGTGATTTGTACAAGCTTATGTAAATAGTTAAGCTATTTAGTAATAATATCTTATATTATTGTAATAATTCAATATAAGTTAGGTCTAGAGTATAAATATCTAAAAATATTGTTGTTGAAAATTTATTTCAGTTAATAATTTATTTGTTACTAATTTCTCTGTTATTAATTTAATTGATAATAGTTTAATTGTATTCTTTTATCACTTTTGTAAATAAATACTGTTATCTTTAATTAAGGAATTGTTTAATTCATTTTAATACCCAGTAGCCCGTAACAGAACATACAGTTATTTCATAAAACTAGACATTTAACTATTACAAATAAAATATTTTAGAAGAAACGAAAAGTTCAACCAGTTATTGATGTTTTAAGTTACTACGAGTGTTAAATGCACAAATATTTATACAATAAATCTTATATAAATGGAATTCTAACCTTTAAAGTAAAGTTGGTTAAAAGAAATTTTAAAACTCATGGACTTAGGTGTCGCCAGTATCGAGCATGTTGCTGACGGGAACCCTCAACTATTTCCCCTAACAAACGCTAAACGTTAAACGCGGCTAAGATGTTTCACTCAAAAAAAAAAAAAAATTAACACTTAATAATTAATTCTGAAATTTATAGAGCCATGACTTCATATTTTAGAAACGATGAAGATGTGTGTTATAGGACGATATATTTTAGAGGTAATAGAGTGAAGACAGTTATTTATAGGGAGAGCTTTGTCTCTGGAGAAAACTGGAGAGAATGGAGGATCCTGGAGGATACTGGAGGACTGGAGGAGCTATCAGTAGAACTATGGATGGCGGGCATCAATATACTTCCCCCCTCCCCCCTCGTTCTAATACTGACTCCTCTTAGCTCCCTGTTCCTATAGGATCCCTTCACCCTTATTGCTTTTCATTTCCTTCTTTCAGTAAGGAAAGGCTTCATATTTACCTTGAGCTAAGGACGAGAAGGATCTAATATGATTGTATTATTTTTAGTTGAACGCCTTTAAGCACCAACAACACAATAATAATCAATTTTATTGTATCTATCTTTGATTATTGTTTTTGTTTTTTAATTTAATTTATTGATATTTACAGCTATAATAATAGTACAATAAGTCTCGAGGCCATCTTCTTTTGAGACGCCTCGGAGGGTTATCAGGAATAGTATGGGAAGCAAGTTGAGAGACTAGCGGGTTCAAGTGTGTATGGAGCTTGTCATGGAAGGATAGGTATCTAGTTTGGGCCATTGTTTAGCAACATATGGGATATTAAGACCATGATGGATGAGTTTGTTTGTGACATAATACGGAGCATTGAGGATTTTACGAAGGATTTTGTATTGCAAGGATTGGATACGAGATGAATTGGATGGTTATATGCGGTTTACTTGCTAAAATTGCAACAATAAAGAAGAATATTCAGTTCTGAACCTTATTGCATTATTTTTAATTAAAATGACAATTGATTTGATTGTATTTATTTTTTTTATTATTTTTGTTTTAATTTCTAAAATTATAAACAATAATAATTCCATTAACAAAGCCGAATAATAAAATTCTAAAACTTATTTTAGATTATTTTTATTTAAAATAATAATCAATATTCTTATCGTATGGGAGATAGTATCTAAAATTAAAATAATTAGTTAAATATTCAATTCTAAAACTTACGGAGTAGAGCTTTTGGGCTCCACTAAGCCATGGAATTCCTCTCGTATCCAATCCTTACAGTCCAAAATCCTTCGTAAAATCCTCAATGCTCCTTATTTTGTTAAGAATAAAGTCATCCATAATGACCTTAATGTCCCTTTTGTTGCTGATTTGGCCCGAACCCGGTATCTATCCTTTCATAACAAACTTAATTACCACTCAAACCCTCTAGTTTCAAACCTAGCTTCCTCTTCAATTCCCGATAATCCTCCGAGGCGTCTGAAAAGAAGATGGCCACGTGACCTCCTTACTTGAACTTTGATTTGAGTACTACCAGTGGGTAGTTTCTCTACTTGTCATTATCATGTCATTATGTATCACTTAGCCTATTTACTTGTTGTATTATTGTAATACAGTTGTAGATATCAATAAATAAATTTTAAAAAAAAATTCTAAAACTTCGAAAAATCAACTGATTTGACACAAAGGGTACAATAGAAGGCGCCCAAATGTGCATTAACAGTTCAGCTAACTTTGATTTATCATATTAATTTCATTGATGATAGAACTCAAAAATTCATCTAAAAAATTTAAGACATTTTGCCGATTCTTTGAAATCACGAAACTCATTTCGTTGCATAATACAAAATACATTTCAATACATTCCAAACATTCATTAGTTCAATATCTTTAATGTCTAGAGAACTCCAAAAAGCCACAAAAAAGAAAAACAAAATCCTTGGCAGAAGTAAACGCAATTTAAATACCCAAATTAAATCCTTCAACTTCATTTAGTAGAGCTGTGCGGGTTTACAGCTTGGTAGATGGATGTCAAATCGGGATTCCGAGCGGTGTCTGGTTAAAGATTCCTAAATTAATAATAATTACCTGTATAAGCAAAATGTAGGACTCCTACAGTTGCATCCTCCGTCGTAAAATCGGAATACCGAAAATCATCAATTCATCAACGTAGATTGTCCCAAAGAGAGATACTGGAGTGGGGTTACCTGAATCAAAAAGATGGTAAAAAATTGTCACTGAATGGACTCCTTATGACCACAAAAGAAGAAAATGGCGCCCAAAAAAAAATGTGGAAGGACATGTTCAAGATGCTGGCAGGACCACTCTGGTGGAGAGCTGCAAGGGACAGAGACGTTTAGACGAAGTGGACCGAACTCACTTCCCAACAGAACCAGTCTAGTCAGGGAAGTGCTGACTATTACTCCCGAAAAGGAAGACTTATGCAAGGAAAAGAAAGAAAATATAAATAATGAAATGTAAATAAATATTGATACATGTATAAATATTTGTTCATAATAAAAGCAATTTAATTTCATTTCAGATTGTCCCAAAGAGGGGTTGCCTGAATGCGCTATAACGATATATATATATATATATATATATATATATATATATATATATATATATATATATATATATATATATTTATATATATACACATTGGTAAGTATTTTCCTCGAATGTATTAAATGTGAAAAATAGCCTTTTAGCGAATTACATTAAAACACTCACTAGTCTGAATATAAAGTTAAGATAAATAAAAAATACACTACAATGGCGTGAGTATATAATAAAAAGTCCCTTTTATGAGAA
This sequence comes from Arma custos, assembly GCA_037127475.1. Taxonomy (NCBI): domain Eukaryota; kingdom Metazoa; phylum Arthropoda; class Insecta; order Hemiptera; family Pentatomidae; genus Arma; species Arma custos. Next base: position 127,719,903 of record CM073760.1, on the reverse strand, counting down.
ATGGGACTAGCTGAAGGATATACAAGGATATAAATGATAAGCCTTGGATCACAACTCTCAACTTAGTGGAGTGCACTTCGCAGGGGGGATCTTAGAAATGGAGGCTGAGAGAGAGAGAGAGAGAGAGAGAGAGAGAGAGAGAGAGAGAGAGAGAGGGAGAGGGAGAGGGAGAGAGTGAGAGAGAGAGTGAGAGAGAGAGAGAGAGAGAGAGAGAGTGAGAGAGAGAGAGAGAGAGAGAGAGAGAGAGAGAGAGAGAGAGAGAGAGAGAGAGAGAGAGAGGGAGAGGGAGAGGGAGAGAGTGAGAGAGAAAATATTTCCTAGAATACAAGGGACGTGCCTAAACTTATCTAGAGAGCTAGGATGACACATAGTAGTACACTAGAACTACCACCTCACTAGTTTTCACGTTGGGGTGAGAAAACCATTAAATGATGAAATCATAAATATTTTCTTAATTTATTATTTAAATTTCCACTTCCAAATTAATTACGAGAGCATTTCTTTAGCGACGAATACATTTCAAATCCCTTTTATAATAACTTGGCTTTTGAAACATTATGAAGAAATTATTTTTCCGAGAACGATTCACTGGGGAAAACCATCAAACCAAGCGCAATTCTTTATTTTAATAATTTCTTAGAGTCTTAGGACAAAAAAAAAAGTTTAAAAATTCATATTCCCCACCTCGTCCTACAACTCTTGAATCAGTAAAGCTGTTGAAGGATATTTAATACAATTGAAATATGAAGATATTAAAAATATCGAATGCACGTGTTAAAATTCCATACCACAACAGCGTATTCATAACAATTTTTAATACCAATCTTCTAGGGTACTGGTCTTTACAGATATGTTTTATTCTAAGGGTGTATCTTTAGTCCAAATTCATATATTGTATCATTTTCTATAGACGTTTCGACCTAAATGGTCATTTTCAATATATAGGTTTTGTGTTCAACAGTATAAAACTCTGTCTGCAAAAATCAAAAAGAATTCAAAAATCATAAAATTTAACATTATAAAACATTTTTTTATATATAAAACAACAATTTTCTTATCGCTTAAATTATTTACATAACTATACATAGTATCGTTAATATGTATTCCACAATTATTATAATGTCTAAATTGCTATTGTCCTTACAATAGTACATAAGAGATACCTTTTCTGTAGAGTAATAGGTTGCATATTAAAACATTAGCTGGGTGTATTGTATCCCATAGTCAGTTGCTATTCTAAATGAGTGGAGCTGGGTCTTTGTCCAGTCCGGATTAGTAGATGATAATAATGGATTATTATATTTTATTTATTACGTATTAATTCTTACCTTAAGTAAACTAAACATTAGAGGTATTTTTTATATATAAAAATTCTTTTTATTATAAATATTGATGATTATCTACTAGTTCTGTTTTATATATATCCGAAAAAATTATTGTATTTAATAGATAGATTTAAGGATAAATGTATGGTGTGTTAAATGGTTAAAAGACTTTTATTTAAATTTCATTAATATTTTAATGCATACATAGGTAGCTGACAATTTGTAGAAATTGATTTTTATTTTTTATAATTTTTATTTTTTTGTTCATTTAATTTTTAAAAAATGGAGGAGTAGTATTTTGACAATTATCCTACTTCCTTTTTATCATTTACTATATTAGTTATGTTACCTGTTATATGATACTATGTATAGTCATGTAACTAATTTAAGCGATAAGAAAATTGTTGTGATATATATATAAAAAATGTTTTATAATGTTAAATTTTATGATTTTTGAATTCTTTTTGATTTTTGCAGACAGAGTTTTTATACTGTTGAACACAAAACCTATATATTGAAAATGACCATTTAGGTCGAAACGTCTATAGAAAATGATACAATACATGAATTTGGACTAAAGGTTTTTTTGTATTATTATACACCCTTAGAATAAAACAATTTTTATTGCATACTGTATTTTCTATGTATTATATACGAGGGGTTCAGAAAGTAAGGAACGTTCCGCCTGATGTCACCAGGCGCGCACCAATGGCTTATACATTGGTGTGCTCGTGCTCGGCACCTCAGTCAGCTTCCAACTGTAACAACGGGAACATCTTCGCGCTTCCTCTTTTTTTTATACAAATTTGAAATGTGTGCTGCAATCCACTATCCCGCCAGTTATGAGATGCGGTCTGTGATTCGTTTTTTGTTGGCCAAATACTTAAAACCAATAGAAATTCATCAGGAACTGTGTGAAGTGTACGGGAACAACGTAATGAGTGACAGTTCGGTCAGGAAACAGTGCATCCAGTTTAAAAATTGCCGAACAAACGTTCATGTTGAAGAGAAGATTGAACGTCTGAGCATTGTGACTGACGATCTGGTCGCTTAAGTTGACCTAAAGATTCGTGAAAACCACCGTTTCACAATAACTGAGCTTTCTCATTGTTTCCCGCAAGTTTCACGGACTTGATTGTTTGAAACTGTTTCACAGATGCTAGGTTACCACAAGTTTTGTGCAAGATGGGTGCAAAAATGCTTACAGATCACCATAAAGGACGAACTAGGGCAGCTTTGACGTTTTTGGAGGTCTACCACAGTCATGGTGATCCCCGGCAGAAGAATTTTAAACACAGGAATTTGAAAGCTTGTCCACCGCTATGATGTGTCTGAATTTGAATTGTTATTATGTTGAAAAGTAATATTTTAGCCCCTCTTTCACACGTATATAATAAAATCTTTTATTATCTTATTATTTTATTATTATTATCTTTTATTAATCTTGTACTTGTTTGTTTTTATTTTAATTCCAAAACGTTCCTTACTTTTACGTAGTTTAACCAAGTTATAGTTATGAATATTGTTGTGTTTGATAAATTAACTTTTTTTAACCAATGCTACTGAATAATAAAATAAATAAAAATTGCGATATCTGTTGTAACACGCTTATATCAAGAGACATAAACTTCATGGCATTTCTATCAGAGTAGTGCGATCTTTAGGAACCTGATGATAACAAATTGGCTTTTGATAACGGCCATTTTACAACTACGTTATTTTTAATAGCCGTACCTTGTTATCTAAGTAGGGAGCGGGATAGGTCAGTTTGGTAGGGCAATAATTTAATCAATGCATTAATAGCCAAAGATGGACCTTTTGGATCGATTGGACCTGCAGACAGTCCAAGGCTCATTCAGCCCCCGTAATGTAGGTAACCTCCATAATGTTTCCACCACTGTAATTTCCCCAAAACATCTTGGCGGTTGATCCTTTTCTAGCCCCGAATATCTCTCTTGCACAGCAGTTGGCTTAAAAACAGTGCAGTAACATGTACTGAGTCTGTTTCTGGATTATAGTGTTACAATGTTTCAATAAGTAAGTGGACATGAGTTACTAAATCAAAAGCGGCATCAGCAATATGAACTTTGGAAACCCTGGCCGTAGAGGTTGCTACATTGTGATCTGTTACGTGTATTTTTTTTAACTACTGAGGTAAAGGACACTATCTCACATTAATTTTTGTATTTGTTCGTAGAGAGCCAACTTCCCATAACTTTAAACTATTATGTATTTATTTTATTTTGTTTATTAATTGTTATAATTTTTAGATCCCGCTAAACGGCCCCTCCCTGTTTTGTATTGTATAAAGTCAGCGGCTTTGAGCCGGTTCGAGTAAAAACCGCCTTCAGCGGACTCAGCCCATTGTAACGCCTTAAAATACCGAAAGGTAACAGAAGGCTTCTGGTTTATATAGAAGCATTTTCAGGTATTTCTGTAAATTTGTATTATATTGTAAATAATATTTTTGGAGGATGAAAAAAAAAAATTAAAATATTTAAAAATTATAATTTTTAAGGGATTAATAAGGGATCTAAAAATTATAACAATTAATAAACAAAATAAAATAAATACATAACAGTTTAAAGTTATGGGAAGTTGGCTCTCTACGAACAAATACAAAAATTAATGTGAGATAGTGTCCTTTACCTCAGTAGTTAAAAAAAATACACGTAACATATCACAATGTAGCAACCTCTACGGCAAGGGTTTCCAAACTTCATATTGCCGATACCGCTTTTGATTTAGTAACTCATGTCATCTTTAATTTTGAAGAGAAAAGATTTGTCCAGGGCCGGAATTTGAAACCGGGATCGAGTTAGTTGCTCAACGTCCTCCATTTCTAGGGAGAATTCGCAAAAAATAATAATTTATGATTAGTCTAAATAACATATATAATATTGTGAAATAATAATAATAACTTGTAAATAAATATTGAATCATTTATAAATATTTGTGCACAATAAAAGCTATTTTCATTTCATTTTATTCGGAATAGGTGAAGAGATTGGATTTTTCTGACCGAGGTACGAGACATGCTAGCTCAGGTGGCAGAGCACCAAGGGTACGTGGGAGACCCGGGTTCGATTCCCAGCCCTAGACAAATCTTTTCTCTTCAAAAAAAATGTAAACCATTATAATTTGTAAACAGCTTAATAAAAATTATTCACATTATTATTGGCATACGTAAGTAATTGGAAGTACCGATCATTATTTATTTATTTATTAATTCTACGGCGCTACAACTCGATGACGAGTCATGGCCTTTTCTACCAGCTTCTTCCAGTTTTCTCTGTTTTTCCCTCGTGTCTCTCTCTACAAACCATCCGACCACCTCAACTTTACACAAATGCGTGGGTTTACTGCTTTAAAACCTATGAGTAATTGTCTAAATCTCCAACTAGCAACAAATCCTACTCCTTATTCATATCGAGCGTCACTGCAGCTGTAGTCTTTTGTCGAGGGCATTCTGACCAGTCCGTATGATCTCCTGGATGGCAACAATGTCTAGTTTAAAATTGACAACTTGATCTAGGAGTTGTCAATTGACTTTCCGTGCTCCAGGTCTGTATAAGGAAAACAATATTCGAATATCCAAGATTAAAAGTCCTGTAGGTGTTGCCGAGTTGTTTACGTTTATAACTATCGATATCCGAGGCTGAATTTGGTTTCTGTGAAACATCAACTTCAGATATGGGGGCTTCCAACCCTCACTCCGTATAATAGTATACTGGTGGGGCTGCCGCCTTGGTGCCTGTGCACCTGCACCCCTGTCTGAGGGGTCTATCTAGGGAGGGGAGGTGATCCTAAGGTGTGTAATGTTAATGACCTTGGTTTATAGTGTGTGGGATGAGTGTAGTGTGCTATAGTTGGTGAATATGTATGAGTGTCAGACTACTGTTCCCCCAACCTGGAGGGCCAGTGGCTGTCTGAGGTCATTTGACCAGGCGATGGGGCCTGGATAGTAATTATATAAACCGATCATGGTAGTTAAATATTATATTATTAACATAAAATATTACCTATCCTGTGGAAATAGTGTACTAAAGTATAAACATAGTCTAGAGAGAGAGAGAGAGAGAGAGAGAGAGAGAGAGAGGAGGGGGGGCTAGATAAGAGGGAGAGCGAGATGAATTAGTTAGGACAGGGGCAGTGAAAGGGACAGTTTAATTAAAGAGGCACGGAGAGCGGACAATAGATAAAGAGCCTCTTCTGATAGCGCCCTTCCCGCCGCCCTTATCTATCTCTCTTCTATTTCTCATCCTCCACCGGAATTCCGTTATCGTTATTTGGGCTCTCAAAATGTGATAACTAAATAGCGAGCATTCAACATGAAACGAAATGTAAATGATATTATATGATAATTATAGTTTTTTGGAACTAGTATAAATAATTAATTAACGAATCTTCCCCAGACTATGAGGTCATACATTAATTTTTAACCTAATGCATAATAATGCTTACATTTCGAGTAAATCCCAACCCCTTCTCTGAACACGTAAGTATACACATGTTATTATCAGTCAACACTATTCTAGTTATGAGGAAGAAATTAGTCCGGGTATAGGTCAAGAAAATTCTCTTATATAGGGAGAACAGTTTATTTGGAAGCCGACGTTTCAACCCACATTACAGGTCTTCTTCAGGGTTATTGTGGTAGGATAACACTCGAAATTGGACTAGAGTTTCAAGTTTCAAGTGTTATCCTACCACGATAGCCCTGAAGAAGACCTCAAATGTGGGTCGAAACGTCGGCTTCCAAATGAGCAGTTCTCCAGTCCAATTAACAGTCCATATTCTAGCTATACTCTCATATTCATACTCTTATAGTCCATATTCTACCATACTCATCAATAACATACCCATCATCCTATATTTCAAAGAATGGTGTCAAGATAGAAGAAAAAAAAAGAAATTCCCGCAAATCCCATCTAATCACCTTTACCTTTCCTCAGAAACCAATGACGTCATGTACTAGTATCCTTTAATAACACCCCACTGATTCCTGTAGGACAGGCCCGGTACTAAGGATTACACTTTGACAAACGTTTAACTTGGAATCCCCATACTAGACTGAAACGACAGCTCGCCGTTTCAGGGTACTTCAACACTTACTAAACAAACGCTCTGAGCTCCCTCTAAGCTAATTACAAAAGACTGTTATACATTACTATTATAAAACCTATTTGAACTTATGGAGTAGAGCTTTATCAAATCTCCAATCCTTGCAATCCAAAATCCTTCGTAAAATCATAAATCCTCCTTACTTTGTTATGAAAAAAGTAATCCATAATAAATTTTTTATTATATCTGTCATTATTTTAATTTTATTATATCTGTCACTATTTTAATTTTCTACATTATATGTCACTATATTCTTGTTACTGTAACGTTTTTTATATTTTTTGTTCTGTTTGTTTCTCTCTCATAGCCCTGAAGATGGCCTACAAGGTAGGTCGAAACGACGGCACCCATTAAATATAAGTCTTGTACTTATTTGGTATTTTTTTTACTGCACCCTCCAACTATCTCCGTTCTCCATTGTATCATCCAGTCAACTATTTTCCTCTCATACATAATGAATTAATTCATTTGTTGCTATTTGATCCAAACTGGATATCAATCCTTTCCTAAAACTTTATTCCTACTCAAAGTAACTAGTTTCATGCTTATCAATTCCTGATAATCCTACGAAGCGTCTGAAGAGAAGATGGCTTCGTGACCTTTTAAGTTTGATTTGTTATTTGAGGGTGATTTCTCTACTTGTCTCCAATTTCGCCATTATTCACTCAATTAACTTAAATAATTAAATTAACTTAAATTAACGTAAATTTCTATATATTTTTTTAAAACAAACATTTCGTTTAATAAAGAGAAATTAAAACAAAAAAAACGGAAATAACGGAAAATAAAGAAGAACATAATATAGCGGAAGGATTTGAATGAAGGGCATGTTTGTGTATGAGAGTTCCAGAGTGAGACAGCTCGAGTTAGGAAGGGCTTGTCAGATGCAGCAGTTTGGAGGAGGTTGGGGAACGGTATGGGGGGGAGGGGGGAAGGAGCAGGAAGTCAGATGGAAGAGATCTCGTGAGGAGGATTTAACGAAGAAATTAAACTGAAGGCTCTGTAGAATATATGGACGGCCTCGGTGCAGAATGTAACAAGTCAAAAACTCCACTTTTCAGGAAATAAAAAAAAAACGTTTCCACGATTTCCTTTGTAGTGATTGTTGAACTAATTACAGTTACGTAATTTAATCGAAAATTTAATTAAATTTGTTGACTTGTTTTCAATAAAAATAAAAAAAATCGAAATATTGACTTGTTTCTTTCTGCAACGAGGCCGTCAATATGTGAGGGGATGAGTTTAAAGCACCTGCTATGGGATAACAAACGAGCGAATACCTACAGCGAAAGGAGAAGAGTAATTTCGGAGTGAATTTGGCTAAATACTCAGTTATATGCATATTTGTAAAAAAAACGTTAATTGTATAAAGTTTACCGGAACCACCGTACACAACACTAGCAATAGCCTAAGTAGTAGGAACTGGGAATTCATTTTGTTTTATAAAAGAGTATTTTATTTTAATCTTTGACAAAGCAAGTATTTTGTAAAAGAAAAGAACATTTTTCCTTTATTTTATTTTTACCTTTTTTTTTAAATATAATAATGTAAATATTTATTTTTTATATTGTTATTATTTGTTTATTATTCTGTTTTTATAATTGTTTAAATGAAATAGAAAAGGTTAATTTTATTTTAAATTTAAGAAAAAAAAAGGACATGCCGACTGTGGATTCGATCGGCCATTGTTTATTTCGTCGATATAATCCAAACAGTGTTGGCCCGAGTGAGTGCACATTATAAACAATAGTGTAGTTGTTTGGTGGACTTCAACTAGACTAATTCGCTGCCCCTCTGCAGTTGGGAATTAGTTCAAGTTCAAGCACAGGACAGTCAAAGTCTCGTCGTCAAAGTCGCCACAGCGGATCGACCTGATCATTTGTATCGCCATTTTCTCTCGCCCTGCTGAGGAAAAATTGCTTTGATGTTTCGCCCGCCCTGCGGAGGAGAATTCCTTTGGCGTACCGAAACCTTCGATAGCCCAGCCGTCGAATTCTGCGTCCAGTTCAGATAAGGAAGATTTTCTTGCTTTTATTGTTCCACTTGGCCAAAAACACAAACATTATTAGTGTCTAGATAAACATTAATTATTTTACTATTGTTTTCTTTTTTTTCTTATTTGTAGTTGTAGTTATTAGTATAAGTAATTATTTCCATTGCAAGAACGTTCAAAATTTTAATTTGACTCAATTAGGTTTTAATAGCAAAGTTTAATTTTATTATTTATATCTGTATACCATGACTTTTAATTTTAATTCAATAAATGGTTTCATAGGAATGACATGCGATCTGGTATTTTGAACTCAGCTTATTTTCCCACACATATTTCGGGGCTCTTATCGAGAGGTCCTACTGTCTCGCGAGAGCTCAAACAAGCGTGTTATGAGTGGAAGCAGTTAGAAGCGTGGCTTACTGAAACTATATCAAGGGATTTGTAATAATGTATAGACTGAGATAGAGCCGTTGTTCAGGTTAATGTTGGAATTTCATAGAATAGAGAAGATCCAATCATAATGGGTTTGCTCTTTTAGATGCTTATGCTGTTAAAGAAAGCAGAGTTTTAAGTATTTTGAGAGAATAGGTGATGATAGAATTTCTTCAGGACATAATATATGTAATATGTGAAAGAGAAAATTAAAAGATGTCCTCTCAGGGCTTGCTAAAAACTAACACTTAAGTTTTTTAATGATGAATTAATCGAGATAGAGGTGTTGCGTAGGTTAATATTGGAAATTCCAAGGAATACAGAAGTTCAATCATGATGAGTTTGTTCTTTTCGACGTTTAGTGCGGGAACTAGGAGTTGAGTCCTTTAGGACAAAAAATTTGTAATACGTGACAGAGAAACTGTCTCTCTTCGAGAGCTTGCTAATAACGTAACACCAATGTTTTTAGTTGCGTATACACTACTGTGTTAAGGTTGAAAATTGAGAAGATCCAATCATTATGGGTAAGGTCTGTCCGAAGATTGGAGCGGTGAGGTAACTAGGAGTTTAGGAGGATTTTGAGCTAAACCTTTCACAAAACCGTCACGTGAGGAACAGGGATCGAAAGAGATCAATTAGTACGTCCTTCGCTTAGATATCTGTAAATCAGTACAAACTCAACGGTAATGTTAAAAACGGAGAACGGAACGTCGTTGTTAATAAAGGTAAAAAGTGTACAAGACAGAGAACCTTGGCAGAGGAAGAGAACGACTATCGATGGGGTTTATTGGAGACAACACGTATTTAGGACGATCGGTGAGAAAGGATTGCAACCGTTGAAGGGGCCTCTAGAAGACAAGGAGAGACTTTGAAGCTTGCTAAGGAGGCTAAGGAAGGTAAGTCTCCTCTGCGGGGAGGCTTCGTGATATCGTCATCTAAATTTATATATTTACATCGTTACTATATAAATTAAATTTTATATATATTTTTATATATCCTATAATAAAAAATACCATAAATATTGTAGAATAATTTTGGACTTATTCAGGAATTTTGAAAAAAGTTGAAAAGAGTCATAAAGTGTTACCTCTACCTCTACCTGCAGTTCTAAAACACCTCTACCTACAGTCACAAAATTCAGATTCACAGATTTTGAACCTTTTTCTTTTCTCTCTTTAAATTTATAGACGAAGAAATGGGAATGCAAACATACCGTATCTATTGAAAAGAAACAAATATAAAAGTTGTAGAAGAAATTGGTCCGGGTAGAGGTCACTATGAATTTCTCGTAGAATTTGAGAAAAACTTGTTGAATAGCCAACGTTTCGACCTACTTTGTAGGTCTTCTTCAGGGCTATATGCAAAATACTGACAATATAAGAGAATGGTACAAATATATTAAAACATATTAAATATAAATAAACAAAAGTAAGGTGAATACAGGCAATAAAAATGATAAAGATGTACAGTAAGGTAAATATGAAGGTTAAAATGTATGAGTATATACTATAAACAACGAAGTGCCAAAAAGGTAGTAACCCACATCATGAAGAAAATAATAATAAAACAGAAAGTGTTGAAAAGTAAAAAATAAGGTAATACAGATAAAAAATAAAAACCGAATATAAAATAGGAATGTGAAATGATAAAAAACGATATGGTTAATGTAGAAAATGATAAGAATTACGAACTAAAAATTGTAGGTAATAAAAAAGTAAGAAATGAAAATTGTAAAATTATAAAAATCTAGAAACCAATTTATATAAAATAAAATAAAAATGAAAATAAAAATTTTTAGAAAATACAGTATTAGGTACTATTAATAGGTAAAACTACTTTATACAAGTGTAAAGAATATTAATTGCATAAGAGAAAATGTAAGAAGAGACTTTATATAAGTGTAAATAACATCAATTGCATAAAAAAAAAGGTATGTTTTAAGAAAAGTAAGTGATAATACAATCAGAATATATTGGACTAAAATATATATATAAAAAAAAAGGCAAGTATGTGTGGAAAAATAAAGATAAAAATAGTGAGTGAAGTTGAACCCGGATGGATGTCATAAAATGATATTTGGGGTGGAAAATAGATAACTAAACAAATAAACGCCTTACAGTAATAGTGAGCTTGGAAATAGTGATAATAATGGTGTATATTTTGTATAGTAATGTTTTAGGTTATGAGGGAAAGAAAATAAAATGGAGGAGGGAGGGTGAGTAAATAGTGAAAAGATAAGTTACCTGTGGGGGGGGGGGGCTGGGGGCTGGGGATGGGGGGTAGGTCCTCACTGACATGAAACACAGACTGATTAAAAATTGAGACGGAAGGATGGTCGGGACGGGAAGACTTACAAAGTAGGTCGAAACGTTGGCTATTCAACAAGTTTTTCTCAAATTCTACAAGAAATTCATAGTGACCTCTACCCGGACCAATTTCTTCCACATCTATTATCAAGGTCAACAATTATCATTCAATAAAAAAACAAATATAAAAGTTTTTTTAGAATTATTAAAATTTGCCAGTAACGAAACCACCATACTAAAAAAAACATTGGAGGTCGGAAATCAATTTGGTATATTTTTTTTAAAAAGCGATAACTTAAAAAGAAAAACCTTCGATAATAAATTAAAATATATTTACTAAAAAATGTATTATTTATAATCCATTTAGCTCATATTTCTTCGAGTTTCGACTGTCTTCAAGTTCTTGGCCTGCATTTCACTGGTCATTTTTTTTTTCTTACCCTTCAAATTTATTTACAATTATGATTCAGGTGCAATGAAATCTAATAATCTTAAATCTAAAACTTATAATTAAGGCCTTCTTTTACCCTAAGGTATTATAAATAAATTGTGCTCTTACCGCTGAATCCGGGAGCTTACATTTTGTGGCTTTGCCTTTGCCTTGACTTTACAAATGGGGGAAGGACTCAAACTGTTCTTCTCTACTTCGGTATTTATAGCTTCTGGGTCCGCGGGCGGGGCCCATCTTCCAGGGACCCGATTGGCTGGGTTCCGACCTCATTGTCTTCGATCGACTGGCTAACTCCTGATTGGTTTGTGTTTTCTTTCAGGTGTGTTTTAGATTCACAATTAATGCTCTAATAACAACCACCTTCTCTGTTGAAATGTTCACGAGGGTTCTATATCGTTTCCTTGTAATATCTTTCTTCCTGTCGTGTTATCATCACCAGAAGAAATACTTGATGAATGGGTTAAAAAATATTGGGCGTGGCAATTTTAGAGAGTATTGAATATATTATTTAGTTTACAACTATTTTTCTACACTTATTTTTATACATTAGCGTGTACAATTGCAACAAAAATGAAAAAAGAATCAGATAAAAAGGTCTTCCTGTAAATGTATTCAATATACCTCTTTAATGTTAAATTATTTTGTATTTAATAGTGATTATTTTTTTATATTTTGAAGAGTAAAATAAAATAAATAAAAATAAGATAAATAATAAATAAAAATAATTTATAAATATACAGATCGAATTACGTCAACGAGATCTTAATTAAAAAAAAGAAAGAAAGAAAGTAATGTTCAATGAATTCGGCGCAATATGGATCTATTTACAGTTAGCTGTGATACTTGATAACCAAACAAATTATTTATTAATAATAAAGCCTTTATTTATTCTGAGACAAATCCCTTTAGAATAACAGTACAGGTTTCTATACAGGGTATTGTTATATTAATCTATTAATACAGGGTATTATTATGTCTTAGAGTATATTGATATTATATTTTATTAAATACTACCATTAAATTAACAAATGAGAAAGGATTAATGAGAAAAAAACTTGCGAATTACCAGTGATAACATTTAAAAAATAACAGAAATAAGATTACAATAATTTTATAGGGAAAAACAATAGATAATTACAATACGTATGCAAATTACAATGTCAAGTAGAAACAAAAAAGCCGAAAATGAAACAAAAATATGAACAATATCAACTAATATAACTAATTAAAAAAATATCTAACTGGATGAGTGAAGTTGGAAAATTTTAATCTGAAAACTGAGTATGTTATTTCCGATTTTTTGGGAAGTGTAAGGATGTATATTGATTTGAAGATTATTGGAACGACGAACGGAAGAAGGTATAGAGTTCCGAAGGGACGAGGATCGGATAAGGAAAGCTCTATCAAAAGCAAATTAGTTTTTTTAGTGTAGTTCTTCATTGACTTTTTATAAAGTTTAATTGAAATTTTGTGATCTATCGCCATAATGCATTCCCAAAAGAGCAGACATTGATGTAGATTGGTGTTTGATGTGATGATGAGTCGGCTTAATGTTGATCCGTTCTATGTAAGGGATATGGTCCATGGACTATTAGCTTGATATATTGCTGCCAGCAATAGCAACAGCCGGGGGAGGGAGGGGGGTAATTGATACGTCTCTTGTGCTCTTCCTACGTTTCGGCTGTCGTGATATCTTTATGTTGTTTGTTAATGAAACCTCATTTATTTTTTTAAAAGATTTGTCCTGGCCGGGATTCGAACCCGTGTCTTCCGCAACCGTAGCGCGGCAGAATCCATATAAATACCGGTTGAATTCTCACCAAGTACCATGTGAGACTCTTTCACGGGTCGTAGTGGTATAGGTTTGGCGTTAATATGAGAACAATTAAGTCGGTTATAACCGCCAAAAGACAAGTAATGACTGAGAAAAATAGATACCAATATATATTACATATATATGTACATACACAAACACACATCTAGAAGATTAGGATTAAGTTTATCAAGGTCTGTCACGAACCCATAAACTGATTTATATTAGTGAAATAAATGAGGTATAGGCGGAAAATATTTTATAAATGGCTAAATGTAAATAAAATGAAAAAAAAAATTATACGAAAAATCTGCATTAAATAGTGATATGTGTTGTCGGCACCATAAAAGGGAGTCCGAACGGGGGAAATGTGTCATGTAGGGACACATGAAGGGGAATGTGTTTGCACAAACAAAGACCTTTTGCTCCCCTTATGGTCCAAGATGGTGGAGAAAGAAGAAAAGGGGAACAAGCAAACTAGAAAGGAGACGGGGACAGAGAAGCAAGGAGAGGATTCGCGAGACAGATCCTGAGGAAGAAGATGGCCAGACCCGGAGGCCGCAAGGCGAAGACCGACCTGTAATCCAATCTACCCCTGTTCACAGAGTGTAATTTATTCCTGTAAGGTATTTTATGGCAATCCCTTTTATATAGCAAGATCTGAATCATTAACCTTGTTTAAAATTGAATAAATAAACGATCCTTGATGTAATTCTTTTGTTGCTTACATACCCCAGATACACTTTTATTAATATATATTAATATATTTTAGAGAAGAATTGGTCGACTGTATCTTCTAATTTAAGGAAGAAATAGTTGGGGGTGCAGTCAAAGGCTCTCACTTCATTCTGAGCTCTCCTAGCTGCCTCGTGTTTTATTCGCCCTGAAGATGGCCTACATTGTAGGCCGAAACGTCGGCACATAATAAATAAGTTTTGCTTATTTTGGTGTTTTCTTTGACTGCACCCCCAACTATTTCTTCCTTAAATTAATATATTTTGTGGAGTAACCGTAGGCCCACTGGTTTCTTGATAATGATAATTTTTTTTCTTGTATTTTTCCTTTCATTTTTTCATATGGTCTTTCGTCTTAAGTTTTGTGATGTTTGCTATTATTTATTTTTCCTGTGGTGCTTGTTGAAATTTGGTGAGTGTATATTGAATTTTGAATTTCTGAAGTATCTATCAGCTGTTTTTATCTAAACTTAACCAGCTGGGGTCGAGTAACCTTCCTTATGATTCATTAGTTGCATTTGAGCCTTGGAGGTGGTGGGATGTTTCTTGGGTGCATTATTCATGTTTTGTTTTGCTGTTATTCTCTTTCTACCCTGAGGATGCCTGAATGGGCGAAATATTGGACAGATAATTTCTATTTCTGTTTTAGTTTGGAGACTTAAGGCTTTTCGTTGGAATTTTTCACGGTCTTAACATTTATGTAAGGTCTCTTTTTTACTTTTCAATATTGATACACTATTTATTTATAAATAATATATTGAAGGTATAATAGATGAGTAACTTGGTAAACACAAGAATAGACCTTTGGAAAGGAACCCAATTAAGTTTAAGGCATATAAATAATAATTTGAGTACACATCCTAAATGAGACTCTGGCATCCCAAATATCAACCTACATGTTCAAAATATATTTAAGAGTAGAAACATAGCAATAGATTACATAAGTTTTTCTGTTTAATTTCTTTTATACAGATCAATCGTTCATTCTGCAAATACCCCTAGGTATTATAAGCCCGGCAGGTGGCCCTAGGATTTTTTTAAGGGAATAAAAAATCCTTAGTTACGCCGTCCTTCGGAAGGGACGTTAAACGGGGGTCCCGAGCCTTTACGATGTCAGGTACTCGTTAAAAATCCCTATCGTAATTAAACCTGGATAGGCAAAATTTAGAGCTCCCACTGTAGCATCGTCCGATTAGCCATAGCAGCATAAAGTGACGTTAAATGAACAAACAAACAAACGGGTATTATAAGCTAACTTTATCGTAAAGAATGTTCTCAGAATAGGGGGCGGCAGAATGTGTGTAGCCCCTAGGCGGCAAAAACTTAACAGACTTTGGGCAAACATTTTATTACTTGTCACCGCATGAAACCTTATACTAAAATATTTAGTGGCTTGATTGCGAACGGAACTTGTACTCCCAAGATTTCCATTCCAATATCGTTTATAACATATATATATATATTTTTGACCATTGACTTTTATTATACTTTATATTTTTTTATGTTTCCACCATTTCCCATTAATTTAGTCCTTATTTCTCTTGGTTTTCTTTCTTCACCTTGTTTTTAATTTTTTTTTACATCTGCATTTCCCCTTCCCCCTTCTTAGTTATTTTTTGGCCGTCAGAGATCGCGGTTAGCGCTTCCGACACAGTTCTAACGTATTTTCATTTGGGCAGTTGATCGTTCTCTCCGCCGCTTGGTATATTTGGTTAGTACACATCTTAATCTTTATCTTATCTCCGTCCTTTCCACCTTCACCTTTCTTCTCACCTGTTTCTCACACCAATTTTTGGTATCCATCATATGTTAATAGCATAGAGTTCATTATTATTTAGCCTCATATTTTTACATCTACTGAATTTCTATAACTATTTTCTATATGTTTATGTTATATTCACATCATATTTCCTTACTTATATTTTCTATTTTCTTTTCATACTTTAGATTTCATATTTATAAACATTATTTTCAATTTTTAATTTTTGAAATTTATCTATCTTTTCTTTCTACATATGCTTGTATTATTACATTTTACTTATGGAACATCTAGAAGTCTGGTATCATACCATTTACATCTGTAATTAAACTATTTTTTTCTAAATCCTTCATATTCCACCCCTTTTTCTATATTTTAATCTTCTCATTTTGTATCTTACCTCCTCATTTTTATTTCCCTTTATATTATGTTTACATGTTATCCTTTCTGTACATTTATTTTCTGTATTTTATATTCGTATTCTTTAATTATTATATCTGTCACTATTTTAATTTCTGTTCATCATCTATAATTTTATTTTTATCTGTCACTATTTTAATTTTATTATATTCTGTAACCACATCTTTAATTATCATATCTATTCACTATTTCATCATATCTAGTCACTATTTTAATTTCCACACTTGTACCACATTACTACATTACTTGTCACCATATTCTTGTTACTGCAACGTTTTTTTTATATGTTTTTCTGTTTGTTTCTCTCTCTTAGCCCTGAAGATGGCCTACATTGTAGGCCGAAACGTCGGCACAAAATAAATAAGTTACACTTATTAAGGTGTTTTTATTGACTGCACCCCCAACTATTTCTTCCTTATATTAGAAGTTACAGTCAACCAATTCTTCTCTAACATCGTTTATAACAGTTGAGCCGAGGTATTCAGTCAGTTTATTATCGATTCAGTGTTATGTAACATACCCGTTTCCCGACCTTACTTTATTTTTTTTATCATCAATACTAGTATACTTCATTTTTTTTATGATGTTATGATAAAACAACTGACCGAAATAGAAGACTTTATTGCACCTTTCCATACCCAAGTACACAAATTTAAATAAATTATCCGGTTAAAATCAAAAACCGACTATAAGCAAGGGACCATAAAAAAAGGAAAAACGTGTGGGTTGTTCAACATTACTGAAATTTACGACAGGAGGAAGGGAGTTTAAACGTGACGCAATTTGAGCTAAAAGGTTCATTCATAACTTGGGGAAGATTGATTCTCCTCCGCGCTATCTCAGATATATTCTTGAGGCGTCGCTGATCGAGATAAAATAACAGTACAGTTAGAAAATAGTGAACTAAGGAGCTTAAGATTGAGATCTTCATAATCAAACGTCTTTTTTATTAATAATTTAAAAAAATGCTAAAAATACAGGTTCAACAAATCAGCCGTTCAATGCACATATTCATTAACTCCATAAAAAAAAAATGAAGAAATGCGAGAAAATAGTTTGCATTGTTTTTGAAAATTCCCTTTATAATATAAATGCAAATAAATATTCTAGAGTGCATAAATAAAAATGTGTAGCTTTCATCTAAAAGTATATAAAATTAATAAGAAAGACTAGCCAAAAAGCTATTGTCAGAAATGTTACAATTTTTATGTAATAGGTGGAGTTAATCGAGTTGGCAAGTGAAAAAGTAATAAATTTAAATTCAGTGTTTAAATTTTAAAGTTTCTTATCACAGAAAAAATTAATTATTAGATATTTTTATTACGAATTTTCCATAAAAATTAATATCAACAGTTTTGTTATGTTATATTATTATTTGTGATTAATTCGTCAGCAGTATAAATGAAGTCTTCTTCATCAGTTGTATGTGAGGACTCGCCATTTCGATTTCTTCGCAATTTTTTAAAGTAATCTGTTTAATAGGTTTCTATGTTTTCCCATGTTACAGATCTACCTTGGTTGCATTAAATTTTGAATATCCATTATAGTCGCATTTAAATTGAATAAGGTGTGGTTTGGACCTTTCTAACTAGATCAAATTAATCATTTAGCGCTTGCTAGTGCACATAAATGGAATTATTGCAACGATTTGCATTAGAGTACGGAGTTAATCATAATGAAGGTGTTAACTTTTATTGTTTGAAAATGATTTTATTAATATAAAAAGTTCTGACTATACCAAGTGCTTTTACACTTTTATATTTGGAATAATTTATTGACATTTACAACTGTAATAATATTATATCAAGTAAATTAGCTGATATGAACAAATGACATGAAAACAAAAAACAATTGTGGAGAAACTACTCATCGGTAGCACTCCAATAAAGTTCTATTGTAGAAGGTCTCGAGGCCATCTTCTTTTCAGACGCCTCGGAGGGTTATCAGGAGCAGTATGGGGAGCAAGTCGAGAGAGTATGGAGCTTGTCAAAGAAGGATAGGTATCTAGTTTGGGCCAAATCAGCAATATATGGGATATCAAGATCATGATGGATGAGTTTGTTTGTGACATAATAAGGAGCATTGAGGATTTTACGAAGGATTTTGGATTGTGAGGATTGGATACGAGATTGAATTGGATGGTTTAGTAGAGCCCCAAAGCTCAACTCCGTATGTCCAAATAGGTCTGATAACTGTCATGTAAATGAGTCTTTTGTAATTAATTGGAAGCTTAGAACCTTTGTCCAGTAAATGTTGAAGAATGTTGAGGATTCTAAGTGAGACGTTTGTTCAGATGGAGTCCTAGGATTTTACACTTAGATTAAAGATTTTTCAAAAAGCTTGTCAATTTGTGCCGTGAACGGCTTAAATAAGCAAATTTAATCGAATAAAATGTTTATGGACTTTTTTGTTGTATCAAAGAAAAAAAATATACGATTGAACTCAGTAACTTCTATGCTTAAATGTTATAAATAGAGACATCACAATTACGTTCCGCAGATGAACAGTGTTTATTTATTACTGTCTAAATTGCTATTACAAAACAATCCAATCTAAAAATAAAACCTTGTTCTGTAAAACAGGTATCTCTTGTATTAATTAACATTTAAATTGAATAACATCGCTTAGTACGGGCATTAGTTTGTGTTTTTTTTTTGTTTAGCTCAACAATAATAATTGCTCCAACTTTTTTTTTTCATATATATTTTTCCCCTGTTTTCGCCGATAAATATGGACCCGCTGTATTGTCAATATGACTATGATGCAACATAAATATTCATGGATTCCGAGTGGAAAGAGGAAATACAAGAGGAGTCGAAGAGAGACCACAACCAGTTCAGCAAAGCGATCGTCCGATAAAATATACAACGGAAGTTCTTTTGAAGAAATACAATATGCTTTCGACAGAGGTGAATTAATGAGTTTACACCACTGTGTATATATGTATATACTGTGAGGTAACTATAGTACACAATAATAAAGAGATTTCCTATTTAATCCAACAGTTTTTAATTTGAACAATTTTTTTTATATACACTTTATTGAAACAGTATTGCAATTTGCCACTTGTAGGGAATATGTAATTAGTAGCGCTAATTAGCTATACAAACATACAATAAAAAGAAAAAATACCACAATTATACAAAAAAATAAAATAAAATAATAGAAATAAAAAAATAAGAAATAGAAATAAAAAAAATAATAACAAAAAAAATATAAACACGTGTATAATAAAAGCAGAATAATAATAATAAAAAGAAAGTATAAAAGTAAAATAATTGCTCACATTCATACCATAATTATAACATTTACAATTTGCATGGAGTCCCCCAATGAGGGCAAAGCAGGAGTCCGGGAGGCCCCTGCGCCCTTTTCCAGCCGCGTCAATGGCATTAATGGCCAATGGAAGCTAGTTAATAGCTAGCTGGTATTTTTTTTTTTCGTAAACTGAACCTAGTAAAACAAGTATATATCTATATTTATAAAGAGAAAAGATAGGCCCTCAGCCGGGATTCGAAGCCGGATCCTCTGTCTTTCCGTGTCTGTGCCCTACCATTTCAGCCACCAAGGCCGCCTGATCTTTTCTCTTATCCGATCCCATCTCCTCGATCCGGAATTCCTGGTTCGAATCCCGGCCGAGGGCCTATCTTTTCTGTTTAAAAATAAAAATATTTAAAAATAAAAAAATTGACCAATAATTATAAAAAAATATTAATAGTAATACATATGACGTAAGCCAATAAGATCCTAAAATTAAATTAATGTTCAAAGAACTTTCTTTCTAGTGTATTCATCGCAAAAATTGCGAGAACACGAAGACATGGGATCGGATAAAAGATTTGTCCTCTGCCGGCAGGCGGCCTTGGTGGCACAAATGGTAGGGCACTGTCACGGAGAGACAGAGGTTCCGGGTTCGAATCCCGGCCGAGGGATATCTTTTCTCTTTAAAAATAAAAATATTTAAAAATAAAAAAAATTACCAATAATTATAAAAAAAAAATAAAATTATTTCTTTGTAAAATATTTGTAATTTCTTTTCAGTAGGGGGAAGAAACAATTAGTTTATGTTTCAAACCGCTATTTGTACTAATTAAAAAAAAACATTTAAGAGTAAATAATTAAATTCCAACAAAGCCCAAATATAATTAGCGCAATAGATATATATAATAAAATAATATATAAACACAGATAAATATAATTTTACGCCCCCAAAGGGGCGGAAGCTATTGAGTTGGGGGCGGCACAACCTCCGAGCTCCTGTCGCCTCTTCAGCTCCTGATATCGGGGTCACCAAACTTGAGGCCCCCGTTTGGTTTTGATAGGGTAGTAGCAGATAATTTTATATCAAAGCTATACGGTAGTGAATGAAATATTTTTATTTTAAAATTAACAGTATTAATGAATAATTTTTATTAACTTACAATATAGGAGATGGTAATTGATCGTGATTTAGAATAAATAACCTCCCTGCACATCCTTTATAATAGGAAACAAACGGTAACTTCTCTACCAAGTACAGAACGCAAAACTCATCATTCCATTGTATAAAGGATAGCCGTATCTCCAACAAATAAAGATAAATTGTACAAAACCGCGGAATAGATTAGTAGGATATGAAGTGCGATAGAAGAGGGAAATCTATTTGCAATGTAAATAGAGCAGACTGGCTGGAGTAATTTAAATGCTATTTGTACTAACCCCCCCCTCACCTCCTCCCCCCACCAGCGCATTAGCTATGCATTTAGCAAGAGCCCGGCCTAACCGCTCCACAGGCTATAATTACACATTATCTTAAACAATGTATCTCAGTTAGCTAATTAGGTTAAATTAATACCCGCTGTTTAGGTTTATTATTAACGCCCTCAGGATAGCGCCAACAAGAGGATTGCTGGGTCGCCCTAATAAATAACATGATCCACGCTTTCGAAGAGAAAGAACTTAAAATACTCAGTTTTCAGATTAAAATTTTCTAACTGATAAATGAATGATGTGTTTTTATTTATTTATAAGTATATTTATATCACGATTTATATATATATATATATATATATATATATATATATATATATATATATATATATATATATATATATATATATATATCATAGACACTTCACTCATCCAGTTAGATATTTTTAAAAACAAGAGCCCCAAACTCCAATCAGACAGAACTAGTGAGCCACATCACTAAATCCCCCACTCCTTCCATCTAATTAATGTTCAGAAAATTAAATGTCCTGAACAATCCTCTCTTAAAATGCACCTGGTGCAGTAAAAGAGATACAATGTATCATTAGTAATATTAATATTGTTACGGTCGCAGAGAGGAGGACGGAAGCAAGGGTTTAGCGGCTTAAATCCGTCGATGGGAGTTAAAATTAAAAGTTAAAATAGGATTAGAACCTTCTCAGCATAGTAGATCCGCCACTGCTTTGTCGGAAAGAGATTAAGAAGATTCTAGAACTCGGAAGAGTGGAGACTGTTCTAGAATGTTCGGCCTTGCCTATTTAAATACCTCCCTCGCCTCGAGCGAGTCAGTCTTAGTCTGAGAGTAGACCACGCACGGTGGAGATCTGTGATAAGTGAGTGTCGGTGTGATAAACTAGTCAGTGTTAAACCGGCCCGTGTAATAAGTGTATCAGTGAACTGTGATAGTCTCGCGAGTGTAATAAACTGTTTCTTTTTGTTACTGTGTCAGTTTGTCTTACTTGGAGAATCTTACGGTCGGTGGACTAGTGAACTGTAAGTGTTAATTAGTAGTTAATAATTGTAAAAATATTTAGTAGTGTAATTTTATACAAATTTATGTAAACAGTTAAGTCATTTTGAATTAGTAATATCTTGTACTATATAATAATAAATTAGGCCTAGGTTATAATAAATATTTATAATATTGTTATTATGAATTTATCTTAGTCTAATAATCTAATTGTTAATAAGTTAATTGGTTTTTTTTTATCATTTTGTTAATAAATATTAGTATCTTTAATTAAGGAATTGTTTAATTCATTTTAATACCCAGTAGCCCTTAACAATATGTTATTTTTCAAATATTAATAAAAGCCAAAGGGGTTAAGAAATAAAAATAAAAAAAATAAATCCGGTTCATTCAATATATTTAATTTTATTTAGGCCTTCAGTCATCTTCACAAGTTGAACTACACTCTGAGCCGCCGGAAAAAATTAGTGCCGACAGATGTCATGCCGAGTACTAGTAGGGGTCCAGTGTCGAGTGTTGCATTAAATACGTTAATCGTTCAAAGCGGCGAACCTATACCCGAAAATATTGTCACAGAAAAAATTCTGCTTCGAAGGCGGCTAAATGTGGAAAGATGCCGCAGATATCGTCAGAAATGCAAGAACCTAGAATCGGGCCCCAGTTCTAACCAAGGCAATGAGCGCCAGTGATACCAGCACGAGTCCGGTCGGTCACCTGTGGTCTAGTGGTTAGCGTGACAAACTACTAAACCCAAGATCGCTGGTTCGTAGC
Organism: Arma custos; assembly: GCA_037127475.1. Lineage (NCBI taxonomy): Eukaryota > Metazoa > Arthropoda > Insecta > Hemiptera > Pentatomidae > Arma > Arma custos. The sequence goes on along the minus strand of CM073760.1, from coordinate 127,697,056 downwards.
CCGGCAGGTGGCCCTAGGATTTTTTAAGTGAGTAAAAAGTCCTTAGTAACGCCGTCCTTCGGAAGGGACGTTAAACGGGGGTCCCGAGCCAGTACGATGTCAGGTACTCGTTAAAAATCCCTATCCTAGCATAAAGTGACGTTAAATGAACAAACCAGCACGAGTCGGGATACAATATCTATATCCCAGATTTAAATAAATATTGCTCTTATATGCGTTTATCATCTAAATGATTGTATTAATTATTAATTCCGTACTCAAATACGCAAATTGAAATTTTATATTTGAATATTTTGTCAACTATTGATTTCCCATTATCATTCCCATTTTTTTATAATTATAAAGTTAAGATTAAAAACACAATTTTAATACCCTAAATCGAATAATTTTCCAATTTTTTTTTAGTTAAATTTCTACAAACCAAAAAAAAGTTTCACTTGCATCATGGTTTCATAAAACCACACAACTTTTTATTTCTTGTTTTTTTTTTAAATATCACAGGAGGTAATTCGCAATTTTTCGCCCTTAAATAGATGACTGTTGTACCGTCAGTGTTAATAGTTTCCACCATCGATTTCCTGGCAGGGTATGATTTCTTTGTAACATATTTTACTCCAAGTAACGTCACGAAGTAAGGTTACTGTTCACGTCACACCGTGAAATGTATCTAATAAGCGTAGGACAGTGGAAATCTAGAAAAACTGGCAACCACACAATATAGATTATTTTTTTTTTATAATATTTTATTTTTACCAGATCGGCCTGGTGGGCCTTTACATGGTTGTTATAATATTAATTATTTATTGTTTATGGGGGGAGTATAGTCCGTACAATAGACACCCCTAACTAAATACATCGTTATAACTATTGGATAAGAGTAAAACAGTGGATTGTGTCATATAAAAAAATATACATATATAAAATAGCTGTTAAATAAATTTAAAGTAGTAATGTCACTAGAATACATATTTATACAGCTTATAATAAGATGCCCTGCAGTAACTTGGGCTTTAGTCTTCGAGATGATCTGCTTTTTAGATTAATCACTGAAAATGGATAAGCTTGATTTTTTTTTAAAGTTTCGGGTAGTTAAATTGTCAATTGTTATATTAGTTTACTAATAGATATCACTTACAGTTGCTAATAGTTATAACTAGAGCCTTAACTCGAATTATTTCTTATCCTTCTACATGCTATCAACAACTATCCTCTATAACTAAGCTCTCTGGCTCCCTAGAAAATAACCCTGGGACAGAGGGTTGAGGAATTACCGGGACAAAAGCGCCCCAGAGCACTAGAATACGTCATAAATCCAAGGGCTGCTCTCGAGTCCTACACTTTTTTTATGAATCCCCAATGGCTACGTGGAAAGAATTACTGAATGGGTTATAAATATTTTTGGAGGTACTTTTAGGTTGGGCTCTCCCTTCTGTTCTGAACTGATTCAGGGATAATTTCTTCTCTTAATTGTTCGAGGCGTTCAGGGGAAAATTCTGGTAAAGGGACACAGATTCTCTGATGAGTTCGTGACAATAACTTTCAATAATTAAAAAGACAGGTTAAATGGTACTAGTATGTTTAAGGGCCTGCTGACATCAGCGCGCTCAGGTGTCACTTTTCTTAACCATCTCCTACTGTTATAATAACTTTTCTATTGTTTTGTTATTGTTTATGTGTAGTTGAACATGAATGTGTTTTTGCTTATTTTCTTCAAATATGACTTGGGAGTTGAAGAAGATTTTTCGCACGGTGAACGATGAAAAATCAGCTGTTAGGTTTCTTCAGGAGCGGAATGTCATTCCGCAGAAAATGCGCTGTGGAAATGGACATGATATGAAACTGCATGTGGGGAATAAAATTAGATGGAGATGCCAGAAAAAAGGATGCAACAAGACCCTGGGTATTCGATTAAATACGTGGTTGAGGAATAGTACATTACTTTTGGAGACTATTGTCCATTTTATATATTTTATATAACGAAGTTAGAGGGAAGAGACCCTTTTGATGCAATTTTTGAAGATATTGTTCTTTTTAATGAGCATTGTTTGGAATAGATCTTTCATTGTTTATCATAACATCATATTTTAAATATTTCTATTTTAAACATTAAACAACAATTTGTAACTAAAATAAGATAATATTTTAGTTACAAATTGTTATTTAATGAATATTGCTTTTAATAAATGTTTTATTATTTCTAGATCAATTTTGTCTACATGTTTCTCATTTATTTCATTTCCTATAAATCTGTTGTATCATAATGAAAGGCAATGCCTATTTAAAATTCATGCATAACCTGACAAGGTCCAAATTTTCCAAAGGTCCAAGGTCCCCGGGAAATTAGTGGTTGTCTAATTTTCTCCAAAATGAGATTTTTGTACTGTAGTAAAGGGCGAAATTTTGGTTATATTGTTGCAGGGAGGAATAAGTTCCAACAGCTCTCCACATGTTCTAAGTTCAAGTACTTAGGGTCTACGGTAATTGGAAAAAACGTAATTCAAGAGGAAATAAAGGCGGGAAATGCTTGTTATTATTCGGTCTCAAAATTACTCAGCGTCGCGTCTTTTGTCACGAACCTAAAAATCAGAATTTATAAAACAATAATCCTTCCATCTCTTCTCTACGAATGTGAAACTTGGCCACTAACGCTGAAGAATTAACGTCTCCAGGTATTGGAAAATAAGGTGTTACTTAGAATATTCGGTCCAAAAAAGGATGAGACCATTGGGGAATATAGGGGATTATATAACGCGAACTAGCGAAGCATCCGGTAAATATTATTCAAGTGATATTAAGACGGGCCTGTTAAGTTGCTGGGCTTAGTAACAAAAAACCCACCAACGATTTTGGACACAGAAGTGTCTTTGATATAATCGAGCAAAATGCAGATCTAAAAAAGCATTCTGATTCAATGCTGAACAAGTATAACTTTGACAAAAGATTTCACGTTAATATACAGGCGATTTGCAAAAGCAAGAATGATTGCTTTAATCCACCCAATGGTCTAAATGTGTATACGGATGGATCCAAAGGGGAGTTTGGTGCCGGCTCGGGATTCTGGTTTAGGGGTTGTCAGGGCATGGGTCATTACTTAGCTCTGGGCACGACACCCACTGTATTCCAAGCGGAAATATGGGCAATACTTGCAGGTGCCTTCGCTATGAAGGACCACAAGAATAAGGTAATCAACTTTCTCACTGACAGTCAGGCAGCATGCAATGCATTACAAAATGCATTAACAAACTCCAGACTAGTGGAGGAATGCTGTCTAAGACTAGATGAACTAGCTGTACATAACAGAGTTAACATATTTTGGATCCCTGGGCACAGTAATATTCCAGGAAATGAAAGGGCCGACAAATTGGCGAAGAAAGGAGCAGTTATCGCTCCTATTGGACCAGAACCATGGTGTGGGGTTCCCCTTCCCCTGGCTAAGGATACAATTAACAAACTAGCCAAGAGGAAGATAAAAACACGTTGGGATAGAGCCAAGATAAGGCATACAAAACTTTTCATAAAGGATCCCAACGATAATCTTTCTGATAAAATCAAGAAAGAAGCTGCTCACTCGTCGAGAACCGACCTCAAAAGTATGGTTGAAACCATCACTGGGCACTGTAAACTCAGGAAACACATGCATCTCCTAGGCATTGAACAAGAACCTAGGTGCAGATGGTGCACAGAGAAGGACGAAACCCCTTGGCACGTTCTCTTTGAATGTATAGCACTTAGTCGAAAGAGGACATTTGACCTTGGCCCCGGTGGATACAAGGAACTTCAAGAACTGAGGTTTAAAGACTATTTAAAATTTCTCAGAAGTCTAGACCTATGTTAGGGATTTTTTTTTTAGGACTCAAGCACAATGGGCCTTTTTAGGCCGAAGTGCATAGTAATAAGGGTCATACTTAAATAATAATAATAATACCCATAAAATAACGTTATGAAGTTGAAAATCGATCTAAAGTATCGATTTTATGCGGTTTTTATGACTCCAGGCGGAAACATGGCGTGCCTTAAGTTTTCCGCCAGCCCCCCTTCTAACATTATCGATTATGCAATATTAATACAATATTCAACAGCTATAATAACCTCACTTTAATCCATTTATTTCAGAAGAATTATAAGTTAGTACTGTATTAAGTTTTAAGCCTATCACAAGTCTAGAAGTCTTGAACGTGTATTTTTTGTAATTTCACTAGCTTTTTATGATTATTACCATTGCACTAATATTAAGATTTATACTAAAATAGCTTTTGCCCGCGACTTCGTCCGCGTTGATTTTAAATGCAAATTTATGTTGATTTTAAACGGAGAGTGAATTTTGAATTCCATTAATGAACTCCACACTATTAACAATCACATAAAGCATTTGTGAATTCAGCCAGCCTACCAATGCTTATCCCTTTGTTGATAGGTTTTAATAAACTGTCCTATTAAATATTAAATGGCATAATTACGGAACTATCGATAAGTTTTTTATTGACATCAACCATGTACTATCCAAAAATGTAATATCAAATGGTCGATTTTCCAAAATCTTGAATACAGTTATTATTATGTTAAAATTTAAAGCCTGCTTACTTATTTTCACATCTCTAACTTAACTTAGGGGAGGAATTTTCAAAAATCCTTTCTAAGTGCACGTTGGCCTTATAAAATATATCTACTTTCCAAATTTCAAGTCTGTAGCCAATGCCGTTTTGGCTCTGCAGTGGTCTTTTCAGTCAGGACGAACTCATTGTATATATATGGATGAAGAGGAGGTAAAAATTGTAGTTAATAAAGTAAGCCTCTCTTTTTTAAACCTTCTATGAAATAACTATAGAAAAAAACAATAAAAAATCTATTAAACATGATTTATTTATTTTGAATGATAATTGTTGACCATGATAATATATGTGGAAGAAACTGGTCCGGGTAGAGATCACAATGAATTTCTCGTAGAATTTGAGAAAAACTTTATTGATTAGCTAACGTTTCGACCTACTTTGTAGGTCTTCTTCAGGGCTGTGGGGGGGGAGGCTGGGGGGTCTTAGGTCCTACACTAGCTTGAAACACATACTGTAAGCTAATCAATAAAGTTTTTCTCCAATTCTACGAGAAATTCATTGTGACCTCTACCCGGACCACTTTCTTCCACATGATTTATTTGTTAGAGAAGAAAATAGTTGACTGGATGATAGAATGCAGGATGGAGATAGTTGGGAGGTGCAGTAAAAAAAACAGACTTATTTTTTATTTGTACCGAAGTTTCGACCTACTTTGTAGGTCATCTTCAGGACTATAAGAGAAAAAAACTATTAAAAAAACATTTCAGTAAGAATATAATAACATATAGAATAATAGAAAAGTAAAAAATAGTGATGGATATATAATTAAGGATGTTGAATAAAAAAATTAGAGAATAAATGTACAGAAGGGTGATAGTGTAAACAAAGTACAAAGAGAAAGAAAAATGAGAAGGTAAACAGAAGATACAAAATGAAAAAGTACAAATATAAAAAGGTTAGCTATAAAGGTATGGAAAACCTTTGGAATTGGAAAAACGCAAATTTTTTTTATTCATTATCCTTAATTATTATTTTATTTTATTAATTATTAATCACCATTTTTTACTTTTCAATTACTCCATATGTTATAATATTCTTGGTACTGTAATGCTTTTTTATAGTTTGTTCGTTTTGTTTGTTTTTTCTCTCATAGCCCTGAAGAAGACCACAAAGTAGGTGCCGAAACGTCGGCACAAATAAAAAATAAGCCTTGACTTATTTGGTGTTTTTTTTACTGTACCCCCCCCCAACTATCTCCATCCTCCATGAATTATTTATTTTCTTTATTTAATATACATATAATATGAATCCTACATTATTATTACTACTGCCAGAAATTCAATAAAAAGTCATAAAAAATAAATAAAAGGCACTTTGGACAGAGCGGGATCTAAAAATGCTACAAAGAGCCCTAAAGCAATCCCAAAATAGAATTTTACTGAAAATTGTGAGGTAAAAGTCTCTACAGAAGGGAAAAGCAGGAAAATTGCATGAAACATAAAGCCTGTGCCTTGATAAGAGGATGTAAAATTCTACGACCCACCGCAAAGAGTGAAGAAAAAAAACCCTGTCTTACAAGTTTCTTTACGTCTGCATACAGTTTCAACACTTTTCAAACTGGAGAAATACGTAAGCCATAAGTAAAACAATAAGGAATTCCCTTTTCAATAATATTCTAATTAATAATAGTGAGTAAATTATTAATCTATTTTCAAAGGCGTAGCAAATTTCGTGAAAACTGGTGACATTAACTTGGATGTTTAATTTCATAAAAAAATAAAGGTTTAGTTAGTTCAGTTATAATACGGTATCAACAAGAATTAAGATCGGATTGTTAGGCAACAAAGGTATACCATCCCGCATAACAAACAATGCCAGAAGAATAATAAACGGTTTTTCAGCGATGAAAAAATAATCAATCGCATAGGTGCGAAAACCGTCTTTTTCAAAGCACCCTACCGATGACGGAAAAACAAAACAAAAACAAACTGCCGTGTTTGAAAGATGGCGTTATTGGCTACGTCGGCTCAAAATGCTAATAAAATCAAAAAAGACAAAAAACTGGTCGCTTATGCTATTCCAATAATGAAAGGATTCCTTCGCTACAATTAACTTTATTTTTCAAAAAACTTTTTTTGTTAAAAAGGGAGTGGACATTGCGAAACCCTTTAGTTCCATTTATTTCATATTTTGAAATACGTAATTTATTGTGTCCGATGATAGTAAGATGAAGGTCGCAGTAACGAGCATTTATTTTCAAATGAAAAAACATAAATTTTTTTATAATTATTGGTCATTTCTTTGAGTTTTTAAATATTTTTATTTTTTAAAGAGAAAAGATAGGCCCTCGACCGGGATTTGAACCCGGAACCTTTGTCTCACCGTGACATCGCTCTGCCAATTGAGCTATCCAAAGCCCCTACCGGTCGAGGACAAACCTTTTCTCTCCTAGATCCTAAAGCCCCAGTGTTGCTCCCGCCATTTTTGCGATGAATACACTAGAACGAAGTTCTTTGAACATTAATTTTAATTTTAGGATCTTATTGACTTACGTCATATTGGATTGCCCGAAGGCCTATCTTTTCTCTTTAAAAAATAAAAATATTTAAAAACTCAAAAAATGACCAAAAATTATAAATAATAATATGACCTAAGTCAATAAGATCCTAAAATTAATGTTAGAGAAGAATTGGTTGACTCTGACTTCTAATATAAGGAAGAAATAGTTGGGGGTGCAGTCAATAAAAACACCTTAATAAGTGTAACTTATTTATTGTGTGCCGACGTTTCGGCCTACAATGTAGGCCATCTTCAGGGCTAAGAGAGAGAAACAAACAGAAAAACATATAAAAAACGTTGCAGTAACAAGAATATGGTGACAAGTTTTTTATATGTTTTTCTGTTTGTTTCTCTCTCTTAGCCCTGAAGATGGCCTACATTGTAGACCGAAACGTCGGCACACAATAAATAAGTTACACTTATTAAGGTGTTTTTTTTTACTGCACCCCCAACTATTTCTTCTTTATATCCTAAAATTAAAATTAATGTTCAAAGAACTTCGTTCTAGTGTATTCATCGCAAAAATGGCGAGAGCACTGGGACATGGGATCTATGAGAGAGAAGGTTTGTTTGAAAAGGAGAAGATAATTAAAGGTGAGACAGATGTTATCAATGAGCACCGTAATTAATTTGATTACACAATCTATCAAAGCCTTATCTGAAGTCCTGAGCTTCAGGTATCATTGTGTAAGATGCGACCTATGATCATATAGCTGATTTTTTTTTTTTTTTAACCATGATTACAACTTAAACGTATGATTAATGATAACCATTGATGTTATGGTTTCAAATGCAATTAAGTATTTATGTATTTAATACCCCCACGCGGTATGAATGTGAACTAAACATTGAAATACTATCAATAAAAATTGATATAAATAAATAAACTATATGAAAATGGACAATAATATTGAAGCTATACAGTTACGGGAGTGACTAGATGGCCGATGAAAGGACAGCGGGTTAGCTACGGTTGACCAAGTACCTCCTCACCCAAAAGCTCGGAGTACCCTGCCAACCTTCGGCTGTACTCTAGTGTCTCTACTCTACCATAGTAATCTGAACTACTAACTTGTACAGTAAATTGGTTAATTTAGAGTAAAATTACTTTAATATACTTCTTAACAAAAGAATATATAGCTAAATAGAAGGGAAAATTCCATATTTTTGTTGGAGAACCGATACATTTAGCAGTTTATATAAAGGTCATTGAACCTATAACACCAATAGTGCCAGAATTTTTTTTTACACGATTTTAGATTATGTAGAATATTACAAATTACACTAGGAACTATCCATCAATAGTTAATATATCCACTGTTAGAAAGTTATTTTTAAAAAATTATATGGACATCTCATAAATTGTATGCAAACTTTTAACATATCTTTGGAAATAAAATAAATTTGAGAGTTGAAATAAATTAAATAACTGTTAGATTTAGAATCTATATATGAGCTGCTATTTTTAAAAGTACTTTCAGTCCATTTTTTTAATTTATAGAAATTTTTGAGCTTTTCTATTGGAATTAACTTAAAAACATGGACAAACGTTTAACAAACTTTTAACACTTAGTAAATTATATTGACTTTTACTTCCATTAATTGTTCATAATACTTTCATAGTAACTTAAACATTTACTTTTCCATTAAACATAAATGTTATAAATATACATTAACAGGAGTTTCCACTAATAGTGGGTTTCCTTAACCTAGCGATTGGACGGCATCCTTCCATAATGTCCATTCTTCCCGTAGACCATGACCCACCATGGATTCCTCCACTTGGTTATGCCAGGTCTTCCTCGACTTCTTGTTCCTCCTAATTTTCAACAGGTGGACTACTTTGGGTAGTCTTCCTTTAGGCATTCTTTTCAAATGCCCATATCAATTCAAGCGTTTTTTTCTCAATATCTTCCAGAATGGTTCTTTCAGCCTACATCTTTTCTCTGATGGTCGCAACTCTTACTTTGTCCAGACTGGATATTCCCACCGCTCGTCTCCAGGAGTCCATTTCTCAATATTTCTATAAATTGATACTAGTATGAAATGTTGTATTTAATGCTACAAATTCATTTTTGGGTTGAAAGCTTCTTCGAACAATCTAAGAAACAATGGTCCTAAACTTACAGGATCAACATGATGATGATATTTCTTTAATTGAAATCTAAAGATTAACATATCTGTTTAACCGGCAATGAAGCGTTGATTTTAAATAAAGATATTTATATATAAATTAAGTACTTATTTCCACATTGAGAAGAGAGGTGTTTAAAATATTATTTTATAGGCTTAATAACAGCTCGCCGTTTCAGGCTACTCCAACATTTACTAGACAAATGCTTTAAGCTCCCAATTAATTACAAAAGACTCATATACATGACAATCATTAGACCCATCTGGACTTATTGAGTAGAGCTTTGGGGCTCCAGTAAATCATCGAATTCCTCTCGTATCCAATCCTTACAATACAAAATCCATCGTAAAATCCTCAATGCCCCTTACATTTTTACGAACAAAGTAATCCATAATGACCTTAATGCCCCATTCATTACTGATTAGGCCAGAATCCGATATCAATATTTTGATGAAAAACTTCGTTTCCCCTCAAACCCACTAGTTTCAAACCTAGAAACCTCTTCACTTCCTGATAATCCTCCGAGGCGCCTGAAGAGAATACGGTCTCGTGACTTTCTAAGTTGAACTTTTTGTTTGAATACCACCATTGGGAAATATCGAGAAGAAGGGTGGAGAGACCATTGAAGGCGCCTTAGAGGTAATGGAAATGATCTCGCTGGTTCGAGGAGGGCTGGCGACCCAAGGGATTTATGAGGTTGCCTCCAGCCCAGTAACAGATCTTGGTCCGCGGCCAGATCATCCGATAGTAGGAGAGCTGGGACTAAGCCATTGCAAGTATTGACTCCAAGAATCTAGTGAGGATAAGTCATTAACTCTATTAGACTTTAGGATTAAAGTTATTCAGTTACTAAATATTTAGGAATACTAAATATTGTAATAGTAATGTATGGGATTTTTATATGTACATTACATGAGCTTACATAAGAAATTCATTTTAATGACTGAGTAAATCACATTTACTATAGGTAAACTACATGATTTTATCTTTCTTTACATTTTTATTTATATTAGGTTATAACAGTTATCAATAAAAGTAACTGATACTAAAAATAACAGATTCGTTTTCCGAAACAGACCCGATCACACTGAAACGCCAGGTTTTCCCTCAATTGCACACTTTATAGAGATTGGATGAGCGTCTGGAGGGTATTCTGATCCTACTGGATACATCCGTGGCTATTAGCAGATTGAGGAAATAATTTATCTGCTATGGCAGGATTTGAACCCGGAAAATTCACCGTAGCAACTCAACACTGGAATTACTGAGCTTCCTCGCTCCCGTGTTAATAATCATTAATTTGATTATACTATTAATTAATGTTTTAATGGTCATATCTAATATCTTAGAGTATACTAATACCATCCTAAAGGAGAGCCTTAATATAGAATAGAAAATTTTTTTTTTTAATTTATTTATTGATATTTACAACTGTATTACAATTATACAACAAATAAATAAAATGCGTGTTATATAATGGCAAATAGAGAAACTACCCAATGGTAGTACTCAAATCAAAGTTCAAATAAGAAGGTCACGTGGCCATCTACTTTTCAGACGCCTCGGAGGATTATCGGGAATTGAAGGTTTGAAACTAGAGGGTTTGAGTGGGAATGATGTTTGCTATGAAAGGATAGATACCGGGTTCGGGCCAAATCAGCAACAAAAGGGACATTAAGGTCGTTATGGATGACTTTATTCTTAACAAAATAAGGAGGATTGAGGATTTTACGAAGGATTTTGGATTGTAAGGATTGGATATGAGAGGAATTCGATGGCTTAGTGGAGCCCCAAAGCTCTAAAAGAAAAGAATAGAAAAATAATTTTATTCTGGGACCAGGTCCCTTAAGAATAAATGAAGTGGAAAAAAATTAATAAAAATATATCTGGCCAAAGGGCTACATTATTATAATAAAACAATATTTACATAATAACTTCAAAATAAATAATAACTAAAAGCTATGTTTTGGTAGAGAATCAGAAAATGTAATACAAAAGTAAAATAAAATAACAGACAAATTTACAATAAAAAGAACTAGGCTTATGGAAAAATAAGTGAATAAATAATAGCATTTAATAATATAAAAAATAATATCATTATGAGTGGGGAATATTTACAATAATTCATCAATCAATTGTGTTGAATGTATCTATAATTATTTATTGATTATAGAGCATCTGCTTGGGAATTTAGGAGATGTAGGAAAAGTTTGGATTTAAATGAGGTTGAAGAGGATGTATGACGGATATCGGGTGGGAGTGAGTTCCAAAGGGAGGTAGGAGAGGCGAGAAAGGAACGCTCATAAGTTTTGGTTCTGTGAGAACGGATATAAAGGTGGGAAAGGCGATTGTGCCCTGGGATTGGGCAGAGGATTAGAATTGTAGGGGACTATAGATAGAAGATAGATGTTGTTAGTTGATAGTTTGATATAAGTAAGAACTTAGGAAATAGAGCCTGCTGATAGAAGGGAAGAGCCACTTCAACTCATCGTAGAGGCGGGACATGTAAGATTTCCTCGGGACGTCTATATATAGTGTAGGTCGGGGCAAGAGTACGCACTTAAAGTTTGATCACCTAATAAATAGATTTTTGTTAGAGAAGAATTGGTCGACTGTATCTGAGGAAGAAATAGTTGGGGGTGCAGTCAATCAAAACAAAAAAATAAGCGTAACTTATTTTGGTGTTTTGATTGACTGCACCCCCAACTATTTCTTCCTTACAATAAATAGATTTAATGGATTATTCGGCTGTTTATTTTATAACTAACTAAGGAAGTTGTAACTGACGTAAATTTATTTTACCACGGAATAAATTAGGTAAGAAAGAACTTATGATTAGTTAAGTTCAATTCTCTAGACGCTGAAGAACAAACTTTTAAACATGACAGACTATTGTAAGATAGACAATACAGCTTTATGTTTGAAAGACGTGAGCTAGCCAATGACAGAAGCCGGTTTTAACAACAAATCCTGGCATGAAATTACAGCATTTATCAATAGTTAAGATGAGGGGTTTACAGCCTTTGTAAAGTAACACCTCTTCTTTTCAGATAGCAAAACTTATTTCTGAAAACCAGAAACTGATTCACAAAAAGTTTATTTAACAAACAAAACAATTCCTATAGATAACGATAAAACCTCCAAAGGCACATTTCACTCAATGAAATTTGTTGTAACCAATGGCGGATCAAAGTAGACGAGGAAAAATGCAAACACGTGACTTTTTCACTTCGCCGGGGAACATGTCCTTCTGTCCAATTCAATGAAACCGTCCTACCTATTTCCGACACAGTACGATTCCTTGGCTTCCTCCTAGACAAAAGACTTACATGGAATCCTCATACCAGACTCAAAAGACAAGAACTTAATAGACTATTCAGCCAACTATACAGATTACTATGTAGGACCTCCCATCTTTCAATAGACAATAAACTAAAGACCATCATACAAACCTATTTGGACCTATGGACTGAAACTGTGGGGGACTGCAAAAAAGTCGAATATCAGACGTATTCAATCCTTTCAATCCAAAGTCCTGAGAACTATTGTCAATGCTCCTTACTATGTCTCCAACAAAACCCTCCACAATGACCTTAACATTTCTTTCGTCCCCGACCATATCCCTACTAAATAATAAAACTTTCACCGAAACCTTGCCTGTCATCCCAACCCCCCGGCTCAGTGTTTATCCAGTTCCACACAACCATATAACCCACCCCGCCGACCAATCCAATGGCCCCGAGAACCTGATATAATAATGTTATTTGGAGTACTGGCACTGGCCAGATTCTCCACTCACGACCTGTGTGGGTGAAGCAACCTTAACCAGCTCCCATTGGCGTTTAATGCCAGTGATGCGACAATGGAAGGGTGCCTCCCGGACTCCTGCTTTGCCCCCATTCCTGGAGAAGAAGCTTAGTTCAGGGACTCCAGACAAATTGTAAATAGGGTATGAATGTGTACATTATATTTTTTTCTTTTTTATTTATTATTATATATATTTTTTTTTTCTTAATTTTATTATCATTTTTGCATTAACTTCTTTTTATTACCGTATATAAGTATATATTTTTCCGCATGTATATATTTATTTATTTTATTTTATTTATATCATTGTTTTGTTATAGAATGATTGTAAACTACATAGCACCATTACTTATTGTCCACAAGTGGCAGATTGTAACGTTTCAATAACGTGTTTAAAAAAAAAAAAAATATATATATATATATAAAGAATAAAATCCAAGAATATCTCGTGTCCAAATTCGGATGCGGCATATAATTTTTGTAATGTGTTCACAGCTTCTGATCTTATCTGGAGATGTATCTGAAATTTGGAGACCTCCTGGGGCCCCAAACTCTAAACAATAGGTACCTGGCGGTTGAATGAGATCCCGGACAAATCACCTCCCTACTCAACCGTCGACCTAGAAGCAGTTCAGCTTCTAACTAGTACTGAAACCAAGACTCTTTATGAGTGGAACAATGTTTTTTTTTTTTTTTAAATATTTTTGAGTAGTTATAGCGCCACTTGGGCCAGAAATCTCTCTCCCTCTCCCTCTCCACTCACACCAAGCCTAGTACACACCTAGCGACTTTGTCGCGGAACACGTGCGGCGGGACAAGTCTCAGTATGTATGGGGACATTTTTCTGGTGTCCCGGAACTGTCGCGAAACAAAAGTATCGAGTCTCAGGTCTCCCGCCAAAACGGGAAACACGATACAGTTTCTGCAACTTTTCGTAGTGTGCACTTGTTCTGGGACACGTGCTCCAGTTTATTCCTTGCCGCCATGGAGGTAACATTGCGTTTAATAGAAAATTTTCAAGCGCTCCCTTGCCTTTGGAATGTGACATCTTTTGATTACAAATACAGAAATAAAAGAAGGGTGCGTTGGAGCAACTCTCCAAAAAATATGAGATGTCATATCATGATATGGACAAAACAATCCATATGGAATAGTTTTTCTAAATACAGTGTTATTTTTTGAAATAATTCCTCCAACCATTTCCGGAAGGGTTTCGAAATGGGCAGGGCTCATTCGAACAAAATTTCTGAATCCCATCCCATCTTCTAATTTCAAATTTTCTATTACAGTCAAAGCCATAGTTATCCCACCAGAGAATAGTGCTCTCCTCCAGTAACGTTTAGGGTTACACTTTTTCTTTTTAATCAACCATATATTATTTTAGCACAAGTTAACAGCACAAATAGCAATTTGTTGGGACATCGCGTCGATGTTTTTAGTCCACTGGCTTGAATCCTCTAGTGCGCCGGGTGTGGACGCGTGACAATGTATCGCGATAGTTCTATACCGTCGCGATACAATGTATCGATACAATGTTCTGCGACAGTTCTATACCGTCGCGATACAATGTATCGATACAATGTTCTGCGACTTTGTCGCTAGGTGTGTACTAGGCTTAAGAGTTTCTTTCAAAATTTGTTAAGCGAATAACGATGAAATAATGATTCTTCTGTTGCTATGATACTTGAGTATGTTTAGATAAAAGAAAGAACAAAATTTTTTCTCATTTGTTAACTAATTTTCTAATGGAATAGTCAATTTAAAACAAGAAAATTAGTATAAGCGAATTTTGGGAAATATCAAAGAATCCTTAGCTCCAATGGTTGAAGAGTCTTATAGAGTTTAAGGATTGCAGAAAGAACTTACAACTCCATCACGAAGCTAATTCACGTAAGTAAAAAAAAAATTTTTTAATGTAGAAATATTTAGGCATTTAAAATAGTCACCCTGTCAATAAGTCAACTAGAGATGTGGAATGGTTATCCATTCTATGTTTTTATGTTATTATATCGTACACATTATATTGTATGTTATGTGTAAAAAAAACTAAGAGACGGACGAACCGGGTTCGAATCCCGACTGGGGCAAATCTTTTCTCTTCAAAATAAAAATATTTAGAAATTCACAAAAATTAGCAGAGGATAAAGAGAATACATATTTGACCGTTAGTTGAATATAAAAATTTTCAAAAATCGGATTGATTGATTGATTGATTGATTGACTACCGTATTTGCATAAACTTGAATTTCTTAATAAGATTATTTAAGTAAATTTATTTGACGAGTATATATTATTTAGATTAACTAGGTTAATTTATTTGACAAGTATAACATCTCATTTTTTTATAATTATTGGTCATTTTTTTGAGTTTTTAAAAATTTTTATTTTTTAAAGAGAAAAGATAGGCCCTCGACCTGGATTTGAACCCGGAACCTTTGTCTCACCGTGACATCGCTCTACCAATTAAGCTATCCAAGGCCCCTGCCGGCCGAGGACAAACCTTTTCTCTCATAGATCCCAAAGCCCAGTGCTCTCGCCATTTTTGCGATTAATACACTAGAACGAAGTTCTTTGAACATTAATTTTAATTTTAGGATCTTATTGACTTACGTCATATTGGATTGCTCGAAGGCCTATCTTAGGATAAAGAGAATACATATTTGACCGTTAGTTGAATATAAAAATATTTAAAAATTTTCAAAAATTTGATTGATTGATTGACTACCGTATTTGCATAAACTTGAATTTCTTTGATTGATTGATTGATTGACTACCGTATTTGCATAAACTTGAATTTCTTAATAAGATTATTTAAGTCAATTTATTTGACGAGTATATATTATTTAGATTAACTAGGTTAATTTATTTGACAAGTATAACATCTCATTTTTTTATAATTATTGGTCATTTTTTTGAGTTTTTAAATATTTTTATTTTTTAAAGAGAAAAGATAGGCCCTCGACCTGGATTTGAACCCGGAACCTTTGTCTCACCGTGACATCGCTCTACCAATTAAGCTATCCAAGGCCGCCTGCCGGCCGAGGACAAACCTTTTCTCTCATAGATCCCAAAGCCCAGTGCTCTCGCCATTTTTGCGATGAATACACTAGAACAAAGTTCTTTGAACATTAATTTTAATTTTAGGATCTTATTGACTTACGTCATATTGGATTGCTCGAAGGCCTATCTTAGGATAAAGAGAATACATATTTGACCGTTAGTCGAATATAAAAATATTTAAAAATTTTCAAAAATTGGGGTGAAAAATTTAGAAATTAGAGACAGTATTTGCATAAACTTGATTTTCTTAATACGATTATTTAAGTAAATTTATTTGACGAGTATATAGAGAGATGTGGAATGGTTATCCACCCTATGTTTTTATGTTATTATATCGTACACATTATATTGTATGTTATGTGTAAAAAAAACTAAGAGACGGATTCGAAAGATTCGAATCCCGACTGGGGCAAATCCTTTCTCTTCAAAATAAAAATATTTAGAAATTCACAAAAATTAGCAGAGGATAAAGAGAATACATATTTGACCGTTAGTTGAATATAAAAATTTTCAAAAATCGGATTGATTGATTGATTGATTGATTGACTACCGTATTTGCATAAACTTGAATTTCTTAATAAGATTATTTAAGTAAATTTATTTGACGAGTATATATTATTTAGATTAACTAGGTTAATTTATTTGACAAGTATAACATCTCATTTTTTTATAATTATTGGTCATTTTTTTGAGTTTTTAAAAATTTTTATTTTTTAAAGAGAAAAGATAGGCCCTCGACCTGGATTTGAACCCGGAACCTTTGTCTCACCGTGACATCGCTCTACCAATTAAGCTATCCAAGGCCCCTGCCGGCCGAGGACAAACCTTTTCTCTCATAGATCCCAAAGCCCAGTGCTCTCGCCATTTTTGCGATTAATACACTAGAACGAAGTTCTTTGAACATTAATTTTAATTTTAGGATCTTATTGACTTACGTCATATTGGATTGCTCGAAGGCCTATAATATATAATAATATAACCTAATTCGGTTGACTATTGGTTCACTCATTATTCTGCAATGAGGGAGCAGAGTGGCTCAGTGGTAGAGCACTGAGTTGGCACGCCGGGAATCCTGGTTCGAATCCCGCTCCGGTGAGACTTTAATTTAGTCTGTTTGCAGCCGGAGATGGATCATATATAATCTAGGACCATGTTTTTTTTTTTCATGTCCTTTGTTCATACCGCAGATTTACTTTATGTCCTTATGTTACGCTCGATTATTACTATTTTTTTCTTATTTCAACGATTTATTTCATTTCATATTGTTTGTTTTGCTATGTTATGTTTCATATTGTTCATATTGTTTTCTTTGTTTCTTTTGCACCATTTTAGGAACCGTAGATTCATCAGTCTTTAACGTGACACAGTTCAGGTAATGAAAACAACATAGTAATAAAATTACAAGTAAACAAAATATATATATAATATTGAAAAGTAAAAAGAGACCTTACATGTTGATGTTACATGTTACAGTCTCCAAAATGAAACAGAAATAGAAACTATCTGTCCAATATTTCGCCCATTCAGGCATCCTCAGGGTAGAAAGAGAATAACTGCAAAACAAAACATAAATAATGCACCCAAGAAACATCCCACCACCTCGAAGGCTCAAATGCAACTCAGGTGGTGGGATGTTTCTTGAGTGCATTATTTATGTTTTGTTTTGCTGTTATTCTCTTTCTACCCTGAGGATGTTAAAATAACAATGATTTATGTATATTTATAATTGTGAATAATGCTGGAACACTGTGTGTGAACTAGTGAGTAGAGCTTGAGAGGTTTCAGCAGGTTCTAATGGTTTCTACCACGTTGTTTGTTTTAATAAAGTATTGTGATTCATAAGTGGCTTTTACTTAATAATCCTTAACAGAGGATGCCCGAATGGGCGAAACATTGGACAGATAGTTTCTATTTCTGTTTTATTTTGGAGACTTAAGGCTTTTCCTTGGAATTTTTCCACGGTCTTAACAAAATATATATATATATACGTATTAACATATGTATTCCAAAAATTTTACCAAAAATATTCGAAAGATTTATACTGCACAGAAAAATAGAAAAGTAATCATACAATGATTGATTGAAATTTCAACGGGAGTGAAATAAAATAAAATAATAATAGGATACAAACGAATTGCTCTCTAAGATTTGTGTCATCATTGTATGATTACTTTTCTATTTTTCCTACTACTTCTCGGCGATCGTGCGTGTTCCACCTTTATGATGAGTTAAAGTGGCTCATCCCTCCCTTCCGAAGACAATATTTCCTCTGCACATTCTTATACCAATCCATTTACTCTCAATATCCTTCATACATCTAAAGTCTCCTCTAATTCAAATCCTCAGTTCAACACATTAAAACACCATCCGATTTCCGATCTCTATATACCGTCTCGCAGAACCAAAGCATTCGAATGTTCCTTTCCCGCCCGCTCCACCACAGTGTGCAACTCAATACCTCCTAATATCCGTCATAGTCCCTATTTACTTATTATTTTTATTTGTTTAAATATTTCTTTTTAAATTGTTTTCTGTCACATTTTACATGCTTTATGATTTGTAACATTTAGCCTCCTGAGCATATAAATATTGTGTATGAGATGAAAATAGTTGACTGGATGATCTAATGTAAAGGAGATAGTTGGGGGGTGCAGTCAAAAAGAACACTGAATAAGTAATAAACTTATAATTATGTGCCGACGTCTCTCCAAATCGCCCTGAAGATGACCTACACTGTAGGTCGAAACGTCGGTACATAATTATAAGTTTATTACTTATTCAGTGTTCTTTTTGACTGCACCCCCCAACTATCTTCTTTACATATAAATATTATGTTTCTTTTTCTGTTCCTATTTTTTATTCTAAAGGGATATAGTTAATTTATAATATGTATTGTAGTGTATAATAATTGGCAATTTAGATTCATTCGTTGAATTTAGGTTTATTCGTCCCACAACCCCAATTTTCATCGTACGTCGAATACTACTAGATCTGAAACGATCAATAGTATTTCCAAATCCATCAAGATTTTATATCTTGATGATCATAGATGATTGTGGACTAGGCCTACTGGGGATACCACATTAAAAAAAACGCACCCCGGCACTCTACCTCTGCGGTGGTGTGGAAACGAGTGCGTTATTTATAAATAATATTAAAAAAATTAATATTATTTAATTGGCTAGGAATTTGGAGAAAAACAATAAGACCTTTCCAAAATGTTGATCATTATTTTAACCCGAAGTTCTCCCCTACCAGGATTTAATTTTAACGAAGTTTATTATTTAATTTTCAAAATCATTTTTTGTTTTTAAAATAATTAAGATACACAAGCTTTGATTCCATTCAGTTGTGGAAATAAGAAATATTATATCTGATAAGATCAAACTGTCTAACATAGAATTAGTAGGAAAAGGGGGGGGGGGCTTCTAGACAAGCATTTTGAACATGTTCAAACCTGTCGAAACATGTTTGAACCAGTCAAAACATGTTTGAACATGATCAAAATGCTCGTCTAGAAGCCCCCTACATAAACGTGCAGGTTCAAACCTGTCGGTACATGCACCAACAGGTTGATATTCTCTCTCTCTCTCTCTCTCTCTCTCTCTCTCTCTCTCAACCAGCGTCTCGCTTGGTTAGTACAATCTTATATATTGTGTGATCCTTAAGATTGTACGTTAAGCTCTCCCACCACGTCAAGGTAGAGCGAGCGAAGCAGCGGGCAAAAGCTAGTAGATATATAACATTCAATTGGGAAGCGATCGATTTTAGGAAAAACATTATCTATCAAATTGATTGAGAGTGAAAAAAATAAAATGAGCTTAATTGATTGTTGACTGTGAACATTTTTATCATTAAATTCCAAACAGGATATATATATATATATATTGCGGTGAATATCAAATAGATTTGTTTATAGATTCAAACTTTCAACTTCTAAAACTAAATTCAAGTATTCGGGTAAATACGCCTTATTATGTGCGCCCCCATTTTTTTTTTCTGAATACATTTTTGATAAAAGGACATATTTCAAAAAATTTTGTTTAAGGGCTTTATACTTGACTTGTTTTGTTTCTTGACGATGAAGGCGAGATGGGTTTCATTTTCTGTCTCTCTCTTTATGATGTATGGATGATCTTCTCTGTATTTGGTATGTAAATTATTTTTTCTTTCCAAAAAAATATTCAAACAATTTTCATTTTTTAATCTATCAATCGATGAGGAATACTTCAGCTCTGACTATTGTTTTAGGTAGTCGTTAGAACACATTATAAACAGTTGAGAATAGTAAGATGAAATAGCTAGCTGAAGGGCGGGGAGGGATAGAAATCCTGGATGTGCAAAATAATCCTGGAGTAGGCGCTAGCCAGGATGCCCCCTTTGGAGCTGCTCCTCTGCCTCTCTTTGTTTGTTTCTTGTGCTTCCTCAGCCCCAGCTATCAACAGTGAGTAGCATATACCTTTTTATAACATATTCCTTAGGTTAAACGGTAATTCTTCATTAAAGTTCGGTCGCTTTAAGGGTTAAAAGCGTATAGAATATGAATTATCTTATTATCTCTAGTAATGCCTTTTTGGTGTTTGAAATATGCATTTAACACATTTTAAACAGCTTTAATGATTATGAAGAATATTCACAAAATGTTAATTATAGAAATTTATCCATAAAATTATTGAAATTTATAACAAGAATTTTTAAGTTCAACCTTATGCGGTTAATGAAAATACTATTAAAAAAATATGAGATATTCACTGAACAAAAATTTATTCAGCATAAAACTTAGGTTTATTTCGGGTTTTAAAATAGAGCCAGTAAAAGGAACATGTTTTACAATTTATAAATTAAAAAAGAATAAAATGGCACAATGGTTTAAAGTTTATACTACATTAATTTTCGTGGAATATTTAGTAAATTTATTTATAATACATGCTAAACATATATTTAATCCTTTAAGTACAAAATAAAAAGTGTCAGAATAAACTTTTTTCTCAATCGTAAACCTCATTTTAAATTAATTATATTTGAATAATTTCACTTGGAGTGAACTAGGAAGAGAATTTTTTCTTCGTTTTCTTGTTTTTCAGAATCTAGCGATGGGAGTTGTAAAGTAAGTAGCGTGGAAAGTTGATCCTCTGATTGATATTGTTGTAATTGAAACCTCCTCAGCAAGTTCCAGTCAGTTGATTGATAAAAATACCTTCCGAATCAGCATTAATCATAATTAATTTAAATAAGTTAGCGTGGGGAAGGGTGTGTTTTAGGGAATGGATTTAAAAACACAAAATTAACAGGATAAACATATAAAGCGACAAACTCAAAAAATATATCACTATAATTTGCTAAATGTATGAACAAAATAATATGGTTTATTTGAATTGGATGTTACAAATGTGAAATCTGTTAGTGTGTGATGTTACTAATGTGAAGTTTATTAATTTGTGCTGAAAAGACTTTAGAAATATTTGGGGATATTAACGTACGTTCATGAATATTATTTTATAACTGTATAATTTGCTAATTGAAGTATAAAATAATGTTCAAATGTCGAAGATAAAACTTTGTATGAGTATGTGTTATAATAGTGATAAGTTAATAATCAAAATTTAAAAAAAATAAGAAACATCTTAAAATGGAGGAAACATCTCAACGTTTCTATTATATAATATAATTACGCACACACTTTTTCTTGTTTTTCAGTGCTATGTTATATTAGTCTAGCGATTAATAAGTTTTATTAATCTAGCGATGGTAGTAGTAAAGTAAGTTTGTGTGTGTGTGTGTTTGTATGTGTGTGTGTGCTATATATAAAATAAATAGTTAAATTCATAACAGCACCAGGTGTCATGAGCTATGCTTACCCCCCGTCAATCAAACAATAGTTGTATACTCTCAATGTTAAATATATTCAAGAAGGGTTTCTAATTTTAGCTCTTAGTTGATTAGACAATTTTGCATAGATCTCTTCATATGGTTTAGTATCAATCCCTTTATCTATTTTTGATCTTCCTATGCGTTTTTCTCTTAACCCCAAACTCGGCAATGATTCAAATTAGACTCTATGATTCACCGATTCTCATTCTGTGACAAAAATTTCTGCACAATATTGTTTGTCTGTGACGAGAAGTAACAATGTTGTAAGATAAGAGTACAATCTAAGTAGTAATCTTGGAAAAATCTCCGAAATTCCACAAAGTTCAGCCGACGCTTTCTTGACTTTCTTTTTTGGGTAGGTAGTTCACAATTTTATTTTAATATAAATTATCGTAATATTTTGTTTTATTTAATAATTTTTAGTCGGTTTTATCAATTTCTGTTAACCTATTTATGATAAAATAATTGATTTTTTTTTTTTTTTATATTTTGCCCAAGTTCGGTAATTATAATGAGTGTCACTGGTGACACATTGCCAAGAGTGCCGGACCTTTTTATTAACATTTGTTTTCTTATGTTTCTTGTGTTTGTGTATAAAAAATAAGTTTAAGTTTACTACGAAGTAGCAAGTGTCATGGCCGCAACTGAAGTTCCCTAGTAGTTTCGCTCCGTGCTTGTTGCGTTCTCAGCCCGTTATTACTGAACATCTCTTAGTGAAACTCTATAAACATTGAGTTTATAACTCATGGAACATATTTTACATTAACCTAAAAGTGAGGTGAGTGGTTAATTATTGACAATTAATAAATGAACAACATAGTGATCGGTTGATAGAGGCTACTCAGCCGGCTGGTAATTCCTCTAGGAGGTCTTATCAGCTATTTACTATTGACTTCACGGTCACGGCCGTGTACTGTTCTCGTCTCCGGCCGATCTTAAGTTCGAACCCAGTGACATTAATTTTTTTTTTTTTCCCTTTCTTCTTTTATCCATTTTTTTTTCTTTTTTTATCTATGTGTATTCAGAATGTTTTATTTTGTATATAATATTGTAAATACTCTAGTTTCTTAGGCTTTATATAAAGAACTTTTATTTTAATATTTCATTATTTTCTTTGGAACGGATAAAATGGAACTGGATGAGAATTCACTCTCCGAAGACTCGGAGGAAGAGATCCCGTTTTCTGAAATAAGCGAATCTGATTCCTTATATTTAAAGGGACGTACACTACAAAAGCGCCACCGAAATCCTGCCCCCGGCTCCGCGGGCAACTCACCTAATAAAAAAAAGAATAAATCAAAACAAACACTCGATAAAGAACAATCACCACCAAACACTCGCAGCCAGCAATAAAACTATAAATACAACAACCACTGTTGAAACCTCCCACAATTCACCAGGCAACAATAGCTCAGCCAATAAGAACTCGGATTCTCAAGGTTTTTCTGACCTTGTCACCAAAATAGACAATTTTCTGTCTTTCGGTGATGAAATCGCCAATCTAATTGGACAACCCAACTTCAGGTGCTACTCACGTATTAACGGTATAAAAATAAATACAAATAGCAAATACAACTATAAAAAACTGATTAATCATCTAACTGCTAATAATTACGATTTCCATTGCTATCAACTAAGAGAAGACAAAGCATACCGTGTGGTCTTAAGAGGTCTTCACTCAAGCACCCCTACAGCTGCCATCAAAAAAGGTCTCGAAGAAATAGGCCATAGCGTTAGAAACATATCTTCTGTTCTACACCCAACAGAAAAATACCCATTACCTCTATTTTTTGTTGACTTGGAAATAGCTCGAAATAATGCTGAGGTATTTCAGATCTCAAGGTTAGTGTATTCAATAGTAAGATTTGAACAGCCCAGACAAAAACCATTAATAGTGCAATGCACAAAATGTCAAAACCTAGGGCACACAAAAGCTTACTGCCATCACCAGAGCAGATGCGTCAAATGTGCCGGCCCACACTCATCTGAGGTATGTCCGAAACCTAAAGAGGAGCCTGCAAAATGTGCACTCTGTGGTGAAGACCATCCTGCTAGCTACAGGGGTTGCATCGTTTATAAAAACCTCTATCGGCAGAGATCGCATAATACTGCACAAAAAAACCCAGAACAGAAGACAAATGTTGTTCCTGAGCCTGGAAATTTATCACATTTCCCAGAACTGCCTCATACATCTACCAGCCATCAGCACCCCACTACCTCAACGATCGCGGATTTACAGGAAGACATAAAGCCGCCTTCTCAAGCCTACACCAAGACTCTACAGCAGACGCGACGTCAGACGCCTCAGAAAATTCAATCTAAACCCCAAACCTCTCAATCCAAGCCACAGATCCCCAAGGCACAGTCCCAACCTCCACGACTTCCCATTCCTCCTCACCACTTACCTCTCCGTGTTAAACTTCCGCCAGAACACCCACTTCCACTTCCATCACAGCCTTCTCTCATGGTAAACCCCTCATTACATCGACCAACGAAAGTTGATATACCTCCTCGTCCCTAGTGTCGGGCTCAGCATCCAGCCAACACCCCTACTGACTTTCCATCTCAACCTCCTTATCCATATCCGCTCCAAGAACATAATCCCTCCGACATATATTCCATCCTATCTTCCTTCCTGATAGACCTACAACAAACTATCAAACCGCTGATAACCCTCCTCACTAGATTCCTCACAGAAATTCCATTCAACTTCCCGCGATGAATGTGAAGCCCCTAGCTGTCCTCTTATGGAATGCGAACGGACTAAACAACCGCCGAGACGAACTTGACATATTTCTTCATGACAATCAGATTGACATTGCCCTACTTACTGAAACTCACTTCACTAAACGTTCATATTTTTACATACGCGACTACATCACTTATAGATCTGACCACCCAGACAACACTTCCCACGCCGGTTTTTGCATCCTTATCCATAAATCCATTCCACATTCCCTTATTCCCTCTACTCCAAATGCGGTTATCCAAGCAACCTCTATCATAATATCAACTCGTCCCCTCCATCTTACATTATCAGCTGTATACTGTCCTCCTGGCAATTCTCTATCCTATAACCAACTAGAATCCTTGTTCCAATCTCTCGGACCACGCTTTATTGCTGGAGGAGACTACAACGCTAAACACCAACGATGGGGTTGCCGAATATCCAACCCTCATGGCAACATCCTGTCTCATGTCTCCACTTCTCGTAGTTATTCAATTCTCTCTCCCTCGAATCCTACCTATTGGCCAACTTCCCTGAAAAAACGCCCTGATATCCTGGATATATTTGTCACATCCCAGATTTCTCCTTCCCATGTATTAATCAAATCCCTGGATGACCTCTCCTCAGACCACAGTCCAGTTCTGCTCTCATTACACTCAACCTTCATTCCTAAGCCCTCCTCTCCTTCATTGATTATAGGACGAATTAACTGGGAGCAATTTAATAACGATTTGGAAAGCAAACTAGACTTACGGATTCCACTAAAAACTAAACAAGACATTGACAGCGCAATAGAAATACTTACAGCAACAATAACACAAAGTATAAGAGATAAAACTACCATAAACAGAAATAATATCACACAACAGACTAACCTGCCACAGCACCTTCGCATCTTGCTAAGCGAAAAACGCAGAGCAAGATCTAAGTGGCATAGGACTCGTTACCCATCAGATAAAACGTATTACACCCAACTGACTAACAAACTGAAAAAGGAGATTAGAAACTTCAAAATCCAAAATTTACTTAGTGTGACTGAAAATCTTACGACTACTAACAAATCACTACGGACGACCGCCAAAAAGATCCTTAAATTCAAAGATTTTAATCATCCTCTCCTTACTGAAAATCAATCTTGGTCCAGATCTGATGAAGAAAAATCTCATATATACGCCCAAAACCTCTTCAATACCTTTAATCCACACCCTGATATCCTCAACCCTATTCACATTGAGCGTATTGAAGCAGAACTGGATATCCCACTCCAAATGTCTCTCCCACCTAAGGCTTTTCATCCGTCAGAAATATCCAATATTATTCATAGTTTACCTTCCTGTAAAGCTCCTGGACATGACCTTATTACAGCTCACATCCTAAAATCCCTTCCTCGAAAAGCTATCCTATTCCTCACATACATATATAATTCTGTAATCCGTACTACCTATTTTCCTGATACATGGAAACTATCTATAGTAAAAATGATCCCAAAATCCAAAAAGCCTCCAGAACTCCCATCCTCTTATCGTCCTATCTCCCTCTTACCCATAATGGGCAAGATCCTCGAAAAACTCATTCTAAAACGTATTTATCCCATCCTAGATAGTAACCGCATAATCCCAGACCACCAGGTTGGTTTCCGAACATCCCACTCCACTATCCAGCAATGCCATCGTGTGGTGGATGCTGTCTCCTCTGCATTGGAGCGTAGATTGTACTGCACGGGAGCCTTTCTCGATGTAGAACAGGCTTTTGATCGAGTCTGGAACCCAGGTCTCCTTTACAAAATCCGACAATTCCTTCCTCCTACATACTTTCTAATCATTCGCTCCTTTCTAACTGGCAGAACATTTAAAGTAAGTCATAAAGGTTCCTACTCATCCCTCTATTCCCAATCTGCTGGCGTTCCTCAAGGTAGCATCCTCGGCCCTATCCTTTACACAGTATATACAGCTGACATCCAACCCATCCTAACACCTTCATCTCCACGTATGCTGATGACACATGTGTGTTATCAGTTAATAACGACCCATATATTGCATCCCAATCCCTTCAATTACACCTATCAAGCCTCGAAGAATGGTGTCGGAATTGGAGAATTAAAATCAATCCCAGCAAGTCCCATCAAATTACCTTTACCCTTCGTCGAAAACCCATGACTTCCTGTCCTACTGTATTCTTTAATAGTACTCCACTTATCCCTGTTGAACAGATTCGCTACCTGGGACTCAACTTAGACAAGCGTCTTACTTGGAACCCTCACACAAGACTGAAAAGACAAGAAACAGCTAGACGTTTCCGACTACTTCAACACATACTAGATAAGCGCTCAAAGCTTCAGATCAATTACAAAAGACTTATTTATGTGACTGTTATAAGGCCTATATGGACTTATGGAATTGAACTATGGGGCTCCACCAAACCATCGAATTCCTCTCGTATCCTTGCAATCCAAAATCCTAAACGCTCCTTATTTTGTCACAAATAAAACCATCCATAATGACCTTAACGTTCCATATGTTACCGATTTAGCCCATTCCAGATACCTATCATTCCACAATAAACTTCAAACCCATCCAAACCCACTAGTTTCCATCCTTGCATCCAATTCCATCCCGGACAATCCTCCTAGGCGTCTGAAGAGAAGATGGCCTCGGGACCTTCTATTGTAGAACTTTATTAGAGTGCTGCCAGTGGGTAGTATCTCTACATGTCCTATCAGGTATTATTTACTCTTATAGCAATTGTACTAGTTGTATGTATTACAGTTGTACAACTCAATTAAATAATCAAATCAAAAAAGTTTACTACGGGGGACCAATGTTATTTGTCATCTGAAAGAGGCTCCGGAGTTACAAGAATCTGCCTGTACATTTTAATTAAATCAGATGATTGGATATCTGATTGGCCAAACCAAGATCGTTCTTTCGGCACGGCATCGCGCGTTGCCAGAAATAAGCCAAAAAGTAGAAAATCATGGAAAATGTTGTGATTAATACATATTCCACGAATCTGTCTCAATAAATGCCTTTTTAAAATTAAAATAACATGAGAATACATACTAGAATTATCAAATGCTTTCCCATATCTTGTAAATAAAACAGGCGTTTCACAGTTGATCAATCTTTTCTGTATGCAATTTATCAAGTTTTGATAAGAACAAAATTTAGAATTGCAATAATCGATGAGATTACATTTCTCCTAACACTTTAGATTCGGCTAAACTGACAGAGTATGATTAAAGTTTGCATTTGTTTAAAACTAGAATTTAAAAGTGGTTCTTAATCCTTTCATGGCAAATAGGTTATAAGTACAGATTTATCAGATCTTAACCCTCCCTGGCCAGATCCGAATCGGCACCGCAGTAGTAACGAGGCTTATAAGGTAGGTGCCACAACTACTGCTGCTTTATACACTTTAGGTTGAAATTAGTAATAATAGGGAGCGGAGTGGTTCAGTGGTAGAGCACTGAGTTGCATTTCCGGAAATCCTGGTTCAAAACCTGCTGCGGGCAAGACGGATATGACTACAAACATTATAATGTCAACCAGTCAGAACATTTTGTGGATCCGTCAACTGGAGCGCACACTTAGTCAATTGAGTCGCTATGGGCTGCAGCCAAAAGAAGAAATAAGGCAGAGGCAGGAACTAAAAGATCCTGGACTCGTATTTGTGTGAATATATGTCGAGACAGGGGTATAAACATGTTTTTATTTTTAATATATAAAGGGGGGGGGAGGGTGAAAAGAAAAAGACTTCTACCATGTACTGAAACCCGTTTACGGGTTGTAGTAGTAAAGTTTTTTTTTGTTTTTATAGGTTGAAATTATTTTATCTTGCCTAGAAATATTTATGTTTCAAACATTATTATCTATAGATTATTTTTGTCCTCTCTTATCGGCTACCAGGAAGCCCATGGCCCAGGATATTTCCTTCCCCAAAACAATTAAAACCACTTAATCACGTGAGCTGTAAGGTCACCTGTGGTCTAGTGGTTAGCGTAACAAACTACTAAACCCAAGATCGCGGGTTCGTAGCCCTAGGCATTTTTTTAAGGGAGTAAAAAATCCTTAGTTACGACGTCCTTCGGAAGGGACGTTAAACGGGGGTCCCGAGCCTGTGCGAAGTCAGGTACTCGTTAAAAATCCCTATCCTAATTAAACCTGGATAGGCAAAATTTAGAGCTCCCACTGTAGCATCGTCCGATTTGCCCTAGCAGCATAAAGTGACGTTAAATGAACAAACAAGCGTGGGCTGTTGATATATGCCTTTATAAACATATCTTCTATATTGTATGCGGAACACCATTATTTTAATCTTCCACACTAGAAAGCAAACTAATATAAAACATAAATCGAAAATGAAAACATGTAAACATTAGTCAAGAATAAAACACTGAAACATCAACTTCATTAAAAGAGCTACAGCAACGAGTGAGAGTATAATAGGGGCGTCGAAAGAAAAATCATGAGACCTGGGAAGGAGAGAGAGAGAGAGAGAGTGAGAGAGAGGGGAGGGAGAGGGGGGTAGAGAAAGGAGTGGGGAAAAATCGTAATTATGGATAGGAGAGAAGAGAGGATTGGAAAGAGGGGGGCGTTGAGCGCTCTCTCCCCTCGTGAAAGGCACTAGAGCTCCTCTTGCACTCGCTTTTCCTATACGAAAACAATTGTTAATAGAGTGTTCGGGTAAATATATATCTATTTCTTCTAATGTCTTAATAATTTTTGTTGACAATTTTTTATTTTCCGAACTCGGCAAGTTAAAAACCAAAAAGTTGTTTATTTTTTTGTCTTTTCTCAGCTTTTTTATTTCATTTTCGAGAAAGTTTATTTTTGTTTCTTGGTCCTTACATTTTTTCCTTATCTCAGAAACTTCACTGATTAACGAGTCCAACAATTCGGTTAATTTATTTAATGAGCTTTTTGACTCCTCGTTGTTTTTATTAATAGTTATAAGAATTTCTTCTTATTTGTGACTGGCATATTTATTTATATTGGTATAATCTGACCTTCACATTTGCGGAATGGGGGCGAACAGAATATTTCTTGCTTAATCCTAACTGATAAGGCTGCGAAACGTCCTAGAAAATTGGTTTCGTTTGTTCCTCTACACTCTTCTGAGCGCCTCCAAACTTTGTAAGCACACTGTTTAATATAAACTGTCGAATCGCACCAAAAATTGCACTTAAGAAGCCAGTTTAACTTTAACTTTTAAGGAAGTCAACACGGACACGATCTAACACTGTTGACTGCTCCGGACAGACTCCTCTATATATATATATATATATATATATATATATATATATATATATATATATATATAATTAATTAAAAAGATATAATTCCAAAAAATGTATATACATACAGATGAATACAGATGGATGAAAACTAAAATACGCCAGAGTTTTTTGTTTTTTTTACATAACTGAAGATAATTAATGTGAGAATTAATCATATTAATATTGTATAAATTAATATGATTATTTGGAGAAAAATAATTATATAAGTAACGAAATTTAATAGAGACAAAAAAACATAGAAAGAAAAAGATACTTGAAGCTTCTCCCCCCCCCAGAGGATGAGCTAAAAGAGTCCTTTTTTTCATCTTCTTTTTAAAATAAGTCCTTTCAAGTTTTTGTATTTTTTTTTCTCCTTAAGGACCAACAGCCTTCTCCCCTACCAGGATTTAATTTTAACGTAGTTTATTATTTAATTTTCAAAATCATTTTTGTTTTTAAGATACTTAAGATACACAAGCTTTGATTCCATTAAGTTGTAGAAATAAGAAATATTATACCTGATAAGATCAAACTGTCTAATAACATAGAAATAGTCAGAAATTTCAGAATTGATTATTTTCATTATCAATTTTGACATACGATACAAATGCCATTATTTCAACATCAAGTTAAAACACTAAAAACAGCACCGAAAGATCAGTGGAATACAGAGAAAAATGTGAATTTTCCTAATTATTTAACTCACATATGATTAGCTTCCAATATAACATTAACAGCCTCTAATACAACTATTTCAGAGCATACTTCAAATACACTAAATTCATGGATAGCCTTATGCGAAATTTACTTGGAATAAATTCAGACTAAAGTTAGGAGTCGTGGTTAAGTTTATTAGGTATTCCTCTTGCTAACAGAATATTTAAAGTTATTAATTAAAATAGAACATTTAAATAACAAGCCTGTGTACTCTAAGATATAATATAGAAATATGTACAGTAAAAATACGTATGGCACTAAATACACTCAGCCTGGCCAGATACAGCGTACAGTTGACATCTAGGTACCTCTCTTTTAGTCATCTTAACTAAAATTTTATTTCATCAATATTAATTTATTATATTATTAAAAATGGATCTTCCCTTTCTGCCAGTGAATACTTAAAAGTGAGTAAAAGTGATTCTTTTAAATCTCTATATTTCGACTTGAAACAGGAATCCCCTGAAGCATACCCCACCCGGAGATCTGACCGGGGGAATAGTTTACCTTCGCATAACGAACGTTTTACCTTAGAAAGATCCATGACTATTAGAGATATTTTTTTAAGTAAAACATAACATCCCTCAAGTAAGCCTGGGGTGGGGGGAGGGGCGCTCACATTGTTGGTCAGTGAGTCCATCGGACTTAGCCGGGGTGAACTTTCAAGGAATTTCTACCGACTTACCCCAGATCTGCCACCCATCGGCCAAATATTCCTAATATTATTCTTTCAAAATTTGTTAAGCGAATAACAATGAAATGAAGATTATTCTGTTGTTATGATACTTGAGTGTATTTAGATAAAAGAAAGAACAAAATTTTTTCTCATTTGTTAACTAATTTTCTGATGGAATAGTCAATTTAAAACAAGAAAATTAGTATAAGTGAATTTTGGGAAATATCAAAGAATCCTTAGCGCCAATGGTTGAAGAGTCTTATAGAGTTTAAGAATTGCAGAAAGAATTTACAACTCCATCACGAAGCTAATTCACGTAAGTAAAAAAAATTTTTTTTAATGTAGAAATATTTAGGCATTTGCTATGGAATAGTCACCCTGTCAATAAGTCAACTAGAGATGTGGAATGGTTATCCACCCTATGTTTTTATGTTATTATATCGTACACATTATATTGTATGTTATGTGTAAAAAAAACTAAGAGACGGACGACTGGGGCAAATCTTTTCTCTTCAAAATAAAAATATTTAGAAATTCACAAAAATTAGCAGAGAATAACGAGAATACATATTTGACCGTTAGTTGAATATAAAAATATTTAAAAATTTTCAAAAATTTTATTGATTGATTGACTACCCTATTTGCATAAACTTGAATTTCTTAATAAGATTATTTAAGTAAATTTATTTGACGAGTACATATTATTTAGATTAACTAAGTTAATTTATTTGACGAGTATAACCCCATGTAACGTTCTGATAAATAAGGAAACAAATGTAGCTTAACTTATTCCTGGAAATATCTTCTAAATTATATTAGTTTATTCAATGTAAGTAGTTATAGCGCCGCCTAAACCTGTTTTGTGAACTTTGACCCCTAACCACTTGGGCCGGACATCACGTGACCTAGACATGTTCAAACCTGTTTTGTGGACTTTGACCCCCTACATAAACGTGCAGGTTCAAACCTGTCGGTACATGCACCAGTGGATATTCTCTCTCCCCCTCTCCCTCACCCCCTCTCCCTCACCCTCTCCCTCTCCCTCTCCCTCTCTCTATCTCCCACTCTTCCTCTCCCTCTCCCTTGGAAAAATGGGCAGAATGTTTTTCTAACTTGTTGAGAGAAGATAGGATTGATTGCAAAGCAATAGAACAAGCATCACAAAAATCCCGAAATGGTTTTGCTTTTGAATCAGTATCAGCTGTGGAAGTCGAGGAGGCATATGTAAAGGGAATAACACTAATAAAGCGCCAGAATCAGGAAATGTACCCGTCGAAGTGGTTGAGGCACGTGTTTTAGTTTAAGTCCTACTTTGCATTCGAAAAAACGGGTGGGAAAACATTTGGTGGCCGAAAAAACTCGAAATTTTCGGAGTTATTTCAGTTTTTGGCCTGTATCTCCTAACCGGTGCGTTCTTGGAAAACACATAGGTATTTTTAAAGTAGTTTAAATTGGCTATCATTTGTATATCCTTTATAGATGCGTTTATTTACCATTTTAAAATCTAATATTAATTAATTAATTTCATAGTGCTGTGTAGTAAATAATCATCAATTAATTAATTAAAATAGAATTAAGAAAGAGTTGAACAACAAGGACAAGCTAACCACCGAATGGTGATGGTGTTTTATTACTACCAGGTGATTTCCGACAGACATTGCCTGCCAATCATTCCTCCCTCTACTTTTGCCGATGAGATTAATGCACGTTTAAAACAATCGTTTTCATGGTGAAATAAAACTGCATCTAATTACACAATCCATCAAATTGCCAGAACATTTGAGCACTGTTGTTAAGACAAATTAATTAATTTGTCTCACTAATCTTGCTATTTCGGCAGCGAAAAATGCAAAAATACAACAGTTGTAGCCTGGTGATCTAATATCCTTTAACTCAATCATTACCATTGCGGATGAAAACCAATCTAGATATTATCCAACTGAATTCCAAATTCTTTCGATATACCACACTATTTTCGGTTGACTATTGGTTCACTCATTATTCTGCAATGAGGGAGCAGAGTGGCTCAGTGGTAGAGCACTGAGTTGTCACGCCGGGAATCCTGGTTCGAATCCCGCTCCGGTGAGACTTTAATTTAGTCTGTTTGCAGCCGGAGATGGATCATATATAATCTAGGACCATGTTTTTTTTTTTCATGTCCTTTGTTCATACCGCAGATTTACTTTATGTCCTTATGTTACGCTCGATTATTACTATTTTTTTCTTATTTCAACGATTTATTTCATTTCATATTGTTTGTTTTGCTATGTTATGTTTCATATTGTTCATATTGTTTTCTTTGTTTCTTTTGCACCATTTTAGGAACCGTAGATTCATCAGTCTTTAACGTGACACAGTTCAGGTAATGAAAACAACATAGTAATAAAATTACAAGTAAACAAAATATATATATAATATTGAAAAGTAAAAAGAGACCTTACATGTTGATGTTACATGTTACAGTCTCCAAAATGAAACAGAAATAGAAACTATCTGTCCAATATTTCGCCCATTCAGGCATCCTCAGGGTAGAAAGAGAATAACTGCAAAACAAAACATAAATAATGCACCCAAGAAACATCCCACCACCTCGAAGGCTCAAATGCAACTCAGGTGGTGGGATGTTTCTTGAGTGCATTATTTATGTTTTGTTTTGCTGTTATTCTCTTTCTACCCTGAGGATGTTAAAATAACAATGATTTATGTATATTTATAATTGTGAATAATGCTGGAACACTGTGTGTGAACTAGTGAGTAGAGCTTGAGAGGTTTCAGCAGGTTCTAATGGTTTCTACCACGTTGTTTGTTTTAATAAAGTATTGTGATTCATAAGTGGCTTTTACTTAATAATCCTTAACAGAGGATGCCCGAATGGGCGAAACATTGGACAGATAGTTTCTATTTCTGTTTTATTTTGGAGACTTAAGGCTTTTCCTTGGAATTTTTCCACGGTCTTAACAAAATATATATATATATACGTATTAACATATGTATTCCAAAAATTTTACCAAAAATATTCGAAAGATTTATACTGCACAGAAAAATAGAAAAGTAATCATACAATGATTGATTGAAATTTCAACGGGAGTGAAATAAAATAAAATAATAATAGGATACAAACGAATTGCTCTCTAAGATTTGTGTCATCATTGTATGATTACTTTTCTATTTTTCCTACTACTTCTCGGCGATCGTGCGTGTTCCACCTTTATGATGAGTTAAAGTGGCTCATCCCTCCCTTCCGAAGACAATATTTCCTCTGCACATTCTTATACCAATCCATTTACTCTCAATATCCTTCATACATCTAAAGTCTCCTCTAATTCAAATCCTCAGTTCAACACATTAAAACACCATCCGATTTCCGATCTCTATATACCGTCTCGCAGAACCAAAGCATTCGAATGTTCCTTTCCCGCCCGCTCCACCACAGTGTGCAACTCAATACCTCCTAATATCCGTCATAGTCCCTATTTACTTATTATTTTTATTTGTTTAAATATTTCTTTTTAAATTGTTTTCTGTCACATTTTACATGCTTTATGATTTGTAACATTTAGCCTCCTGAGCATATAAATATTGTGTATGAGATGAAAATAGTTGACTGGATGATCTAATGTAAAGGAGATAGTTGGGGGGTGCAGTCAAAAAGAACACTGAATAAGTAATAAACTTATAATTATGTGCCGACGTCTCTCCAAATCGCCCTGAAGATGACCTACACTGTAGGTCGAAACGTCGGCACATAATTATAATAATACGCATTATTATGTGCGCCCCCATTTTTTTTTTCTGAATACATTTTTGATAAAAGGACATATTTCAAAAAATTTTGTTTAAGGGCTTGATACTTGACTTGTTTTGTTTCTTGACGATGAAGGCGAGGGATAGAAATGCTGGATGTGCAAAATAATCCTGGAGTAGGCGCTAGCCAGGATGCCCCCTTTGGAGCTGCTCCTCTGCCTCTCTTTGTTTGTTTCTTGTGCTTCCTCAGCCCCAGCTATCAACAGTGAGTAGCATATACCTTTTTATAACATATTCCTTAGGTTAAACGGTAATTCTTCAATTAAGTTCGGTCGCTTTAAGGGTTAAAAGCGTATAGAATATGAATTATCTTATTATCTCTAGTAATGCCTTTTTGGTGTTTGAAATATGCATTTAACACATTTTAAACAGCTTTAATGATTATGAAGAATATTCACAAAATGTTAAGTATAGAAATTTATCCATAAAATTATTGAAATTTATTACAAGAATTTTTAAGTTCAACCTTATGCGGTTAATGGAAATACTATTAAAAAAATATGAGATATTCACTGAAAAAAAATTTATTCAGCATAAAACTTAGGTAACTTACCCGAAATAAGGTTTTAAAATAGAGCCAGTAAAAGGAACATGTTTTACAATTTATAAATTAAAAAAGAATAAAACGGCACAATGGTTTAAAGTTTATAATGCTAAACATATATTTAATCCTTTAAATACAAAATAAAAAGTGTCAGAATAAACTTTTTTCTCAATCGTAAACCTCATTTTAAATTAATTATATTTGAATAATTTCACTTGGAGTGAACTAGGAAGAGAATTTTTTCTTCGTTTTCTTGTTTTTCAGAATCTAGCGATGGGAGTTGTAAAGTAAGTAGCGTGGAAAGTTGATCCTCTGATTGATATTGTTGTAATTGAAACCTCCTCAGCAAGTTCCAGTCAGTTGATTGATGAAAATACCTTCCAAATCAGCATTAATCATAATTAATTTAAATAAGTTAGCGTGGGGAAGGGTGTGTTTTAGGGAATGGATTTAAAAACACAAAATTAACAGGATAAACATATAAAGCGACATACTCAAAAAATATATCACTATAATTTGCTAAATGTATGAACAATATAATATGGTTTATTTGAATTGGATGTTACTAATGTGAAATCTATTAGTGTTTGTGCTGAAAAGACTTTAGAAATATTTGGGGATATTAACGTACGTTCATGAATATTATTTTATAACTGTATAATTTGCTAATTGAAGTATAAAATAATGTTCCATGGTCGAAGATAAAACTTTGTATGAGTATGTGTTATAATAGTGATAAGTTAATAATCAAAATTTGAAAAAAAAAGAAACATCTTAAAATGGAGGAAACATCCCAACGTTTTTATTATATAATATAATTACACACACACACACACACACACACTTTTTCTTGTTTTTCAGTGCTATGTTATATTAGTCTAGCGATTAATAAGTTTTATTAATCTAGCGATGGTAGTAGTAAAGTAAGTTTGTATGTGTGTGTGTGCTATATATAAACTAAATAGTTAGTTAAATTCATAACAGCACCAGGTGTCATGAGCTAGGCTTACCACCCGTCAATCAAACAATAGTTGTATACTCTCAATGTTAAATATATTCAAGAAGGGTTTCTAATTTTAGCTCTTAGTTGATTAGACAATTTTGCATAGATCTCTTCATATGGTTTAGTATCAATCCCTTTATCTATTTTTGATCTTCCTATGCGTTTTTCTCTTAACCCTAAACTCGGCAATGATTCAAATTAGACTCTATGATTCACCGATTCTCATTATGTGACAAAAATTTCTGCACAATATTGTTTGTCTGTGACGAGAAGGAACAATGTTGTAAGATAAGAGTACAATCTAATCTTAAGTAATCTTGGAAAAATCTCCGAAATTCCACAAAGTTCAGACGACGCTTTCTTGACTTTCTTTTTTGGGAAGGGAGTTCACAATTTTATTTTAACATAAATTATCGTAATATTTTGTTTTATTTAATAATTTTTAGTCGGTTTTCTATCTATTTCAAGATAAACTAATCAAGTTCAAGTTTAACTTAATATTAAATGAATCATAAGGGCGGTAATCAAAACAACGAATTACCTCAATCAACAAACTCGTAACTCAACTTATAAAATAAGATGATTACTAATTACCAAAAAAAAACAAAATAAAACTAATTTCAATAACACAGATGAAACAATAAAGAATATTGTAAAAAAAAAATATTACCTTATATGTACCTATAAATCATATATTTTACTATAAAATGATAGAATCGTATACGCCTTTCCTTTTGAGCCCTCCCAACCTTCTTTGGACTTGTTGTGATGGGAGGTGCTAATTTAGACTTAGTTTCCACCCTGCGCTGTCATTGCCTACTGGAATCGCCTATCAATGAAGAGCTGCTTTCTAAATTCTGGTCGATAGAAGAAGTGGAGGTTTCGATTGATGGCAGCAAAAACGATCCTTGCGAACAACATTTTTTGAAAACCCACGATCGAGATGCGACTGGAAGATATATTGTGGCCCTACCATTCAAAGAACCGCCAGAAGAAATACCAGAAGCTGAAACTTTTGCTCTTTCTCGGTTTAGAGGAATCGAAACCAGATTTAAACGAAACCATACCTTGCATAGTAAATATACAGACTTTATGAAGGAGTATGAGCAGCTAGGCCATATGACCAGAACAATTTTTCCATCAGCCTACGTAATTCCACATCATCCAGTGTTTCGTCATGATGGCCCACAAGCCAAAATTCGGGTTGTATTCGATGCTTCAGCTTCAACGGCAAAAGGATCTCTAAACAGTAAGCTCTATGTTGGTCCAAAACTCCAAAGGGACATCGCCGACATCATTTTGAATTTTAGACGACACAAGATCGCTGTAACTGCTAATTTAATTGAAATGTACAGGCAGATTCTTGTAAATCCGGAGCCTCTTTCAGATGACAAATAACATGGGTCCCCCGTAGGAAACTTAAAATTATTTTTTATACACAAACACAAGAAACATAAGAAAACAAATATTAACAAAAAGGTCCGGCACTTTTGGCAATGTGTCACCAGTGACATTCATTATAATTACCGACCTTGGGCAAAATATAAAAAAAAAAAAAAAAATCAATTATTTTATCGTAAATAGGTTAACAGAAATTAATAAAACCGACTAAAAATTATTAAATAAAACAAAATATTACGATAATTTATATTAAATTAAAATTGTGAACTCCCTACCCAAAAAAGAAAGTCAAGAAAGCGCCGTCTGAACTTTGTGGAATTTCGGAGATTTTTCAAAGATTACTACTTAGATTGTACTCTTATCTTACAACATTGTTACTTCTCGTCACAGACAAACAATATTGTGCAGAAATTTTTGTCACATAATGAGAATCGGTGAATCATAGAGTCTAATTTGAATCATTGCCGAGTTTAGGGTTAAGAGAAAAACGCATAGGAAGATCAAAAATAGATAAAGGGATTGATACTAAACCATATGAAGAGATCTATGCAAAATTGTCTAATCAACTAAGAGCTAAAATTAGAAACCCTTCTTGAATATATTTAAACTTGAGAGTATACAACTAATGTTTGATTGACGGGTGGTAAGCCTAGCTCATGACCCCTGGTGCTGTTATGAATTTAACTATTTAGTTTATATATAGCACACACACACATACAAACACACACACAAACTTACTTTACTACTACCATCGCTAGATTAATAAAACTTATTAATCGCTAGACTAATATAACATAGCACTGAAAAACAAGAAAAAGTGTGTGTGTGTGTGTGTGTGTGTGTAATTATATTATATAATAAAAACGTTGGGATGTTTCCTCCATTTTAAGATGTTTCTTTTTTTTTCAAATTTTGATTATTAACTTATCACTATTATAACACATACTCATACAAAGTTTTATCTTCGACCATGGAACATTATTTTATACTTCAATTAGCAAATTATACAGTTATAAAATAATATTCATGAACGTACGTTAATATCCCCAAATATTTCTAAAGTCTTTTCAGCACAAACACTAATAGATTTCACATTAGTAACATCCAATTCAAATAAACCATATTATATTGTTCATACATTTAGCAAATTATAGTGATATATTTTTTGAGTATGTCGCTTTATATGTTTATCCTGTTAATTTTGTGTTTTTAAATCCATTCCCTAAAACACACCCTTCCCCACGCTAACTTATTTAAATTAATTATGATTAATGCTGATTTGGAAGGTATTTTCATCAATCAACTGACTGGAACTTGCTCAGGAGGTTTCAATTACAACAATATCAATCAGAGGATCAACTTTCCACGCTACTTACTTTACAACTTCCATCGCTAGATTCTGAAAAACAAGAAAACGAAGAAAAAATTCTCTTCCTAGTTCACTCCAAGTGAAATTATTCAAATATAATTAATTTAAAATGAGGTTTACGATTGAGAAAAAAGTTTATTCTGACACTTTTTATTTTGTACTTAAAGGATTAAATATATGTTTAGCATATATTATAAATAAATTTACTAAATATTCCACGAAAATTAATGTAGTATAAACTTTAAACCATTGTGCCATTTTATTCTTTTTTAATTTATAAATTGTAAAACATGTTCCTTTTACTGGCTCTATTTTAAAACCCGAAATAAACCTAAGTTTTATGCTGAATAAATTTTTTTTCAGTGAATATCTCATATTTTTTTAATAGTATTTTCATTAACCGCATAAGAAATTGAACTTAAAAATTCTTGTTATAAATTTCAATAATTTTATGGATAAATTTCTATAATTAACATTTTGTGAATATTCTTCATAATCATTAAAGCTGTTTAAAATGTGTTAAATGCATATTTCAAACACAAAAAAGGCATTACTAAAGATAATAAGATAATTCATATTCATATACACATATTTAACCCTTAAAGCGACCGAACTTTAATGAAGAATTACCGTTTAACCTAAGGAATATGTTATAAAAAGGTATATGCTACTCACTGTTGATAGCTGGGGCTGAGGAAGCACAAGAAACAAACAAAG
This sequence comes from Arma custos, assembly GCA_037127475.1. Classification (NCBI taxonomy): domain Eukaryota; kingdom Metazoa; phylum Arthropoda; class Insecta; order Hemiptera; family Pentatomidae; genus Arma; species Arma custos. The sequence goes on along the minus strand of CM073760.1, from coordinate 127,656,841 downwards.
AGAGGCAGAGGAGCAGCTCCAAAGGGGGCATCCTGGCTAGTACCTACTCCAGGATTATTTTGCACATCCAGCATTTCTATCCCTCCCCGCCCTTCAGCTAGCTATTTCATCTTACTATTCTCAACTGTTTATAATGTGTTTTAACGACTACCTAAAACAATAGTCAGAGCTGAAATATTCCTCATCGATTGATAGATTAAAAAATGAAAATTGTTTGAATATTTTTTTGGAAAGAAAAAATAATTTACATACCATATACAGAGAAGATCATCCATACATCACAAAGAGAGAGACAGAAAATGAAACCCATCTCGCCTTCATCGTCAAGAAACAAAACAAGTCAAGTATCAAGCCCTTAAACAAAATTTTTTGAAATATGTCCTATTCATTTTTATCAAAAATGTATTCAGAAAAAAAAATGGGGGCGCACATAATAATGCTTATTTACCCGAATACTTGAATTTAGTTTTAGAAGTTGAAATTTTGAATCTATAAACAAATCTATTTGATATTCACCGCAAAATATATATATATATATATATATATATATATATATATATATATATATATATATATATCTTGTTTGGAATTTAATGATAAAAATGATCACAGTCAACAATCAATTAAGCTCATTTTATTTTTTTCACTCTCAATCAATACCAAATTAGTGTTATTATTGTTTATTGATAGATAATGTTTTTCCTAAGATCTATCGCTTCCCAATTGAATGTTATATATCTACTAGCTTTTGCCCGCTGCTTCGCTCGCTCTACCTTGACGTGGTGGGAGAGCTTAACGTACAATCTCAAGGATCACACAATATATAAGATTGTACTAACCAAGCGAGATGCTACTAAATTATTACATTTACAAGAATAACATGTTATAAAAAGGTTGGTGCATGTAGACAGACAGGTTTGAACCTGCAGGTTTATATAGCTGGTCAAAGTCCACAAAAACCGTATGTTATCCACCTGTTGGTGAATGTAGACGGACAGGTTTGAACCTGCACGTTTATATAGCTGGTCAAAGTCCACAAAAACCGTATGTTATCCACCTGTTGGTGTATGTAGATGGACAGGTTTGAACCTGCACGTTTATATAGCTGGTCAAAGTCCACAAAAACCGTATGTTGTCCACCTGTTGGTGAATGTAGACGGACAGGTTTGAACCTGCAGGTTTATATAGCTGGTCAAGGTCCACAAAAACCGTATGTTGTCCACCTGTTGGTGAATGTAGACGGACAGGTTTGAACCTGCACGTTTATATAGCTAGTCAAAGTCCACAAAAACCGTATGTTATCCACCTGTTGGTGAATGTAGACGGACAGGTTTGAACCTGCACGTTTATATAGCTGGTCAAAGTCCACAAAAACCGTATGTTGTCCAGCTGTTGGTGAATGTAGACGGACAGGTTTGAACCTGCACGTTTATATAGCTGGTCAAATTCCACAAAAACCGTATGTTATCCACCTGTTGGTGAATGTAGACGGACAGGTTTGAACCTGCACGTTTATATAGCTGGTCAAAGTCCACAAAAACCGTATGTTATCCACCTGTTGGTGAATGTAGACGGACAGGTTTGAACCTGCAGGTTTATATAGCTGGTCAAAGTCCACAAAAATCGTATGTTGTCCACCTGTTGGTGGATGTAGACGGACAGGTTTGAACCTGCACGTTTATATAGCTGGTCAAAGTCCACAAAAACCGTATGTTATCCACCTGTTGGTGAATGTAGACGGACAGGTTTGAACCTGCACGTTTATATAGCTGGTCAAAGTCCACAAAAACCGTATGTTGTCCACCTGTTGGTGAATGTAGACGGACAGGTTTGAACCTGCACGTTTATATAGCTGGTCAAAGTCCACAAAAACCGTATGTTATCCACCTGTTGGTGCATGTAGACAGACAGCTTTGAACCTGCACGTTTTAATCAGTTCAACGCCAGCGAGCATCCGAGGAAGACTATTACCTAAGGTAAATAAAACCGCTATGCACATTTTTTTATTTTATTTTTGGATGAATATTGATTTATCAGAATTTCACAGATGGACTCCTCTATGAAACTCGTAAGGGCTCTCTATCAAATCAAAACTCGAAGAAGCATGGGAAAGATTTCCGATTTGAATGTAGGATTCGCTTACGAGGTGAAGGGATTGACCAAAATCCAAACCAAATACGGCGAGACCATTGCTGCGGACCTCGAATACTTCGGACCTACGTACATTGAAAATTCTTCTTCGATGAGCGTTTTTCTTCCGAAACGTTACAACGAGATAATTACAGATGAAGTGCTGACGTCATACGACAAAATGCCACGAAAAATATCACTTGTATACTAAGGCTCCTATGAAATTGAATTTATTTAATGTTAATACTTTGTAAATGATATAAAAAAAGAAAACTATATTCATAAAACTTGTAGTTTTCTTACCCATATTTTTCAAGAAGACAGTAATTATACATACAGTATTGTTTACTAATTTCAATATCCACAAAAACCGTATGGGTAGGGAGGGAGAGAAAGAGAGGGGGGGAGAGAGAGAGGGAGGGAGAGAGAGAGGGAGGGAGAGAGGGAGAGGGGGATAGAGGGAGAGAAGGGGAGAGGGAGGGAGAGAGGGCGAGAAGGAGAGCATATCCACCTGTTGGTGCATGTACCGACAGGTTTGAACCTGCAAGTTTATGTAGGGGGCTTCTAGACCAGCGTTTTGACAGGTTCAAACAGATTTTGACAGGTTCGAACATGTTTTGACAGGTTCAAACATGTTTCGACAGGTTTGAACATGTTCAAAATGCTGGTCTAGAAGCCCCCTTTTACTACTCATAGAAATAGTCAGAAATTTCAGAATTGATTATTTTTATTATCAATTTTGACATGCGATACAAATGCCATTATTTCAACATCAAGTTAAAACACTAAAAACAGCACCGAAAGATCAGCGGAATACAGAGAAAAATGTGAATGTTCCTAATTATTTAACTCACATATGATTAGCTTCCAATTTAACATTAACAGACTCTAATACAACAATTTCAGAGCATACTTCAAATACACCAAATTCGTGGATAGCCTTATGCGAAATTTACTTGGAATAAATTCAGACTAAAGTTAAGGCAATGCTTTTCTCCTGTGATAGAAAAGCGTTACTTCTTTGGGTTATTAGTATTCAAACAAGTCTTTTTTTTTTTAGTTTTCTAGACACAGGAATTGGCAATTAAAAAATACATTTATATAAACTTCAGAAGGAAATTTGACAGTTGTTTCATTAGATTTTTACTTTTTTCATTAGACTTAACATCGCACCGTGAAGTGATAGCAGTTAAAAATGTTTAAGTGATAAAATCTAGCAATACCATGTCTAATAGACTTCAAGTGTGCTTAAACTGTTACAATATTAGTATCAATGGAATACGAAATTATTTTCATTGTTCTCGGTAATCACTAGCAATAAATAGTAATCAGTACAGGAAATAAAAATCCGTACCTCAATAATTCACGAAGGAACTTGGGTTCAGGACTCGGTAAAGTGTGCACTGTCTGTAAGCAAACTAATGTGCAGGGGTTAAACAGTATCCACAATACAACCCACAATCACATACTACACAATCAAAGGCTGATTGAGCCCCAAAAGAGTCTGAAGATGCCTCAGACTCGTTCAGGGCTTTCTTAGGTTATTCTCAATATATGCGACCTTACTGTTTCTAAGTCAACGGTTGTGGAGGGTAGTGATTTGGTCAAGATCCCCTGAAGGGGAGGGGTGGGTTTGTGTGTTCGATGAGCCCCTGAAAGTCTTACAGATCCCACAGGATCTATTCACTGCTAGTTAACATAATTTATCAGCCAAAGCCATTTTCGAACGGGTAGGGAGGGAGAGAGAGAGGGATAGAGGGAGGGAGGGAGGGAGAGAGAGGGATAGAGGGAGGGAGGGAGGGAGAGAGAGGGATAGAGGGAGGGAGGGAGGGATAGAGGGGGGGAGGGAGAGAGAGAGGGTGTGAGGGAAAGAGGGAGAGAGGGTGAGCGGCGCGAGAGAGAGGGAGGGAGAGAGGGAGAGAGGGAGAGAGAGAGAGAGAGAGAGAGGGTGTGAGGGAGGGTGGGAGAGAGGGAGAGAATATCAACCTGTTGGTACATGTACCGACAGGTTTGAACCTGCACGTTTATGTAGGGGGCTTCTAGACGAGCATTTTGATCATGTTCAAACATGTTTTGACAGGTTCAAACATGTTTCGACAGGTTTGAACATGTTCAAAATGCTCGTCTAGAAGCCCCTTTTCCTACTACTTCTATGTTAAACAGTTTGATCTTATCAGATATAATATTTCTTATTTCCACAACTGAATGGACAACTGAATCAAAGCTTGATCCACTCCCAAATTATGAAAAAAACTATATGCAAGGAAATAAATAGAGTGATTTATATATTATTTTACATTCATTTAATTAAGCGGGGAGCTCAGTGGTAGAGCACTGAGTTGTCATGCCTGAAATCCTGGTTCAAATCCCGCTGCGGGGAAGACTTTTATTTAGTCTGTTTGCAGCCGGAGATGGATCATATAGGATCTAGGACCCTCCTGGGGCTCACCCAGCCTATATAAAATATAATAAAAATAGGTTACCCAAAATAAGGCGAAACAATCTGGCGGTTGAGCATGACCTAGGACAAGTCACCTCTTTGCAGAACCGTTTTCCATAAAACATTACAGTCTCTATCGCGTACTGAACCCCAGATTCTTCACGGGTTGAAGATTTTTTTTAAGGATTTAATTAAGAAATATAAAATGACAGATAAAACAAAATATATTTAGGGAGGTTGAGAGGTATGTGTCACGGACGGCAATATTTCCCGAGTGAGAAGCTATTAGTGGAGAAAAGACTCATGTCTCGGCCACAACTCTTCTTCAATGGCCCTCCACCTCCAAGGAGGACCATCCACTGAAAAGAAATTTATGTCCAGTGCTAGTAGAGGACCTGAACATCTGTCCACAGCTTCTTCTTAGGCTATAGAAGGCTTTTACCAAATAAAAAGGAAAACTATACATTTTTAAATTGAGGTTTTGGATTTTTAGAGCAAAGAATTCAACGCATTATTATTAGTAAATTTGTGAAACAAATAACGAAATATTTTCATTGTATTAGTAGAAATCGGATATTCACATACTTAATTAAATTGGTTGCATTTTGGAAACATAATAAGTGGCCTAACATACTTCATTAGGTTCTTTCTGAGTTTTGTAAAACCAAAATTGGCAAAATTCTAAAATGCGACACTCTGCATTTGAAAACCCCACATGGAATTCAACGACTCTTAACATAGCATTCTCATAACTATATACATTATTTATTCTATACTAGCTTTTACCCGCGGCTTCGTTCGCGTGGAATTTGTTCTGCCTAAAAAGTTTCTTGAATGATCAATTTAAATAAATAATTTAATTTTTGCTTTACTATAAGTTAGTAGTACATCCAAAATTTCAGATGTCTACCTTAAAAACTGACGGATTCCATACAGTCTTTAAACCCCTATCATATTACGGAGGAAACCCTTGGGGTGGCATTATCCAAATTTCTTTCATAAATTTTACAAAGAAAGTATCTGCAAATTTCAACAGGCTAAGTTCCTTATTTGCCTTTAATTGTGTTATATAATGGATTCTCCACAGAACACAAAAACTGTCTGGGGGGGCACGTGCCCCCGTGACCCCCTAAATCTGCCCTTGCTGCAGCCTATGTTATTATGATGTATAAAATATATTACTGAATAAGCTTCATTCAAATACTTTCAGTAGTTTTTGCGTGAATAAGTAAAAAACAAACATCCAAACTTTCGCATTAATAATATTGGTAGGATAGTAGGATATCAAAAAATAGTTTCAGAGACAAACATACAAACATTCACATTTATAATATTAGTAAGATTAGTAGGATATCAAAACAAATAGTTTCAATCATGTTCTCTCTGTTATTTTAACAACTATTGTCATGTGATTTACCTTTAATTATGTCCTATAATGGATTCTCTAAATACCTAAAAAAAACAGTCGGAGGGGGGGCACGTGAGTTATGGTAGCAACACTGAACTTCACTTTTTTAAAAAAGGAATTTATTGAAAAAAACTTAACACTTGAACAAAGGATTACACAGGAATAGCTTAACGACTAATTGAACTCCTAAGACTAATTGCTTAGGATAGGCGGGGATTTATATAGGCTAAGTAGGAGTGGGGAGAGGATTCTAGGAATCTTAGTGCAGGTGGCCGTGCAGGTGGCCATAACTCCTCCCGGCTTAGTTTGAAGTGTCCTCACGAAATCGGAAAAGAAGATATGCGTGGGCAAACTCGAAGTTCTTGTGGAGGTTCTGGTTCCGGGGATAATTCATCGACTTCCATAGGTTCAGGTTGCTGTTCTTGAGAATGAGCCAATTGATTTGGACGGTGATACAGGTGAAGAAAGCAGCGACGGAGTGTAGCTTGATACTGAAGAAAAATGAAGATGAGTAAAATAATGAAGATAAGTAGAATTAACATAGTAGAGGAATCATGTTCAGGTGATGGAGAATCTTCAAGTGCTTCTAGAGAAAGTTGGCGCAGGTTGATAGTGTGTAGTTCGTCAAAAGTGATATTCAAGGCTTTGGGTTCATCTAAGGATAACACAGTGGATATACTTAAGGGTAAATTATTTTCCGTATAGGAAAATGGAGATGGAAATTCAGGAATGGATTCAGAGAGTTGTAGGCTTAGAAGGGAAGTAGGGCGTAAACCTAAATTAAGGCTAACATTATGTCTAACAATAATTAAGAGAGATTGATTAAAAACTAAGTATTGGTTTACAATAGGAATGTATGTAATAAATGATTTAGGATTAGCTAGATGGTATTGATTACAATATCTGTTATTATTATGATACATAAGGTTATTGATACATTTGTTATTAATATTAGAAACATTTGTACAATAGTAATAATCTAAGATTAGGATACAATTTCCTGTATATAACTTAGTAGTACGTAAAATAAAAGAAGGTTGTACATAAGTAGTAAGTACAGTTTTATTAAACATAAATGGATAAGATAATAAAAAATAAGTTTCTATAAGAGGTGTTTTTAAGGGCAGTTCTACAAAATAATGAAGGTGAGTCGAAGTTAAAGAGCAATGTACTTTTCCTATTTGCCATAGAACATATGGTGAATTTGATAATAACCGTACATGTTGGGTGTCTATAAGTGATTGGATTTCGGATGCTGAAATAATACTATTATGAATCACATTTGATTTACAAAATTCTAAGGATATATCGATGTCATTAATCTTATTTATTAAAAGAGTTAAAGTGGAATATAATAAAGAGTAATAATAGTTGTTATGTATGTCGTGTGTGACATTAGCAATTAATAATTTTTTAATTTTATAATTATTTGTTCTGATAAATTTCATTTCTTCATTAAATTCATGTATTAATTTGGAATTCAGAGAGACTTGAGTTTTGATATTATGTTCTAAGTGTCGTTCGTTAGTTTCAAGAGTGCGTATGACAGTGTCGTATCGTTCTTTGTCATTAGCGTCCATGTTACCTGTTATCCATGATATAGCAGTTCCTAATCCATTAAATAATCCACGTTTGGTTCGTCTGGAAAAAGAGTTAAAAAGGATATGGTCGAGTTTGTCTTGTGCATAATTCAGATGAGACTGTAAGATCAATTTTTGAGAATTGGTTAATAGTGACTGGATTGATTCGGTGTAGTGTTGCTTAATAGATTTAGTATAGGGGTTGTATAGCGGTAAAGTAAGGGCAATGTTAGTCAGTTCTTCCTGGATCATAGTTAAATTTATGGAATGCATGTACGTGTGATATTCCGTTATCATATATGAGTTCTGTATTTGAATTGGAACAATGCCAGGTCCGTTGGATAAGTCTGTTATCTTATATGGTGTTGCTAGTCCCAGGTGTAGGAGAAGCGGGAGAATCATTTTCCGGTTCATTCCTGAAATCATGTCGTTCATATTTAGATGGACGTTTTAACTGACTAGGATGAATTTTAATTTGTTTTTTGTTAGATTGGGCTTTTTGTGTCGCGGGGTTATATATTACTTTTTTGTATTTGGGCTTAGATTTGTTTCGAGTATGAGTTTTAATATAGATTTGTCCTTGTGGTATTTCTAAAATTTCTCTGTCTTCATTCAGTTTATTAGTTCTGTCTTCCTTTTCTGTTTGGATTAAGGTCTTTATAGTATTATGAATAATTTGTTTTTCTCGGTGATAGTCGTTAACGAGTTGGTCATAAATTAAAGGTTCTAGCGTTGGGTTATCAGTAACTTTTCCATATGTGATTTCGTTGGGTGATAGTTTTGTTAGAGAGTTGGGAGTATTGTTATAGGCAATAAGGGATAATTCTATAAGTCTCGAAAGGGGTAGAGATGGTTCTTGGTCTTTGATTATGTTTAAGATTTCGATGAGAGTGGAATGTGCGCGATTTATTAGTCCGTTGGAGTTTGAATGATTAGGAGTAGTGAAATGTATATGAATGTTGTTATATTGTAAAAAGTTTTCTACGCATTTATTGGCGAATTCCGGTCCATTGTCCATTTGAATTTCTTTGGGGATTGGGAAAAGACTTAGGTAATTTTGTAAGTTTTTAACAATAGAAACGGCGTTGGTAGTTGGTATTAAATAAGCATATAATTTTTTTGAAAATGCGTCTATTATAGTGAGTATGGATTTGTTGTTATAAAATAAAACATCAATTTGTAATTGCTCAAAAGGTTTGGAGGGGGTTTTTGTGATTTGAAATTTAGGTTTAGGAGGGTTCCTGTCGTATTTATATTTTTTACACATTGTGCAGTTATTAATGTATTTGGTAATGTCAGTCAGCATTCCAGGCCAGTATATTTTTTTTCGAAGGGCGCTATATACGTCGTTTATTCCACGATGGCATGTCTTTCCGCAATGTTGATTTATTATATGTTGTATCTGTTCATCTTTGTCTTCTTCGTCTAGTACAAAGGTTAAATATTTCTTTATTTTTACGTTGGGAAATGACGTTTCGATTATGTTTTGGAATTGTTTAAAGATTTCTTCCAGGATTTGATTTTCAGTTTCGGATTTTGTGTTTGAACAGTATACTCCATAAGTTTTATGTGGTTCTAAATATTCTAAACAGGTTTGTTCCAGATCATTGTTATAAGGCCAGGCGGTGTACCAAATATGTCGAGTTTTAGTTCCATTGAATAATTTTTTAGTTTGATTTTTGTTATGGTTTCCTCTTTCAATAATTATTTGATTTTTCTCTATATTTATTATTTTCGTAGGATCGTCCACTATGTAGATTTGGTCATGAGAGCTTAATTGCGAGTGAACTGTCATTATACTACTGTCATTGTCATTTTCGTGTATGGATATGTCTAAGTTACGAGCCAATTCTTCTATGTCGTTAGTGTTAATGTCAGGATTGTGTCGTGAATCTAGGAAGTTATCAATTACTTCTTGCGGGTTTATTTCAATGTCAGTCAGAGCGTTTAGGTCATGAGTAGGATTTCGGGAAAGTGCGTCTGCTACAAAGTTTGTTTTTCCTTGAATGTGCTTGATGTCAAAATTATAATCTGATAGTTGGCATTTCCATCTTAATATTTTGGAGTTGGGTTCCTTCATATTATAGAGATATTGTAGAGGTTTGTGGTCTGTTTGTATTAGGAATTTTCGTCCATAAACATAAGGTCTAAAATATTTGCAGGCCCATACAATAGCTAATAGTTCCTTTTCTATCGTACTTAGGTTCTGTTCGTGTTTGTTTAAGGTCCGTGAAGCGTATGATATTGGTAAGTCCTTTTTGTCCACCGTCTGTGAGAGTACGGCTCCTATTGCATAATTTGATGCATCTGTTGTAATAGTAAATGTTTTGTTGAAGTCTGGCATGATTAGGATAGGATCATTTTGTAAAATTGTTTTAAGTTCATGTATTGCATTTATATAGTCAGCGTCATTAACATCAATTCTATAGTCTTTCTGCAATTGTTTTGTGATGGGTTTTGCTATTTTTGCGTAGTTTTTAATCATTTTTCTATAATAGCCGGTAAGTCCTAAAAATTGTTTAATTTGTTTTTGGTCCTTTGGGATGGGGAAATTTTTGATGGCTTCTATTTTTTTGGGGTTAGGTTTGATTCCTTCTTTTGTAATGATATGGCCTAAATATAATAATTCTCGTTTGATAAATTCAGTTTTGTCTAATTGTAGTTTTAGATTGTATTTCTGTAGTAGTTTAAAGACACTGGTTAAATGTTGTATGTGTTCTTGTAGGTTGTCGGAAAATATTATTATGTCGTCCATGTAAACCAAAGTATTGGGGAGATTAGCGAAAATGAGATTCATAGCTCTTTGAAATGTAGGGGGAGCATTTTTTAGGCCGAAAGGCATTCTAAGAAATTCATAATGTCCGTCTTCTGTGCTGAAGGCAGTTTTTGGAATCGATTCTGGGTCCATTTCTATTTGGTGGAATCCAGAGGATAAGTCTAGAGCACTAAAGTATGTGGCACGTCCTATTTTTCCTAGAAGGTCTTCCATATTGGGTAAGGGGAATCGGTCGTCTATTGTTTTTTCATTTAATTTTCTATAATCTATAACCATTCGGATTTTCCTTTCTCCAGAGGCGTCTAGTTTTTTCGGAACCACCCAAATTGGGGAGTTATATGGGGAGTTTGATGCTTGAATAATTTTATTTTTTAGTAAATTTTCAATTTCTAATTTGACGTCTTCTTTATAAATCTGCGGATACCGATAATTACGAGTGTATACTGGGTTTTCGTCTGTAGTCCGAATAGTATGTTTTAAAATGGGTGATGCTGTCAATTGTTCGTCTTTTCGTTTGATTATTTGAGGAAATTGACAAATTAAGTTAATTATTTCTTCCTTTTCTTCTTTATTCATATGGTCACTACGAATGAGATTTTCAATTTCATTTTTGTTTATCTTATATTTGATGTTTTTATTGTCTACGATATCTACTTCATCTATGTCCATAGGCTCGGGACAAATGGTCATGAGCTCTGAGGAGTAAATGAGGCATTTCATTTTATTTTCTTGTATGGGGTATAGCCCTTCTTTAATTATATAATTGTTTTCTTTTTTTTCATTAAGCAATCCCTTTGTTAATTTTTGTTTATTGTTGACTTCTAATTCAACATAATTTAACCCTTTGTGTAGAGTAATTTCATTTTTTGTTTTTTCGAAACACAGTGGTATTTTCTTATCCTTATATACTAGAACATTGTTTTCAAAATCTAATTTAATTTTTAATTTCCTTAAAGTATCGTTACCTAATAACATATCGTATTTATCAGAGAATTTTAGTAGATATACTTTAATATATTCATCTATACCTAAATAATTTTGCAAATTTACCAAAATATATTCTGTTCCGTGAACTTTTCCAGCTGGTGTAGTTACTGTGAAGTTTTCGGTTATTCGTGGCACTTCAGGTTTTACGATTTCGGGGTTTACATAATTTTGAGAGGATCCTGTATCTATCATCCATGTTCTATTTTTGAAATCTTTATAATATGGTAGAGTTTTATTGATTAAATTTAATTCAAAAGTCTGTTGTTTGTTGGACTTACACAGTCGTTCTGACCGTAGCCTGTGTCTAAAAAATGGTCTGCTCTTCTTTGTTCCTGTCTTTCTTCCTCTTCTTGTATCTGTCTTTCTGTTCTTTCTGCTTGCTCTTGTTTTAGTTGGAATTCTCTTAATTGTGCTTCTAATTGCTCAATTTTTTGTAACAGGTCAGGTGATTCATTAATCGGGACCTCTTCATTTATGTAAGTTAGTTCATAAGGAGAGATCATTTTTTTTGTGTTTGGTCTATTCCAAGTCCTCATCGATACGGTATTTTGAGATTCTCTATTCGGATTTGGTCTGTTGGGATTATTGAAGGGGTGTCTAGGATCATTAGGGTTATGTGGTCTCTGTCCACTAGGTGGTTTAGGAGGAAATTGGGGTCTTTGGTGGAATGAAAATGGTTGTTGTGTTTGATGAGAGAAATATGGTTGTTGTGGTTGGTGATAAGGAAAAGAAGGTTGTTGTGTTTGATGATAAGGGAAAGGAGATTGTTGTGTCTGATGACGAGGGAAGGAGTGTTGAAATGGTGGAGAAACCTTTTGGGCATTGCTGTTAGGATACTTGTTCTTATTATAGAGTTGGTCAATTACAAATGAACACTTGAGATTTAAAGTCCTTCTATATTCTTCAAGTGTATTAGGGTTAAAGGTCATTATGTGATTTGATAGTTGCCAAGGGAGGCACGTATACATATGATGAATTATTTCTTTTTCTACATATGTCATGGCAGAAGTTAATGATGTACCAGTCAAGCCGTCTAGTTTTAATCTCGCGAATATGAGATGTCGTAAATTTTCGAGTCTGTTTAGAAAGTCAGTAGGAGTTTCTTTATTAAAGGGTTTCGTTGAATAAATTTCTGCCTTAAGGGATTCGTACGATCTACTGTCTGCGAAATTCCGTTTTAGTATTGTCAAGAGTTCAGGTATAGTGTTTATTGTTTGTGTCAAAATTAGTGATTGAGCTGAACCGGTCAGTCTACTCTTTACTTTATTGAGTAGGTATGCATGATTAAGGTCTTTTTGTGTTATCCTAGAATCGCATACCACGTTAAAAACACTTTCTATTGTTGTTATAAAATAAAGAAGGTCATTGGAATTTCCGTCGAAATTTGGAATGTGGTCATAATCTTCTCGTCTTATGTCATGATTAATGGAAGTTGCCATGTTTATATGAATTTAATGAATTACAATTAATGAAAAATAAAGTATTAATGAGAATCTTAAATTGTTAATTATTTGTAGAATATATATCTTAATGTATAATATATAGCAATATATGATTGATTATAATAAAAAAAAATGTTTCAAATAAATGTTCAATCTTACTGAAGTCCAGTTTTCTACTGTAGATACTTCGGGGTGAAAGACCTCGACGAAATCTTGAGGATATCGAATGATGAGAAGGGATAAATGATCGCTTCTTCTAGGATTCGAGTTCCTGTTGTGCGGGCGCCAGTTATGGTAGCAACACTGAACTTCACTTTTTTAAAAAAGGAATTTATTGAAAAAAACTTAACACTTGAACAAAGGATTACACAGGAATAGCTTAACGACTAATTGAACTCCTAAGACTAATTGCTTAGGATAGGCGGGGATTTATATAGGCTAAGTAGGAGTGGGGAGAGGATTCTAGGAATCTTAGTGCAGGTGGCCGTGCAGGTGGCCATAACTCGTGTCCCTGTGCGCCCCCTCTAAATCCGCGCTTGCTATAGCCTATGTGTTATTCTGATGTATAACCTATATTACTGTCAAGTTTTATCCAAATCCGTTCAGTTGTTTTTCCGTGAAAGAGAGACAAACATTCACATTTATAATATTAGTAAGATAATATTGTAATACACCTAAAAATCAAATCTAAAAATGTGTGCTAACTGTGCAAATCGAAAGAGGCAAGAGCCTTTAGTAGAGAAGAAGGTTAATACACATCTTCCATGATTCTTCTTATTTACAGACCTGTACCACTGCAACTCGTGAACGGGTTGGGGGTTCAGTAAATGGTAGAGACTGTAGTGTTTCATGGACAACGGTTCTGCAAGGAGGTGACTCCTAGACTCTGCTCAACTGCCAGATTTTTCCCCCTTATTATAGGTGCCCTTTTTTTATAATATTTTATAGAGGCTGGGTGAGCCCCAGGAGGGTCCTAGATCTTATATGATCCATCTCCGGCTGCAAACAGACTAAATAAAACTACTGTCTGCAGCGGGATTTGAACCAGGATTTTCGGCATGGCAACTCAGTGCTCTACCACTGAGCCACTTCGATCCCCCTTTTTAAAGAGTTAAAAGAAATTTCCAAAAACCGTTAGTCGAATTAATCTATTTAATAAAATGAATTCTTGGCTTGGTTTACCATCACGAATCATGACGAGAAATTTTTTTTAGAGTACTATGCATTGCATATCAATTATTATTGATCAGAATAACAAATTGAAGTTGATGAAATTTTTTTTTCCTTTTTTATTATTATGACTTTTTGTAAAAAGTTAATACGTTATATCTACAACCCCGGTGAATATGTGGTTAAGTTTCATTTTCTCTAAAATGAGTTTCTTGTTCATACAAGACTGAAGAGACAAGAAACTGCTCGACGTTTTCGCCTACTTCAACATTCTCTGCACAAACGTTATAAGCTCCCAATTAATTACCAAGGACTCATTTACATTACAGTTATCAGACCTATTTGGACATACGGAGTTGAGCTTTGGAGTTCTACTAAACCATCCAATTCATCTCGTATCAAATCCTTACAATCCAAAATCCTTCCTAAAATCCCCAATGCTCCTTATTATGTCACAAACAAACTCATCCATCATGATCTTAATATCCCATATGTTGCTGATTTGGCCCAAACTAGATACCTATCCTTCCATGACAAGTTCCATACACACTTGAATCCGCTAGTCTCTCAACTTGCTTCCCATACTATTCCTGATAACCCTCCGAGGCGTCTGAAAAGAAGATGGCCTCGAGTCCTACTGTAGAACTTATTTGGAGTGCGACCGATGGGTAGTTTCTCCACAAGTGTTTTTTTGTATTTATGTCATTTGTTCATATCAGCAAAGTTACTTATGTAATATTATTACAGTTTTATATATCAAAAAATTAATCTTTAAAAAAAATTAAGCGGAATGGAGTTATTTCCATAGTGAATTAGGATCTAAGTAAGGCATTGGCTTGAAAAGGAGTTATTGCTTATACTACAACTCCATTTCAAGCCAAAATCTACGAGGATGATACGATTCCAGTTATCTGAAAGCAGTTAACTCTCTCTGGACAAAATCAGACTTAACCACTTATTCACTGGGACAGGAGCTATATTGTGTGATTTAAAATTGAATCCCCTAATATCATAATTTTTTATATCTGAAAATTTCCATTCATGTAAACATAAACAAGAATTTATGTACACATTTTGATTTTTTAATTGCATAAAAATCCATGCATAGAAATATTTTAAAACCCATGTGTAAATTGCCTTGATCCTGTGGAAAGATTTTTGAAATGTGTTATTTTCCCATATTTTTTCACAAATGGATAATAAATAATGCCGTTAAAGATATTCTTACTTTATGATATAGCTTTTTACTGCACTAGTAATTGATATTTAACTAAGAAGTAAAAAAAAAAAAATAAATAAAAAAAAAAAACGATTCTCCAGTCATAATATTCTATTTTCTCACTTTCCACAAGACGTTTCGACCCCTTGGGTCATTATCCATTCTTTCATTGTCTCTCCTGATTTATACCATTTTTCTGCAATACACCATATAAATTTACTAACATTAACAAAAACATAAATTATTAACAATTAAATTAAAAACATTAAAAAATTGTCCTAAAAAACCGAAATTTAAGTATAGATACCTCTTATGGATGTCAATAATATAAAAAAAAATTTTGGAGATATATATTCTCCATTGTCATTTTTCAAACTCTGCCTTATACTTTGGACTTCCCCTACTTACTTGATATAATATCAACCATCAAACCATCCCAATCAAAATTAACTATTTTTTTCAAAATAGTGGATATTAATAAAAAAGACCCTCAAACAAAGTTTGAGTTTGAAAAATGACAATGGAGAAGATATATCTCCAAAAAAAAAATTTATATTATTGACGTCCATAAGAGGTATCTATAAATTAAATTTCGTTTTTTTAGGAGAATTTTTTAATGTTTTTAATTTAATTGTTAATAATTTATGTTGTTGTTAATGTTAGTAAATTTATATGGCGAATTGCAGAAAAATGGTATAAATCAGGAGAGACAATGAAAGAATTGATAATGACCCAAGGGGTCGAAACGTCTTGTGGAAAGTGAGAAAATAAAATATTATGACTGGAGAATCGTTTTTTTTTTTTTTTTTTTTTTTTTTTTTTTAATTCTTAGTTAGATATTCTTACTTTAAAATAAGATAACTTTTGTAGTAAAAAAGTATTAATAATCACAGAGTTACCTGTAATCGTTCTCAATTTTTATTCACCATGACCTACTTTTTTTAAGATGACCTCATTCAATAAGATAACAAAATAAATATAGCAAAACCATTAAAAGAACTTATAATAAATAGAAATACCTCAAAGGCCACCAGATATCTATACTTCAAATGAGAAAAGAGATAAGAAGAGGATAAGTATAAACCAGATATTGTAAAAAGGGTTTTAATATCTTTTTTTAAATGTAATTATTGAAATTTACAACTTTACATTGAATACGTCAAGTAAATAAAATCTTACTAATATTATAAATGTGAAAGTTTGTATGTTTGTCTCTCTTTCACGCAAAAATTACGGAACGGATTTGGATGAAACCTTATAGTAATAGAGTTTATACATCAGAATAACACATAGGCTACAGCAAGCGCGGATTTAGGGGGGTGCACGGGGGCAAGTGCCCCCACCGACAGTTTTTTAGGTACTGTGGAGAATCCATTATAGTACATAATTAAAGGCTAATCACATGATTATAGTTGTTAAAATAACCGAAAGAACATGAGTGAAACTATTTGTTTTGATATCCTACTAATCTTACTAATATTATAAATGTTGATGTTGGTCTCTCTTTCACGCAAAAACTACTGAACGGATTTGGATGAAACTTTACAGGAATATAAGAATATAAGAAAGAACGAGAGTGTAACTAATTTTTTGATATCCTACTAATATTATAAATGCGAATGTTTGTATTTATGTTTGTTACTCATTCACGCAAAAACTGCTCAACGGATTTTGTTGAAACTTGTTGAGTAAAATAGGTTAGACGTCATAGGCTACGGCAAGGGTACATTTGTGTGGGGGCACGGGGGCATGTTCCCCCACTTTATAGTACATAATTAAAGGCAAATCAGGAACTTAGCATCTTGAAATTTGTAGATAGGTTCTTTGTATAGTTTAAGAAAGAAATCTGGACAATGCCACCCCAAGGGTTTCTGCTTTAATATAACAGGGGTTCAAACGTTGTATAGAATCCGTCAGTTTTGAAGTTAGACATCTGAAATTTTGGATATACGAGTAACTTATATTTTGAAGAAATAATTGAATTATTTATTTAAAATAATCTTTCACGAAACCTTACATGGCAGACCAAATTCCATGCGAGCGAAGCCGCGGGCATTAGCTAGTAGAAGATAAATCATATCCCGAGATAAAGGCAGGTAGAGAAACTACCCAGTGGTAGTACTCAAATAAAAAGTTCAACTTAGAAGGTCACGAGGTCATCTTCTTTTCAAACGCCTCGGAGGATTATAAGGTTGCGAGGTTTGAAACTAGTGAGTTTTAGTAGAAATGAAGTTTGTCAAGAAAAGATTGATATCGGATCCGAGCCAAATCACCAACAAACGGGACATTGAGGTCATTATGGATTTTACGTAGGATTTTAGATTATAAGAATTGAATACGAAAGGAACTCGATGGCTTAGTGGAGTCCTCAAGCTTCAGTAGATGGTTCTAATAATTGTCATGTATATGAATCTTTTGTAATTAATTGGAAGCTTAGAGCGTTTGTGAAGGTGTAGTCCTAAGTACCGGACGTATAGGCGTAACCAATGCATTGCTATATGAGACGCTATCTGAAACACTAGAAATGCCTAAGTTAATTTTGCAGGGGGTTTGGGATAGGTATCTTAGAATGTCCCTTAGGTTTATGTCCTAGACTCTGAACTGAAGATTAGAGGACAGTTGTCGGGAAAGCGCGGTCAACTCAAGATGCAAGGAATGGATGGAGCGATGGTCGAGACTTAGCAAGTCACATTGTACGTGCCTTTACAAGTCCCCTTTTCATTGTAGGTAGTTTTATAAGTTATCTTGTGACCATGATCAGCACTAATAAATATATATATATATAGTGTTACGGGCGCCGACAGGAAGACGGAAGCAAGAGGAATAGCGGCATAAGAGAATGTAAGAAGACAGTTTATAAAAGTGTAAAATATCAATTGTATAAAAGTAGGTTCTCTTATGCAATTAATATTCTTTACACTATTATAAAGTATTTTCTACCTATTAATATTAATACTGTATTTTCTAAAATAATTTTTATTTTCAATTTTATTCTATTTTATATAATTCGTTTCTAGATTTTTATAATTTTACAATTTTTATTTCTTCTTTTTTATTACCTATAATTTTAGTGCGTAATTCTTATCACTTTCTAATTTACCCATATCATTTCACATTCCTATTGTATATTCAGTTTTTATTTATCTGTAATACCTTAATTTTTTAACTGTCAACACATTCTGTTTTATTATTATTTTCTTCATGTTTTATTATTATTTTCTACATTTTAACCTTCATAATTACTTTACTGTACACCTTTATCAATTTTTATCATCATTATTACACATAATTATCAATTTTTTGCCTGTATTCACCTTCTTTTAGTTTATCTATATTTAAAATGTTTTAATATATTCATGCCGCTTTCTTAAATTGTCTGTATTTTGCATATAGCCCTGAAGAAGACCTACAACGTAGGTCGAAACGTTGGCTAACAATAAATATCTTCTGAAATTACTTGAGAATTTCATTCAGTGACCTCTACCCGGACCAATTTCTTCAACATAAATTATCATAGGTCAACAATTATCATCAATATGAATAGCAGCATTTTAATACAGAAAATTAAATGTGCCAATATTCTAATGGCTCTATAATAAACATAATAAAAAAAAAACCCCAGAGAAATGTGTTATAAAAATATCCAAGCTAATTGGACATTCTCCGAAGAGATGCAGTATTATTTCTCCCGTACCAAAGCGGAAAAAATGGGCGATCTGAATATTTTAACGATCTGCAATCACGTACGAGCAACTCGTTCCCTGCTTCCCTTCCACAACGCCAAAATAACAAGGACTTATCGGAAGAATATTTCACACATGGAAAACAGCCTTTATAGCTATGTTATTTATTACTAGAAGCTGATGTTTGAGAATGAGTTTTATAAAAATTAAACTACGTGTTCAATAAATAAAAGTGATTAGCCCAAATAATCACGTACGACAGAAAAACAAATTGGAATGAACTCATCTGTGGAGTAGTAACAATATTCTATGGCTAAGGTAGCAGGTTCGCAGGTAGCCTTTAAAGGCTGTAGGAGTTTTTAAATGGAGTAAAAAAAACCTCGGTCATACCGTCCTTCGTTCGAAGTGGAGGTGAAATGGTATAATGAACCTGTACCGCGTCAGGTACATAAAGCTCCTTACCATAATTGTACCTGGATAGGGAATATTTAGGGCTCTCACTGTAGCATCCATCGTCCGATTAGCCATAGTGGCGTTAAGTAACATTAAATCAATAAAGAAGTAATCATAACGGAATAAGTAAATACCAATTAAGAAAATTCTACATGAATAAGTTCAATTTAAAATATGTAAAGTTTAAATTAGATAATTTAGACAAACGAACTGGTGAATTACTGAAAATGATAGACATAAAAAAGATGTGGCAAATAGTATCATATGAAATTCTAACCTCATTAGTTATTAAAAGACAATATTTTAAAACATTTAAATTCCTTACTACTCATAGGCGTAACGAGGGGGGTTATTGGGGATGTAACCCCTCCCCATTGCTTAGAAGAAATTTAAAAAAAAATTTTAAGTAACAATTTAAAAGAAATAAAAATTTGAAGGATTTGACTTTTTCAAAGTTATTATCGTGGGATTACAGAAGTAAGGGTCAATAATGTCAATAACACAACAAAGAAAGTGCAAACGCAGTTATTTTAATGAATAAAAGGTACACTAAAATGATAAACCAAAACGTGATACTGTTTATTTACAATCAATTATATTATTATAACGGCAGTAGTGGCATCTAGCGGCAAAAATAAGATCGCAAATGTGAGAAGAACAGTTACGACAATTCTTAGAATCTAGAAGTAAAGTCTGGATGGGTCTAGAAAGTTCCTTATGCAATTAACTATAGTAAGTTATTGTAACCAATAAATAAGGTTACTTGTATTTAAAATCTATTTATTGATTGCCCTTCCAAATATAACATTTATAAAAAATTATAATCTATTTATTTAATTTGAAGCTACATGATTTATAGTATAATATAAATTATACCTAAATTACGAGGCATCTTTTTTGAAGGGAGTAATATGTAGGAGTGGTTGACTGGTGGGGGTTAATCCCCCCCCCATGAATCAACTCTAGTTACGATAATGTTACTACTTAATCCTTACGATTTAATTTATAATGCTCAATCTCCACATCAAATATTATTTATTATCACAAAATTAAAAAAAAAAAAATTCTTAAGAAAGCCAAAACGACAGAAAGATACTTAAGATACATTTGTAAAAAATTTCTTTTAACTAACATATAAAAATAATAACTTGATGCAATTTTCTAAAACAATGAATCCATCATGAATATGAACAAATCATGAATCTAACGCACTAAATATGTTTCAGAATACAACAATACATTGGGGCGACCTGTGGTCTAGTTGTTAGTGTAACAAACTACTAAGCCCAAGATCGCGGGTTCGTAGCCCGGCAGGTGGCCCTAGGATTTTTTTAAAAGGAGTAAAAAATCCTTAGTTATACCGTCCTTCGGAAGGGAAGTTAAACGGGGGCCCCGAGTCAGTACGATGTCAGCTGCTCGTTAAAAATCCCTATCCTAATTAAACCTGGATAGGCAAAATTTAGAGCTCCCACTGTAGCATCTTCCGATTAGCCTTAGCAGCATAAAGTGACGTTAAATGAACAAACAACTTAATACATAATACATACTATTTATAAAATACGTACACTAAACGCCTTTCATTTGACTGCTACTGATACTGTTACCATGGTAACAGCTGTACCGGGGAGGTTATTCCTATTTGTTTATTGTTATTTCGTTAAAAGAAAACAGTATTTGTAAAAGATGTGTGAAATGTTAACTTTAAATGTTGTTTATTTTTTTAATTTTTAATAAAAAAAAATTTAACAGGTAATACTGTACAAAATAATGAGTTTTTAAATCAGTGACAAGTAATTATTGTAGTAATAAAAATAAATTTAATCTTTTTAAAGAGAGGAACTCAGTTTAGTTTTATTTCGACACCCACTAAATTCAGTATTTGAATTAATCAACATTAAATATTTACTAAAATAATATTAGAAATATAGGGAAAAAAATCATGATTTGGAAATATGTTATACCTACTAGCTTTTACCCGCGGCTTCGCTCGCATAGAATTTGGACTACTGCATAAAGTTTCTTGACAGTGCTTTTTAACAATAATTTAAAATAATAAATAATTTAATTTTTTTCACAATAGGTTACTCGTACAAAATTTCAGATGTCTAACTTCAAAACTGACGGATTCCATAAAACCTTTGAACCCTTATTATAATAAGGGTGGAATTATCCAAACTTCTTTCTTAAATCATACAAAGGACCTATCTGCAAATTTCAAGATGCTAAATTCCTGATTTGCCTTTAATTATGTACTATAATGGATTCTCCAGAGTACCTCTAAAACTGTCGGGGGTGGGGAGGGGCACGTGCCTCCGTGCGCCCCCCTAAATCCGCGCTTGCTATAGCCCATGTGTTATTCTGATGTATAACCTATATTACTGTAAAGTTTCATCCAAATCCGTTCAGTAGTTTTTGCGTGAAAGAGAGACAAACATACAAACTTTCACATTTATAATATTAGTAATAAGTGTTATAATATTGAGAGAGATATGAATATAGTATCAATTTCCTCAAAACAGTAATGTACGAGTATACATTTTAAAACTAAGCGAAATTGTTTAAAATTTTATTAAACTTTGTAAATTGAAACATCGGAAAAGGTTTTCCAATGGAGAGAAAATATATGAAAGAATCATTTGCAATTTTATTGCGAGGGATTGCGTGTTATGATTTGCATAATTTCTATGGTTTCGTGGACACTCAAGCAAAAAAATGGTCTTTCCTTCAAGTCTGCATGCACAAGGCGTATTAACATAAATGAGATAGCGTGTTGGGAAATCTCTATTCGAGTCAATAAATAACGTATTTAATAACATATGAAAAAAATAATTTTTAAAAGGATTAATTTAAATAATATTGGCGCAGACCTTTAGGCACTGGTGCTGCCTAATCTATTCTTTAACACAATAGCAGACTTTTTTTTAATTAAAACTTTGTTTTAAACTAAAACATTTATTATATTCAGCATTTTTCCCAAATATTCTCCTTGCACACCATTTTATAATTCATGTAATAAAATTGATTAGCTAAGTAATACATAGATTCGTAAATATGGAAATTAATATTCTGGGACAAATATAGTTAAAACTAACCCGATTCTAGAAATATTCTATAATCTGTATAGAAACATTTCTATATTAATATTCTTTTTCATTTATAGGAATCATTTATCGAATCAAGTCAAAATTGACAACGACGAAGTACCTTCCAAAAACTATGTACCTTATCTCGGACAAAAGAATTACATGGAACGTATATGCAAAATTAAAGAGACAAGAACTGACTAGACGGTACAAACAACTATCATATCTTCAGGACTACAAATCTTGACTAGATTTACAAAAAAAACGACTTATGTATACTAAGACCTATTTGGACATACGGAGCAGAACGTCCACTTACACAAGATGCAAACAACACAGTCCAAAATTCTCAGACAAAATTTTTAATGCAGCATGGTATGTTTCGAATCAAACGATACACAACGATATGAACATTCCCGCTATAAAATCATATATTCATAACAAATACATAACATTCCACTCATCGACACAAAATCACTCAAACCCACTCGTTCTTCCGCTTTCCTACTCCCTGTTACCTGGATTTGATAGGAAAAGGTTGAAAAGACATTGGCATCTACTATTGGCATTTCCATTCCAAAACTTGCTGCTGGGGGTGCAGTCAAATTAGTAGAAAAGCAAAGAGAATAAAACTTGAATCAAATTTGCTGGATGCGCAATTGCGCAGGTGCAAATGAAAATTAATTTATAAATTAATTACAAATAATATTAATATTCTTATATTAGAGAAGAATTGGTCGACTGTATCTTCTAATTTAAGGAAGAAATAGTTGGGGGTGCAGTCAATCAAAACACCAAAATAAGCATAACTTATTTATTATGTGCCGACGTTTCGGCCTACAATGTAGGCCATCTTCAGGGCTAAGAGAGAGAAACGAACAGAAATATATAAAAACGTAGCAGTAACAAGAATATATAACCACTCTTGTACAACTTTATATATTCTTGTTACTGCTACGTTTTTATATATTTCTGTTTGTTTCTCTCTCTTAGCCCTGAAGATGGCCTACATTGTAGGCCGAAACGTCGGCACATAATAAATAAGTTATGCTTATTTTGGTGTTTTGATTGACTGCACCCCCAACTATTTCTCCCTTAATATTCTTATAATACTACTAGATCCAATACTAACTCGATAATACTAACTAGATAATACTAACTAGATCCAAAATAAAGTAATGTTCAGTTAACATTCTCCCCGTGTATACATCGCAAATTGCGAGATATAGGACACGAGATTGCGAGATATAACACGGAGATATAGGATCAAGTGAAAAGAGGGGATATGGCTGGCCGTGAAGCGAAGCCAGGATAGCCGAGATGGTTGAGGCGTCACCACGGAGAGGTCAAGGTCCCGGTCCTGGCCATATTTTTTAATTTCAAATAAAATATTAATATTCTATTGTATGGAATTAATTAATTAATTAATAATTAATTAATTGTTAATTAATAATGGTGTGATTACAGTAGCAATTTGATCATTCGAATTAGGTTTTTCGGAATGAACCGACCTAAATTTGCAGAAACGGTTCCTTGCAGCAACTATGACAAGCTACTGCTTAAACGAGAAACATTTTAAAAAGTTGAATTTTTTTAAATAACGTGATTTTTTTTTAAGTAACATGACTATTTGAAACTGATACACCAATATTTTTTTCACCACTACCCTCTGACCAACGCCCCAGGAACTTACAGCACAATGTGATTACACCTCAATCATAGTAGATATGGATGGAGATGGTTGGGGGTGCAGTCAAATTAGTAGATATAGAGACGAAACCAGTTAGTATTCAACTTGCCCACTCAGATCTCAATCAACTATTGATGCCTGGCGAGGTAATCGTACCATGGGTGATGTATTTCCCTAACCTGATCATATCATCATACTTAATGATAATAGCTTTGATTCGATGAATATATATGTATACTTTACCACTACCATGTAATATATATCGCTCCTTTAAAATAACGTGATAACTCAATAAACACTAATTTTTCAAGAGTTTTTTGAAAGTTCCATGTGAGTTTTAAAAAAATTGGATAGTGATGAGCATTCCTATAGTATTGAAATTCTTTTATGTTTGTTGTTTGTTCATTAAACTTCATTTTATGGTATACTGTTATGGCTAATCGGACGATGCTACAGTGGGAGCTCTAAATTTTGCCTATCCAGGTTGAATTAGGATATAGATTTTTAACGAGTACCTGACATCGTACAGGCTCGGGACCCCCATTTAACGTCCCTTCCGAAGGACGGTGTAACTAAGGATTTTTTACTCCCTTAAAAAAATCCTATGGCCACCTGCCGGGCTACGAACCCACGATATTGGGCTTACTTTGTTACACTGACCACTAGACCACGGGTGACCGTTTGAAATTCTTTTATTAACCATTAGAAAATTTTTAAAAGCTTGAAACTTTTTTGATTTTATGACATTATTCCCATAAAACTTCAAGTTTAAATATGATAAAACTCAAAATATTTAATTTTTTCAAACAAATAAAAAAAATATGTTGAAAGTGGAATATCAGATATGTTGATCCAGAATTAAAAAGCATCAACCAATGCCAACTCGTGAACAGGGGTTCAGTACATAGTAGAGACTGTATTGTTTTATGGACAACGGTTCTGCCACGAGGTGACTGGTCCTAGGTCACGCTCAACCGCCAGATTTTCCCCCTTATTTTGGGTAACCTATTTTCATAATATTTTATAGATAATGGGTGAAACCCAGGAGGGTCCTAGATCCCATATGATCCATCTCTGGCTGTAAACAGACTAAATAAAATTCTTGAAGTGGGATTTGAACCAGGATTTCCGGTATGGCAACTCAGTGAGCGGCTCAGCTCCCTTTGAAAGGAGCGATAATTAAATTAATGAATTATTCTAATCAGTTTTAACATTATATCAAATTTTTTTAAAAATAACAAATTATGTTCTAAAACGCACTAATTACTTATTAGTAATAATAATTAAAATAATTTATAGTATTGTAATTATTGTTATTTTATTTAAAGTTTAAAAAATGCAGAAAAGGAAATGATTGAGAATGACACCATAGTGTCGAAACGTTTTGTTTATAAGGAATAAAATAATTGACTGGAAGCAGGGTTTTTTTTTTTTTTTTCTCGAACATTATATCAAAAAAAAAAATCACCATCCTTATTCCATTTGAATTTATTACCAATTAATTATTAATAGCATGGGTCCTAATCAAGACAGTAATAAATATTCTTAACAAAAGGAAAAATGAAGATGCAAAGACAAAGGAACGAGAAGCGAATGAAGAGAAAACAATAGAGGGTTACTAATTTATAGGATCGGCAACTGTAAGGCAATGCAGAGGCAGTGGATAACGGTCGGGCGGACAAAGACTACAAAAGGGAACAGGTGTCGGTGTCTTCCTAGCTCCTTTAGGACGAATAATAAACATAGGTGGTTAATAAATATACGATACTAACGGGAAATAATACTAATTATACAATAACTAGGCCAACGGAGAGAGAAAATATCATCATTATCATCGTTATTACGATATAACTATTCTACACGCACATAAAAAAATTATAGCAACGTTAAGAAAACGCAGAATTCACTTCTATGGGCTCGTGAACCCAAACAGAATGACCGAAAAAGGTACTTCGATATCTTAAAATTCTGAAAATGGGCAACACACGGATGAAAGGCCATGGAAGAGCTCGAGGTCGCCTCCGGAAGGCACTGAAGGACCTTCTTCACTTTTGAAGGAACTCCAGATTACTCAGGCCTATGAAGAAAGGCAAAAAAGACTGGCACAATTTAGATAGAGGAAAAGAAAACACAGGATAGCCACAAGACGAAGGGCGGCATCAAAAGATATGAACCAGCATACTTTGGTCGTGTTAAGAAAAATGAAAAGTGCCGCCTTCTGCAGTTAATGATACAGGGCAAGATTGGACGAAGAGAAGTCTAGATCGCAGGCATCACTCTTAGTTGAAAAACCAGGAGGCAACGGACAGGATAAACATCAATAGATTTGTTTCGTGCAGCAGCCAGTAAATAAGATGGGCCTTTACAATCGGCAATATCCAAATAGAATAAGCACTTTTATAAGAAGAAGATTTTTTCGACACATGGAAAAAATTATTTTTTTTTTAAAGAGGAAAGACAGACCCTTTGTCGGGATTTGAACCCGGAACCATTGTCTCACCGTGACATCGCTCTACCAGTTGAGCTACCCAAGGCCGCCTGCCGGCCGAGGACAAATCTTTTCTCTCATACGATCCCATGTTCTCGTGCTCTCGCCATTTTTGCGATGAATACACTGGAACGAAGTTCTTTGAACATTAATTTAATTTTAGGATCTTATTGACTTACGTCATATTACTATTTATATATTTTTTTATAGTTATTGATAATTTTTTTTGAGTTTTAAATATTTTTATTTTTAAAAGCTCAATAATTATTTTAAAGACCAATAATTATAACAAAAAAATAAATAATAATATGACGTAAGTCAATAAGATCCTAAAATTAAATTAATGTTCAAAGAACTTCGTTCCAGTGTATTCATCGCAAAAATGGCGAGATCACGAGAACATGGGTTCAAATCCCGGCCGAGGGCCTATCTTTACTCTTTAAAAAATAAAAATATTTAAAACTCAAAAAAATGACAATATGGACAATTTTATGGTATCGGACCATTCAGCACATCTAGACCGAACTCCAGCATCCCACCCTGAACAGTATCCTCTTCACACGATCTAAAGACATGATAAACTTTCTGTATATATGGAAATTTAGTTGATCGTTAAAGTCGGTTAATAGTTAATGGACTATTATATTGGATCCATTTTAATTTTCATAAAACCCTAGAACCCTAATAGAAAATTCGATTAGTAAACAATCCTAATCGAGACCATTCGATCGATTTGAACGATCCCCGGAACTCAGCGGCCTAATAAAACAAGCGTAAGCTAATTACTCAGCGGAGAGAAAAGACACTAATTGGTGGATACAAATGGCGATAGAGATTGAGCAATCAGGGCTAATGCTGGAGCGATGGCGGGCGCAAGATTAACATCCACAACAGTTTATATAATATCAGCTGTTTGGTCGGCCATCTTCCTCACGGTCCAATCTCATTAAAGGACAGTACTGATTTGTATCACAATTTATTCTGTTGAAATATATATTTTCTCCTGTCGGCAACGCCAAAATCGAATGAGCACAAGTCACCATTTCCAAAGGAATTAATTTATCAAAATCGAAATGGATAATTTTAGCAGGCGATCTATATCGAATCATCTTACAGGACAGTTGTATTATAAAGGTCAATTTTAATTTCTTGAATGAAAAACGCGTACAGAACTACTATTACAAATTGGTATTTATATCGTAATGGGCCCGAGAATGAAATCCAAGCCTTTCCACGATGGCTAATGAAACTTAGTAAACTGTAAGACAACCCGTCAGGTAAATTCAACAATTTAATATAACAGAGGAATATACATTCTTAGTCTCATGTCCTTAATATGAACCGATAAAATATAACAGAAACGATGGGCAGTTTAAAAAACCTAGAGATTATTAAAAGGCGATAAAGGGAAAAAAATAAAGTTAAAAATGCAATAAAAAAAAAAAACGTAATAGAAAGAAAAAAAGAAAATACTTCTTGTATTTATGTCACTGATTATTGAAAAAATATTTGAATTTAAAATGGATAAAGTAAATTAAAATAAAAATTAAAACCACCAGTTTTTAACTTTCATCCATCATTTAAAAGCCAGAAAAAATGCAAAAGCCAGGATTCGAACGTATCATAAAATCTAATTTCTAATATAAATACTGTAATAACTAATAAAACCAAATATTAATTTTAATTAAATTTACTAACCAAGGATACTATAAAGAGTGTAAGGATAGAAATAAATCTATGGTAAAGTTGTGTATTATAATGCAATTGGGAAAAAAACACAAGGCAAAGCCTTATGTTTCAAATCCAGTAATACACCCACTTACCAGTCGACGTTTCGCCTATTCAGGCATTATCAAGACACCAAAAACAAAAAGGGTTATGTGAATCACATCTCGAAGGAAAAGGTGCAATACATCCCAACGATCAACAGCCCAAACAGGCTCCAAACACGAGACAGCACCCCACCACCAAGACGTTCAACATACAACTGAAAAGAAGGTAATACGCAACCAGCTGGGAAGGTTATAGAATCAGCTGATCCACAAAACATATCAAGTAATATTAACCTATAAAAATTTATACATATAAGCAAAGTTAGCCAAATTATTCTTTTAAAATATTTAACGTTTCCGAATAATATTGGTTCAAATTTCTGCAATCTGTTTTATAATTTACCGAAATGTCAATCTTTTGTGCTATCTGCATGCGAACAACTTCCTTCTAGAGCCACCACTCTCTTTGTAAATTACTTTAGCATTCTCAAAATCAAATTGATGCTTACAAATTTTGGTATGCTGGGCCAATGCTGTGATAGGTTCCTTGCCACCAATATTTTTACAATCATATTGATGCTGATACATTCTTTTGTGCAACAATTGTGATGTTTCACCAATGTATATTTTAGGGCATTGTAAACAGCTAATCTCATACACTACATCCGATTGTTGCTGTGTAAGTATTTTATTTTTTAGTGGAGTGTTGTTTGTATTCTTATTCGCAAGTCTTATCTCGTAAACATCATACTCTATAAATATATCTTTAACACATTCTGAAAGGCCCTTAATATAAGTGCACGCAAAAGTTCTGTAGATTCTTACAAAATTTATGATTAACTTTACTTATCTTTGGTCTAAGCCGTTTTTTTGGTTGAAGAAATAAATAAATCACTCACCTGAAACAAAAATAACAAAAGT
This sequence comes from Arma custos, assembly GCA_037127475.1. Classification (NCBI taxonomy): domain Eukaryota; kingdom Metazoa; phylum Arthropoda; class Insecta; order Hemiptera; family Pentatomidae; genus Arma; species Arma custos. The sequence goes on along the minus strand of CM073760.1, from coordinate 127,627,599 downwards.
TATTATTATTATTATTCTGAAATATATGTAATATAAATAATCAATAATAAAAAATATATGTACAATAATATCAATTGCAACTAAGATCAGAAATACTGGTTCTAGTCCAAATTATTGAATTTTGAGATGCCTTATTTGGTGTGATTCAGCATGATATCCAAATCACCTCCCTCAAAAACCGTTGGCTTAGAAACAGTGCAGTCTCATATACTGAACCTAAGACTCTTCAAAACCTTCTTTAGCCGTGAATTAATACTCAAAAAAATGTTATTCACCACTGTATCATTTACGATTATTTTTCTTGTTAACTAAGATAGAATATGCTTTATTAGAACAAGAATTATAATCGTAGAGATTATTGTACTCAACTTTATGTTTACTTCTCGAGAGCTGCTGCGGTCTTGGTTTTAAATTTAAAACTGTGGCAGAAAACTTCTTTATTCTTATAACAACCAAGAATTCTGTTAACCCTATCTGCAGGAATCCTGTTAAGGATCTGCAGGCTCCCGGGGCTCATCTAGCCTCTATCGGTGACTGTAGGTTCGCGCAATTCAATGGTTGAACAAAAATTGACATAGAAAAAGTACAGTCCTATACTGTCCACTGACTCCATTTCTCATGGTGTTAAGGTTATTTTGGCATAGATATTTTTTTCAGTTTGAGACACTGGATTTATTTTCAGCGAAATCTAGATATATAAATATGATTTTTCAAATAAAATATCTTAAATACTTTATTTAATTATTAAAATAAAATATCTTTACGTCTAAAAGTCGGGTCGGAAAAGATAAAGAAATCGCACATACCACCAAAAAGCGGAAATTAGAATACCTTGACCAGATCATGTAAAATTACAACTGCAGCTTAAAATGCAGAGAAAGATTAATGGCAAGAAGGGACCAGAAAGGAAGATGGACTCCTGCCTGCATAATTTAAGGTAATAGTTCGGTCTCCCAACGGTCCAATTATTTAGAAGTATCGTAAACAAAATTAAGATCGCCATGTTGATAGCCAACGTCCGAAGCGGACAAGGTATATGAAGAAAAACTCTAAAGCTTGCTATTTATGTATCAGGTGGAAATTATTAGTACGTAATTGTGTATTTGGTGTTAGATGGTAGATCCTTGAGTGGAATGATTTTTCTATTATCATCATGATCCGGTCCTGTTTACTGTACTCCTAATTAGAGAGAACAGCTAGGCAAAGAAATCTCAATTTAGAGACCCTACAGAGGACCAAGGACTAAGGACACAGAGGGAGGATACGGCGATAGGAAATTGGGCCTCCAGGGGGGGGGGGGCTACGTAATGGCCCCGAGCTGTGTCAGCCACAGGGCCCAGTCGACAGCTCATTATGTCCTCCATGTCTTCGCAAAATGTCTTCTGCCATAGGCGATAGGCTGCCTATAGGCACGGTTCTGGTACAAGCCATTACCAATCTACTGTGGGGTACCTTCCTCGGCTCCGAGATAAAATAAAAAATCATGTATGGTTTTCGAATCAAATGTTTTTTATTATTTTTATTATATCTACTGATAACTTATCAGATTATAATCATTATACGCTACAATTCTACAATATTACGACATTACTGTTATTAAACTTCCTCCTACTCGGGTAATTAGCGGAAGGAAGACTGGAGAAACAGGAAATGGCAATGCCTCGGTCGGGTAGAGCAGGCTAAATAAGCTCCCCGATCAGTTTGTACTGGCTTCCTCATTGCACTTAATGAACCCCAACTGTTTCCAAAGTACACACTACCTTTCTGTCATCCACCAATGCATTCTCCTTTAAGGCCCTCTAGTTCGTGTACTATATATATATATATATATATATATATATATATATATATATATATATATATATATATATATAGACAAAAACAATTAAAAAAGGAACATTACAAGGACTTCATCGACAAAATCACCCAGCCTACACAGATACATTCCTCGCATAACAATCGAAAATTACCAACAATTACACAGTTCAGACTTCAAATTAACACACTTTTTAACAGAACATGGAAACATAAAACAGTATTTGAAAGTAGCAGTCTTTTTTTTCAACAGAAGCCATTCAGAGGAATTTTTCAAGCTTATCAATACAATGTTTGAGCAGTCTAATCGGGATAGCAGTCTTTTGCCACACTAAAATTAGTTCTTCTACAGTGCTGTGATTTGCATTTCGAACAGATTTTTTTTTCTTGTAGGAAAAAATGGAATCTAAGATCTTGCCTTACAGTTAGTAACTGATTAAATATAGATATTGGTTCTAAATCTTTGACACCTATTAAGAATATAGTGTCCGCTTGACGTCTTGCAGGTGATGACAAAGTCATATTTTCACTAAAAAAAATAAGTCAAAATTCAAAGTCAAAATAATCACTTGAATAAAAATAGTCCTCACAATTTTTTTTTTCATTTCTTTTACAAAAAAAGCATCTGGAAAAAAATAATAAATATTGAAAAAATAAGAAAATAACAAACATTTTAAAACTTTGGAGACGTTGAGCATAGCCTTCTACTCCAACTAGGACATTGAAATTTTGGCACTTTACTACTATCAAGTAAAGGACTTAGCGGGTGCCCTGAGGTGTAAGGTAAATTAAAAAATTTTGGGCCACCCTAATATATATATATATATATATATATATATATATATATATATATATATATATATATATATATATATATATATATATATATATATATATATATATATATATATATATCTGGCCAAACGGCTACATTATTAGAATACTACAATATTTACATAATTACATGAAATTAAAATGAACTAAAGGCTATATTCTGATAGATAATAAAAAAGTAATAAAAAAAATAGCATAAAACTTTATAATAAAAAGAAATTGGCTAATGGAAAAATAAATAATTAGATAAGAACATCTAATAATATAAAAAATAATATCATTATGAGTGAGCAATATTTATAGTAATTCATCAATCAATTGTGTTGATTATAGCTATTGATTTTTATTGATTAGAGAGCATCCGTTTGAGAATTTAGGAAATGTAGGAAATACTTGGATTTAAATATGGATAAAGAAAAAGCACGACAGATATGAGTTGGTTCCAAAGAGGTCGAGATCTTGTGCCCTGGGATTGGATAGAGGATTTGAATTGTAGGAGACTATAGATGTAAGGTGGATGTTGTGAGTTGATAGTTTGATATAAGTAAGAACCTAGGAAATAGAGCCTACGGATAAAAGGGAATCTTCAGTAGAACAGTTATAGAAAAATGATCAACGAAAAAATTACAAATGCGAACTCTTGCCCCATTAACGGCCCAATTAGTCGCCAAAAATTTGCACATCTTTAAATAAATATAAGCGATATATACTAAACAATATTTATTTATACAACTATATGTTCAACTAAATCTTACAAAAAAACTTTAATTTAATTTTAATTTAAATTTTCAAGGTAGTATCCTTGGCCCAATCCTTTATACAGTTTATACAGCTGACATCCCAACTCATCCTAATACTATCCTTACCACGTATGCTGATGATACATGTGTATTATCAGTCAACACCAATCCAGTTATTGCATCCCAAAGCCTCCAATCCCATATCACTGATCTTGAAGAATGGTTTCAAAACTGGAGAATTAAAATAAATTCTCAAAAATCACATCAAATCACTTTTACCTTACGTCGTAAACCAATGACTTCCTGCCCTACAGTATCCTTTAATAATATCCCACTGGTGCCTGTAGAACAGATCCGATACTTAGGGTTGCACCTCGACAAACGATTAACCTGGAATCCTCATACAAGACTGAAAAGACAAGAAACCGCTCGACGTTTCAGGCTACTTCAATACTTACTAGACAAACGCTCTAAGCTCCCAATTAACTACAAAAGACTCATTTACATGACCATCATACGACCTATTTGGACTTACGGAGTAGAGCTTTGGGGCTCCACTAAGCCATCGAATTCCTCTCGTATCCAATCCCTACAATCCAAAATTCTACGTAAAATCCTCAATGCTCCTTATTTTGTTAAGAATAAAGTCATCCATAACGAACTTAATGTCCCTTTTGTTGCTGATTTGGCCCGAACCCGGTATCTATCCCTTCATAGCAAACTTCATTCCCACTCAAACCCTCTAGTTTCAAACCTAGCTTCCTCTTCAATTCCCGATAATCCTCCGAGTCTTCTGAAAAGAAGATGGCCCCGTGACCTTCTTATTTGAACTTTGATTTGAGTACTACCAGTGGGTAGTTTCTCTACTTGTCATTCTCATGTCATTATGTAACACGCATTCTATTTACTTGTTGTATAATTGTAATACAGTTGTAAATATCAATAAATAAATTTAAAAAAAAAAAAAATTAAATTTTCCTATGTAACGATCAACAATATATTTCCAGAACTCAATATCTAATATTAATCAGCGCCAAAGTCAGTGCCCTATCGCCTAATTTTACAGAGATAATTTTTTTTAAAGACTTGATAAAGATAACACTTTACGTTAATAAGGCCTGAGATAAATTTGATTAGTACGGATGTTATTAATTTCTAAAACTCCGTCATTTTTTTTTAGAAAGTAAACTAAGTTGTCGGATAGAACTAAAATTTAATCAAGACGAGAAAGTTTGCAGAAGGTGTCGCTTGTATAAAGAACATTTAAAAGATATTAACAAGATCCTTTATAGTTGTAAAAGAGCAAACGACGAAATCAGGTAAGCAGCAGCTTGGCCTGTTAAACCTATTACAAGCCAGAAACTTTCCTCTTTAGGGGGAGAGAGGCTAAGGGAGGGGTTTTGTGAATTATCAAGACTCAATTTTTGCCCAATATTCAGCAGGATAATATTATTTTAATCCAAAATTGAATAGTATAGGCAGATAAATTGAATAGTATAGGCAGAAGTGAGATAGCATATGGCATGCCTCGGTAAGGGCATGTTATGCCTTGGGCCATGAATGAATGAATGAATAAAGTCTTTATTATAAAGAGAATTACAAAACAAGATGGTTTACAATAAACTACTAATATTTACAAAAACATATACATACATAATAACTCTTTATAGGCCTTCCCTTATGGGAGTATGGTCTAACTTGAGTGGAGTGACCAGCTCTATTGGCAAGTGGAGTTCGACATTAATTTCTGCCACTTAACTTTATTTTGAGCAAATCTTGTCCTATTTTATCTTCTTCTGTCGAATCGGCAGTTGGCGTGTGGACTTGAACAATGCTTAGGATTTTCTTCTTAAAAGTTAGTTTGACTAGAGCTATTCTGTGACTAATTTCTTTAAATTTTAAATATTTCCTTTTAGTGTTATTTATATCAAAAAATCCCACAAATTATCAGCTCCCTAATAAGCTTATAAATATTAATTATAATATATTAAATATTAATAAAATTTAAATAAAAGTCTTTTCACCTTTTAACTCACCATACGCTTTTTATTTTTTTTTTTGCTGGATATATACAAAATAGAACTAATAGATAATCCTCAATATTTATAATAAAAAGAATTTTTGTAAAAAATACCTCTAATGTTTTAGTTTACTTAAAGATAAGAATTAATACGTAATAAATAAAATATAATAATCCATTATTATCATCTACTAACCCGGACTGGACAAAGTACCAGCTCCACTCATTTAGTATAGCAACTGACTATGGGATACAACACACCCAGCTAATTTTTAAATATGCAACCTATTAATCTGCAGAAAAAGATATCTCTTTTGTACTATTCTAAGGACAATAACAATGTAGAAATTATAATAATTGTGGAATATATATTAACGATACTATGTATAGTTATGTAACTAATTTAAAGCGATAAGAAAAATTGTTGTTTTATATATATATAAAAAAAAAAAAAAAAAAAAAAAAAAATTGGGCCATAATGATCAATAAATCAACAATACATTTATTAAAAATATCAGAACATATTAATTTGAACCCATTAATATTTTTACTCTATATGTTTCTCTAAAAAAACTTTTTTAATTTTTGTTATTGTTTTAGGATGCAGTTAATCAGGATAGCTCAGTGTGTCGAGTGCTGAGTTACTGTGCAAAAGATCCTTGGTTCAAATTCCAACCCATCTATGACAGATTAATTATTTAATCTATAAGCAGCCAGAGATGCGCCCTACTGGTACTGTAGACTCTCCTGGGCTTACCCAGTCTCAATAAAGTGGATACCCTTGTTAAATAAAGAGAAAAACCAGCATATTTCGGACCTCCTTGCACAACCGTTGTCCTAGAAACAGTACAGTCTCTATCTTGTGCGTAACCTATGATTCTTCATGGGTTGTAGTGGTAATGGTTTTATATTTCTACTTTTTTTATTAATTTATTTTTTAAAATAATATTTATTGTAACTTACAACTCTATTATTACAATAAAAGAAGTAATTGTATTGGCATGGATGAAAGCAAGTAGAGAAAATAGCCAGAGGTAATCGCCTAGTGGAGCCCCAAAGCTAATAGGTGATAGTTCATAAAATAGTCATGTATACGAATCTTTTCTAATAAATTGGGAGCTTAGAATAATAAAAATTGAATAAAACAATAATTCGCTATTATAAATACATAGTAAATTAAAAAATTAATAAAAATATAAATATTTATTTGAGAAATCATACAAATGCCATTTGGCACAAGTTGCATTTTCGATCTTTTTTTGAAAACCTCCCCTAAGGGATTCTCGTGGAAATGTGTATGGAGAAACCTCCCATTGAAGGCACTTTAGCGTGGCTCATCTCACTGTAGTAGATCCCTACTCCAGAGACGTTTCAGTCTCCTTGTCGGATTATGTGGTAAAGTGCCCGTAAATAATGATTTTACCAGTAAGTTTGGATGTCCAGCAAGTGAGTCATGAAATTTTTTGTAGTTTTTCTTGATTGTGTCAGTCACGAGTGGTATGTTGAGATATTTCTTCAATAATTTATTAGTAATGTAAAAGTGAAAATATGTAATATAAGGAAGAAATTTTGATTAAAAGATTTGAATGGTCTTTCATGATTTTTTTGATGAGCCCCACATTTGCGAGGCGTAGGTACGCATTGGTTTAAGTAGCATTTTGTAAATTCAAAACTTAAGCTACGGTCACCTGTGGTCTAGAGGTTAGCGTAACAAACTACTAAGCCCAAGATCGCGGGTTCGTAGCCCGGCAGGTGTCCCTAGGATTTTTTTAAGTGAGTAAAAAATCCTTAGTTACGCCGTCCTTCGGAAGGGAAGTTAAACGGGGGTCCCGAGCCTGTACGATGTCAGGTACTCGTTAAAAATCCCTATCCTAATTAAATCTGGATAGGCTAAATTTAGAGCTCCCACTGTAGCATCGTCCGATTAGCCATAGCAGCATAAAGTGACGTTAAATGAACAAACAAACAAAAATTAAGCTAATAATTAAACATTTTTTATATAGCTATGAGGGCGTTAATCAGCATTTTTGGGCCTTTAAACAACATGTGCATTAATTTATCAATATTTTAATCCCGAAATGCAATAGTATAGAAATATTTTGACTATTTTTTACTTGAGATCTTTATGTTTTTAATTTTGAAACTTCCATAAAGATCTTAACTATGATTATGTGTTAAATACATTTAAACCAAACGGTATAAATGTGAGCTATTATTTTATATTTTTATTATCATTATTTTGCTTTTATTATCCGCATGTATATATTTTTTATTATATTTATTTTTATTATTACTATTTATTTATTTTATTTCCATTATTTATTATTATTATATATTTATTTAATTTCTATTTTTTATTTGTTTTTGTTATTTTTTTGTTTGTATGATTGTGGTATTTTCTATTTTATGTTTGTGTAGCTATTTGGCGCTATTACTTATTGCCTACAAGTGACAGATTGTAATACTATACCAATAAAGTGTATTATAAACAATTTAAACTAGTATAAAACGGAAGCATTTCATCATCAGCCCATAAAATAAACCTTCCAATAAACCTGGCTATAGTAAGAAGGATATACGTTAACTGTTTAACTAGCTTAAGGTAGAGTGCAATATGATGGGGGGGGGGGGGTTAAATGAAACAGGCAATAAAATGGAACGTAATGAAAAGTAATATTTATTCTGGGACGACTAAGTCTTTTAAGAATAATAAAAATGAACAATTACAGCGACATTTGTCCGGCTTATTAAATTTCTTCATAGCAGGATAGTTTATTTTCACAAGGCTGATATTAGTTTGATTAATTCATTGAAGTAGGAATTGGAACTTAGAAAATTGATGTTGAACAGGCTTTCGACAGTCTGAATTACCACAGGTTGCTTTACAAACCGTAGATTCCTACCCCCTACATACTTTCTCATTATCCAATCCTATCTCTCCTCCAGGTCAGTCACAGTAAATCATAATAATTTCTACTCACCCCTCTTTCTTCAATCTGCGGGTTCCTCAAGGCACTATCCTCGGCCCAATTCTCTACACAGTTTATACAGCTGACATCCCAACTCATCCTAATACTATCCTTACCACGTATGCGGATGACACATGTCTATTATCAGTCAACACCAATCCAATAATTGCACCCAAAGCCTCCAATCCCATAGCACTGATCTTGAAGAATGGTGTCAAAACTGGAGAAATAAAATAAATTCTCAAAAATCCCATCAAATCACTTTTACCCTCCGTCGTAAACCAATGACTTCCTGTCCTCCAGTATCCTTTAATAACATCCCACTGATTCCTGTAGAACAGGTCCGGGACTTAGGACTACACCTTGACAAACGATTAACCTGGAATCCTCATACTAGACTGAAACGAGAAGAAACAGCTCGCCGTTTCAGGCTACTTCAATATTTACTAGACAAACGCTCTAAGCTCCCAATTAATTACAAAATACTCATATACATAACAATCGTTAGACCCAACTGGACTTACAGAGTAGAGCTTTGGGGCCCCACTAAGCCATCGAATTCCTCTCTTATTCAATCCTTACAATCCAAAATCCTTCGTAAAATCCTCAATGCTCGTTACTTTGTTCCACACAACAATCCATAATGACCTTAACATTTAAAGAATGCAGGAGTACTGGAAGAATTAGCCATGAATGTTTCGTGTGGTCTGAAAAAAATGTAATAATAATAGCTAATGTTTCGGAATATTTCCTTTAAGGATGCCTTTTGCGTCCTTCTAAGTTCCTAAGGATGCGTGCCTCCAAGTGTTGCGGCTGGATATTCAATTCTTAAAAGACTAGGAAAAGAGGAACTAAAACGAAACCCTCTAAGTACGAGTCTGAAGAAAGTCCTGAAGCTTGAGAGAAAAATTCCGAGGAGGATTTATGGACCCAAAGTAACACAAGAAGGGTAGACAACGAAGAAATATACAGAAATTTGGAAGATCTTGAAACAGTCATCAGGACCAGGAGACTGAGGTTCTACGGCCACATGGTCAGAATGAACAATAAGAGGCTGAACTAAAACAATTTTGAAATATTCTTAAGCTATAAGAGTATAGGTGGATATGTGAAACAAATAAAAGAGGAGCTGGATAGGCTGAAATCAAGGATAAGGACTGCTTGGATAGAGAGCTTTTCGGAAAAAAAAACTAAAAGAAGTAGAGGTCCTTGCAGGAAAGAAGGAGAGACGAGGGAGAAAATGGACTAAGGAAGAGCGAGAGGAACAGCCCAGGAAGATGAGAGAGTATTGGAGTAGAAGGAAGGCGGAGAGTGTGAAGAAGATTATTAAGTGATATTCGCCTGGTCCTTGCTGCCCGATTTGTGTAAAAAAAAAAAAAAAATAGCGAAAAGGTAAAATTAAACAAATCTCATCCTAATTCTTAAATTACAGAAAAATAATAACTAACAAACAATATCGGACCTCATGTGTTTAATTAGAAAATTAAACGAGACGAGTCATTTAACCATAAGTAGTGGGATTCGTATTTTGTATTATGTCTCATAAAGGAGTGCATAACCATAAAGTCAATGCAATATAACGTTTATAAATATTTATATATTTTTATGAGACAGTCGTTCAGAGGTTGAGACAGCAAGGCTGTCAAATCTATAAGTCCTTTGATATTGGCACCTGGACAGGAGAATGAACTATCAAGTGTGATATATTCTTTTTCCTTTATTTCTATTATTGTGACAGATGTACTCAAATATGGCGTCGATAGCGAAAATGGTCAAGCGGAAGTAAAACTTTTGACACATGGCCGATTCTTTCACCAGAAAACAAAAAAATATATATAACTGTGTTTATAAATATGAATATAAACTGTTATATTCACTATTGATGTTCCAGAGTGTTCCAGAGTTTTACTACAATGCAATTGGGAAAAACCACAATGCAAAGCCTTATGTTTCAAAAATACACCCACTTACCAGTCGACGTTTCGCCTATTCAGGCATTATCAAGACACCAAAAACAAAAAGGGGGTTATGTGAATCACATCTCGAAGAAAAAGGTGCAATACATCCCAACGATCAACAGCCCAAACAGGCTCCAAACATAAGACAGCACAACTCTTGTATGGAGTTGTATGTTGAACGTCTTGGTGGTGGGGTGCTGTCTCATGTTTGGAGCCTGTTTGGGCTATTGATCGTTGGGATGTATTGCACCTTTTTCTTCGAGATGTGATTCACATAACCCCCTTTTTGTTTGGTGTCTTGATAATGCCTGAATAGGCGAAACGTCGACTGGTAAGTGGGTGTATTTTTGAAACATAATGCTTTGCATTGTGGTTTTTCCCAATTGCATTATAATAAATAATAGTGTTTATTTTTGAGTTTTTGGCTCTATTTTAGATATTTATTTTACCACTTTTCCTCTTCCATTTCTCCTCATCACTAAAATTCGCCATAGTTTTCCTAAGATTAAATAATTATAGGCAACTATTGTGCTGTATTATATATTCTGATAAATTTTAGGATAATGGCATAGAGAGTTCGGTAAGAGGTTAGTCGATTTTTTAGCATTGTATTTAGGTAAGTGTAACCGTGTCATTCTCAAAGTTTTTGGCTTAAAATGGAATTATTTATATATATAAAATAGTTCGTCCTGACTAAAAAGACCATCGCAGAGCCAAAACCTCATTAGCTACAGACTTGAAATTTGGACAGTAGGTACATTTTATAAGGCCAACGCGCACTGAGAAAGGATTTTTGAAATTTCGTCCCCTAAGTTAAGTTAGAATTGTGAAAATAAGTAAGCAGGCTTTACATTTTTAACTTAATAATAATTGTATTCATGATCTTGCGAAATCAAACCCTTGATATTACAGTTTTGGATGTGACATGGTGGATTTTAACAGAAAACTTATCGATAGTTTTTTTATTATGCCATTTAATATTTAATAAGACTGTTTATTAAAATCTATCAACAAAGGGATAAGCATTGGTAAGCTGGCTGAATTCACAAATGTTTTAAGTCATTTTTTATAATAAGGAGTTCATTTATATAATTCAAAATTACACAAAATAACTCAACATAAATTTCTATTTAAAATCAAGGCGACGAAGTCGCTGGCAAGAGCTCTAGTTACTTACATTAGGACTCCATTTCAAGCCAATGACTAACTTGGCCGCCTATTCTCAACGAAAATAATTCGAGCCGCTTCCATAAATACAAAAACTCATTTTTGATGAAATTCGACTTATCCCCATAACCACTTATTCCCCGAGGCTATAAATATGTACTTTTAAAATTTGGCTGATATTCATCTACGTCAGTTTGCTTTTCATGCAATGTAATAAAAAGGTAATAATTTATTTATCTATTTATCATCTTTGAAAAAACAAAGAAATACTGAATTATTCAATCCATACTATATATATATTGTTTTTTTTTTACTTTTCTTGACTGTTATAGAAATAATATAATATTTAGATCTTGAGTTTCAGTCTTTTATTTCTTTATTAATTTCTCAGGCGACGTTTCGAGACTAGGTTAGTCTCATATTCATGCCCTGACAGTGAACAAATGAGCTTTTTGATGTTTTTTACTAAAAGCTCATTTGTTCACTGTCAGGGCATGAATATGAGACTAACCTAGTCTCGAAACGTCGCCTAAGAAATTAATAAAGAAATAAAAGACTGAAACTCAAGATCTAAATATTATATTTTATATATATATATATATATATATATATATATATATATATATATATATATATATATATATATATATATATATTGTTTATCTCTTAAATCATACATATAATATTCAAGGTGTTTGCTAAATCAGCGTGGTTAATCATCACTACACGACCTCAATATTATAGGTGAACAAGAATTTTAGTTTTGTTTTCAATTACTTTGTTGTAATTTTCTGTTTTTCCTATTTCTTTTTTTTTTTGTTCAGCTGGTTTAATATTTACTATGATCAATATTTTTATGTTTAAGTTTTGTTTTGTTTTTTAATGATGTATTTTCAATTTAGCGTTTAGTTTTATATATAAATAATACAAAAAAAAAATGTAAACAATGGAAAAAAAGACATGAAAGTACAATTGTATGTAATGTACTTTAAATGTACGGAACATGCAGAACAATAAACGTCCTTCGCGTAGGTGTACTGCCTGAAGGGAAAAAAAAATACATATAATATATATATATATTATATATATATATATATACTGCTAATATGTTACAACAAGATGACTGTAACACGATCCTCCTATAACCCTCTAAACTCTTATCATCCCTCATCCCCCGAAGACCCAGAGACCCCGATGTACAAACAGATCCTTGAGGGGGCCTCCTAACGAACAAGTGCTTCTCCCCCCGCGATGTAAGATTTAGGCGAGGTGGAATTATTGAGCCGAAGAGGCAATATTTAATAAGGTCCCTTCTCGAGGAGCATTATGGATGCTAATGGCTCTCCGCCCCAACTAAACATGAAACTCTTCTAGTCTATTAGTACTGCCCATTTAAATTTCCAATTACTTTTTCAGTAATCTAAGCGACTTGGGCAGTGTGAGGGGAACTTTAATACTTAAAAAAAATAAAATTAATTATTACTGTAGGCATAATTAATTAATGTAACTTTTCGACGGAGATTAATTTAATGTTTTTTTTGTTTTTACTTCAACATTGGATCATTTTTTTATCTGCTAAGAGAACATCATAAAATATAAAAACACATACTGCATAAAAAGGGGACAGTATAACTCAGTGGCTGAGTTGATGTGGCGAAGGTGCCGGGGGGGAGGGGGGACCCTTAATTGGGGAGAAAAACCTGGGGGTTGAGCGCAATTTCTAGCAGTACAGTCTCTATCACGCACTGAAATCAAGAGCGTTCATCGGCTGTAGTGGTACAAGTTTAGATATTGTAAAAAGAGTATTTATTTTCGTAAATAAGAAACATAATTGGAGACAACTCAACACGGTATTATGGAAGAGAAACATTATCCTCCCCCTAAACAAAGGGCATATGGATCAGAAACATGGACACTTAAAACTAACCTCAGGAAAACACTTCTTACCACAGAAATGGACTAATGGAGACGAGCGGGGGGAATACCCAGAATGGACAAATTAAGAAATGCGACCATCAGAAAAATTATGGAGGCTAAAAGAACCATTCTGGAAGATATTGAGAAACAACTCATAAAATGGTATGGACATTTGAAAAGAATGCCTGAAGGAAGACTACCCAAAAAACCAAGGAAGACCTGGGATAACGAAGTGGAGGAATCCATGATAGGTCATGGTTTACGGAAAGAATGGACCTAGATAGGACATTATGGAAGGAAGCCATCCTACTAGGTTAAGGAAACCCACTATTAGTGAAACTCCTGTAAAAAAAAATAAATAAAAGTTTTGAATAACAATACAGAAGCTATTAATCAGCAAGTTACATTTTATTGTCCCCCTCTTACATAAATGAAATAAAATCAGGAATTTTCATTCAAGCCACGTATGTATGTATGCATCATATGTGTAGAGTTATTTGTATGAAATAACTGTTTCAAATTTTAAATTGTCAAACAATAACAAAAATCATGTCACAAAGATACAAGATATTTTATTAATGAATCACATATCGTCGCTGTCAAACAATGACCGCATATCTACAACTTTTGGTGGAAATGAGCTAGTAACAGTAATGTATTTAGGTCAGCAACGTGGCAGAGTATGATTTTTTGATACTTCTCTTCAATCTTTTTAGTAATAGTTCCAAAATCGTATATACAAAAAATAGATTATAAGTTGCCAAGTCTACTGTAAAATCGCCTAAAGTATACTTAGGCGGTATTGTTTTGACAGCGAAACGTTGAAGAAGTAATTGAAAAAAATGAAGGTAATAAAAATCCCAAAAAAAAGTTATTACACATTAATTGTGGTAGTTCCATATAAAAAATATATAAGCAATTTAATATCATTATTAAAGTTAATTTATTGAATGGGAAGCTACAATATTTTATTTTATTCAATGAAGTCAAAATTAAGCAAACATCCTTTACTTGGTTTTAGCATATAACAGCATTGTTCTGTAGCATACAGATCAAAAGGAATACAAGTCATGAATATATCTCTACAGCCCCACTACAATAAGTGTTCAAGTCTAATTTTCTCCAAAATGAGTTTCTTGTAGTTAAGTAAGCGGAATCGAGTTATTTTCGTAGTGAATAAGGGGCTAAGTAAGGCATCGGCTTGAAAAGGAGTTATTGTTTATATTACAACTCCATTTCAAGCACAAAAGTATGAGAATGATACGATTCTGGTTATCTGAAACCAGTTAACTCTCTCTGGACAAAATCCGACTTAACCACTTATTCACTGGGAACTTAGAACTAATAAAACTAATTTTAATTTAATTGTACAATTGATTTTCTGTGACCCTCGGTCAACAAGCGTATATTGAAAGCAAGATTTAGAATATTTAGCTGTTTGGCAGATAGTCAAACATATTTGTAAATTCCCCTACCTAACATACACAGGCGCATTCAGATTAACCAAAACCGAAAATCCTGAATCATTCGGGAATAGCGCACATTCATCCAGCAATGTTTGAACAGTATAAAGCAAACAGGCGATAAATTCCAAGCTTCTGTTACGTAAATCCATAATTGTTATTTATTACTATTTTGAATTTTTTTTTCTTTAAAAAGCCTTTTCACAAAGAGTAATTTCAGTACATTAATCATATTCTTAATGGGCATAAATAAACAATAAACTATGTATTCAAATTGTGATTTATAATCTAAATATTAATCCAATAATTATCTATTAATCGATACACTTTATTTAAATATTCAAATTTTGTTTCCATGGCACAATATCATAATAGCCAACCATTAAAAAAAACTGTACCGCTACAACCCATGAAGTGTCTGGGTTCAGTACATGGTAGAGACTGTACTGTTTCATGGACAACGGTTCTGCAAGGAGGTGACTTGTCCTAGGTCACGCTCAACCGTCAGATTTTTCCCCCTTATTTTGGGTACCCTGTATTTATAACATTTTTTACAAAGGCTGGATGAGCCCAAGGAGGGTCCTAGATCCCATATGGTAGCCAATAATTACACATTTAATAACTATTGATTTCATTTGTAACACTCAATATTTTCATTTTACTTTGTCAGATTTCACATACAAGAATTTTTTTAATTTGATCTTTATTCATGTCACTTTGCTGCTATGAGTCATCGGGCGATGCAACACTGGGCGTAATAAATTTTGCTTTTACTGGAATAATTAGGACAGTGATATTTAACGAGTATTTTGCGTTGCTTCCGAAGGACGGCATAGGGTTTTAGTCCAAAGGTTTTAAAACTACGATCCATGAACGAGTCTGGGGTGCAGTACATGGTAGAGACTGCACTGTTTCATGGACAACTGTTCTGAAAGGAGATGAATTGTCCTAGGTCATGCTCAACCACCAGGTTTTCCCCCTTATTTTGGGTACCCTATTTTAATATGTTATAGAGGCTGGGTGAACCCCAGGAGGGTCCTATATGATCCATCTCCGACCGCAAACAGACTAAATAAAAGTCTTGGCCGCAGCGGGATTTGAACTAGGATTTTTGGCATGGCTACTCAGTGCTCTACCACTGAGCCACTCCGCTCTCCGAGAATTTTACTCCCTTAAAAAAGTCCTAATCTACCGGGATGTGCATAATTAGGTTTTTATGTTCACCGACCACAGATGACCCTAAGATTTCATTAGTAATATTTCTTTCTATATACTAAATATTTGTTTGGGTCTTAATAAAAATAATTATGCATCAATAACTTTTATTGATATAACTACTTCTGTACAATGTTTGGGAAAATACAACGACGAACATTGATTTATATATACAGTAAAACCTCTATTATCCGTCACTCTCTGTTAGCCGTCACCTCAGTTCGAGAAAGAAAAACAATGTATATATATTGTTTGGTTGCTAAAGTCATAGACGCCGGCTAAGAATCAATCGTTGTGTCTTGACAACTTTGTTTTCTAGAATCTGTTGTTACTCAAAACCTAGGCTTCCTCGCTCAAATTTCTCAGAAATTAATTATCTTCTCATCTCTACCTAATGTAGCTTCCACAGTTGAACTACCTCCAGTCTTCATTCTTGTCTTACGGGTACTTGTCGTATTCTTAAAAGTATGTATAATAATGTCGAAAAAAAAGACAAAGGAAGAGTTTAGACCTCGCTACTAATTTTGAAATTGTAAAACGTTTAGGAAAAGGTAAAAGTGTTTCAATCTTAGCAAAAATCTATGTTATTCCTCGGGCGACAGTTAATGATATAAAACGTGCGGTATGTCCTACCTTAGAGTTTGTCCCTTCTATATAATCATTTAATGATTATTAAGAAGGGACATGCTACGTTAGTGCACGAGGAAAGAGCTAAACTCCACCTTTAAATTGATATTAATTTCTCAAGAGGGAAAAATTGGACATACAATGATTGTGCTTTTAGCCATCGATGTACGTAATTATTATTATTTTTAAAAAATATTTTACTACATATGTATACCTTATTAGTACGTAAATAAGTTACGAGCACATAGATAATGTCGAATGTTTGAAATATATTGCTCAATTTATGTGTGTGTATATATATATATATTTTTTTTTTATTTTTATTTTTTTTTTCTGTTGGCTCTACAGACCTTGTAGATCTTTGGCCGCCTTTACCAGCCTTCTCCACCTCTGTCTATCCTGGGCCACTGATTTCCAATCTGCTACTAGCAGCTCCTCAGCATCTTTGTTGACCCTGTCTATCCATCTGGTCTTTGGCCTCCCACGTGGTCTCTTGCCAACTATTGTGGCATTCATTGTAGAGGCGTCCTAACGGATTGCTTCGAGCTACATGCCCCGCCCATCTTAACCTTCTTGATTTCATATCCTGAGATATCGCCTGACCAGTTTCTGTGAGCAATTCCTTATTGGTCCTTCTTCTCCAAGAGTGTAGACTCATCCCAGACCGCTCCGGTTATCGTGCGAAGGATTTTCCTTTCGCATCTCTCTATTCTGCTTTCCAGGGTGCCAGTGAGAGCCCACGTCTCACAGCCATATATCAGAATCGGCTTTATTACCGCATTATAAACCCTTAGTTTTAAGTTTCTAGAGTAATACTCTTGAAAGAGCGAAGAATGCTCTGTTTGTGCTTGTTATACGCTGGTCTATCTCAGTTAATTGTTCATTGGTTGAGGTTATTGTGGAGCCAAGATAATTAAAGTTATCCACTTTCGGGAACGATTTGCGATCCACGTAGATGCTTTTTCTGGGATGGACTTTACTGCTCACTGTCATGTATTTGGTTTTTTTCCTATATATATGAGACATATGACTCACTCCCATATCTGTCTATTTCCCAAATACTTCACCATCTTGGTCCCATGCCCTGACGGATAATCGAGGTTCTACTGTATTTATACCATACATTATATATATATAGTATTTCATAATACTAATAAAGTAAGGTGTATATAATATTCTGTATTATATATATAGTAGAGTATAAAGATAGGTAAAGGACTGTTAAGAGGACAGACAGACAAAGCTGTAGTGACTCTACAGAGCGCAATAAAGGTTAGAAGAGCGGGCTAAGGGCAATGACCCCGGCCGCCCCAGGCCCGCCTCCGGTCGCTCTATACTACACCTCGCCTCTCATCAAGTAAGTCCGCAGTAAGTCCTTTAAGCTTCATATAGAGTAATTTATATAGTGTGACTCTACCAAAAATAGTTACTACTCTAGAGGTTTTAAAGTAAATTGCATAAACTAAACAAACAGGTTCCTACCAACATAAATTTTAATCGTATCACCAAAATTTATTGAAGTGAAAACTTCTTTAGTCGCATTGAGAGATTTTTGGTAGGGGGGGTGGATATGTCGGCTCGCGTCAACAAGATGCGCGACATGCTCTTAACTGGCGACGCCTAGCGTCCTGTACATGAGTTATAAGATTTGTTTCAATCAACTTTAGTTATTTAATAGTAGTTCAATTGATATTAATAATAATTAAACACAACAATAAGTAGTTAAAATGTCCGTTTTCCCGTATTATATTATATTCACTGTTATGTATTCAGATTGTGCAGTTCATAATATCTTTTGATTAATAAATAAACCACTTGAAAATGTATTCAGTTATTGCTCGGAATGCCAATAGATGATAAAACAAGGCTAATGAATGTAAATATGTAACTTCAATTAAAAATTATGAAATTTAAATAACTCACACTATAATTATTTAAGGTCACTTGTGGTCCAGTAGTTAGCGTAACCAACTACTAAACACAAGATCGGGGGTTCGTAGCCCGGCAGGTGGCCCTAGGATTTTTTTATGGGAGTAAAAAATCCTTAGTTACGCCGTCCTTCGGTAGAGACGTTAAACGGGAGTCCCGAATCTGTACGATGTCAGGTACTCGTTAAAAATCCCTATCCTAACTAAACCTGGATAGGCAAAATTTAGAGCTCCCAATGTAGCATCGTCCGATTAGCCATAGCAGCATAAAGTGACGTTCCAAAGTTTTGAATTTTCATTTCTGCGTGGTAGTCCTCATGGCTGCCTATTTTTTTTTTTTTTAAAGCCATGTTTAAAGTTATTTATGGTATAGTTTTAAACAAAAAAAAAAATCATAGAAACATGGAGGAATCGACAATTATCCACGGAACATCTGAAATCAACGCATGACTAGTCTTCAGGCCAATAGCAACTACAAATAAAAGCGATGTATGTTGTATTGGTTAGCAGGTGACCTTAAAATTTTAAAAGGCAGTAAAAAATACTTAGTTATGTCGTACTTAGGATAGGATGTAAAATGAAGGTCTTGAGCATGCGCAGTGTTAGGTATCCGTTTAATAAATAAATCGTATCCTAAATCCTTCGTATCCTATAAATAATAAATCGTATAGATAATAATAAATCGTATCCTAATTGTATCTAATAGTCAAAATTTCGAATCCCTACTGTCCGATTAGTCATAGGAGCACATAGTGATGGTAAACAAAACCATTAAACGAAAAAATAATTTTTTGTCACTTTTAAAAACGACTATTTGCATCAAAAATGGATCGAAAAGCATCTCAAGAGAGATGATAACAAAATTCAACAACGATTTATATCAATCAAAGCATTATAAAGCAAAGACACTAATTGTATTGTGTAGACTCCAAGCTAATCCCGTCCCATTAAAAGAAGGCTTATTTTGTATGCAAATGGTTCACGGTAGGCAGGTTCATAAGCTTTGATGAAACAGGCTAAAACAACAGTTTTAGAGGAGGCGATGTCTTCTTGTCTCTGTCGCTAAATAAAAATTTACCTTTATTATCGAATCACTATTATCATTATTACGCGATTTCGGTTCAATTGTTAATCAATTTTAATAAACATAAAACTCAAAAAAGACATAAAAAAACAACCATTAAAATGCTAATATATAAAGAGTACAAACTCCATTTGTAACAGCATTAACTCGCTAAAATGCTAGAAAATGGCTGAACGGTAAAGGCTTTGCCAACTTTGGCATCATTTGGACATACTCCAAAACAAAAAACTCAATGAAAATGCAGCACTTCTCACATCAGCAGCTCAACAGCCCCCATCAGAGACAGTCTCTTCACTCCGAGACAATCAATAGCAAACTTAAAAGTAACTGTTCAATCTAACACAGCCATCTGACTTTCTCCACTTGCTCTACCTCCTTGTACCTGAGGAAGAGTCCTCTATCTCCTAGTATACAACTAGAGGGACGAAATGGCCACAGGATAGTTCAAATCCAGTGGTACACCAGCAGGAACTCAGTAGACAGGAAGGTACTCTAGGTAACTTGAGCTCCATACCTTAAATGATAGAGTAGATCCTCAGCAGAGCGCCATATGAGGAAGCCAGCAGCCACCAAAGTCACCAACACCAAAGCCAAAGCCATTCACAGATGGACAATTATACTCAGTATCATACCAATTATGTAGCTTTATTTATATTATATATTTATGCTATGTATTATTATGATGTCTTTTATTTTCTTCCTTCACAATCTAATAACATACAGTCCACTCAAATCATATCAGAGATACCATATCCCGTTTAGGGAACACCTCTTCTAACTTAAACAGTAACTTTTAACGTAAATTTGTAGTTATTAGATATTATTTAAAGTATAATTATTCAAAACCTTTCTTTCAACTCAAGAAATTTAAATGTCTGTCAACATCTGTATCGATCGGGCTACTGAAACTGACAAGACAACAAAATAGTGCTAGTTCCTCTTGAATCCATTTATCTTTTGATCTTTTTCTTTCTCGCATCACTAAACAAAGACAATATTCGTCAGGAAAATTTACACACAAGTTACACGCAAACTGGAAAACAGTCATTGAATAAATTGATAAATACTCCTATATAAATAATATATGGGAACACGGATTTTTGAAGCACTGATTAATTTACTATTGGCGTTATCATTATACGATGCTAGGGGTGCGGAGTGGCTCCGTGGTAGAGCTCTGAGTTGCCGCGCCAAAGGTCCTGGATTCCAATCCGACTGCTGGCAGATTTTCTTTAATCGATTAGCGGCCGTAGATCGATCCAACGAGATCTAGGACTCTCCTGGGGCTCATTCAGCCTCTATAAAGTGGAGGAAATCAACAAACAAATAACTTCCTTGCACAACCGTTGTCCGAGATAAAAGTACAGTACCTACGAAGTACTGAATCTAAGACCCTCCACAGATTATTGGTATAGGTTTTTTTTTTGTATTTTACAACGATAACAAGGAAGGCTGAAAGAGCTAATAAACTGCATGGACTGGACGACCTAAGGGCCAGTTAAGTTTTGGCCTTGGAGGTCTGTGGTCAGTCTCAACGTAAAGGTTACGACACTTAGGATTTGGTCCACTTAATGTTTAATTCACATCTGTACATTCTCACCTCTGGCAAACCACTACAAGAGGTAAAATCAAAAAAGGAATTACCTTAATGGTTTATATTATTCTATAACACCCAAGTATCAACTATAATTTAAATTAATAAATTGGAGATTATAAAATAATAAAAACACTTTATATTTTTATTCCTAAAAGTTTCACATATTTTACATTTTATTATATATTCATCAATATCTGAGTTCATTTCCAGTAAAATATTTGTCTTGCCCTTGCTTGTGTTTTGTTGATTCTAAATGTGGACTATGACGTTTCTTCAATATTTCTTTTCTAAAAGACAAAGGCACCAACAGCTTTCGGCCAACAAATACTAAGTTTCCACTAACACAAATTTTGTCTATAAATTTGTTGTTGTTTGTTCATTAAACGTCACTTTTTGCTGCTACGGCTAATCGGACGATGGTACATTGGGAGCTCTAAATTTTGCCTATCCAGGTTTAATTAGGATAGGGATTTTTAACGAGTACCTGACATCGTACAGGTTCGGGACCCCCCGTTTAACGTCTCTTCCGAAGGACGGCGTAACTAAGGATTTTTTACTCCCTTTAAAAAATCCTAGGGCCACCTGCCGGGCTACGAACCCGCGATCTTGGGTTTAGTAGTTTGTTACGCTAACCACTAGACCACAAATCGCCCCGTCTATAAATTTGTAATATACCTTTATTTCTTGAGGTACATCTTTAGGATTCACAGGCCATCCCTTCATATAGTACTGCACAAGGCATTGTAATGTCTTATCCTTGGCGGTTTCTTCTTTGAGAATCTTTTTCCTTCAAGGTGTGACCTGCAATTGATAATTATTAGATGCTACTTCAAGAACTATCTCACTGATCCAATCTTCTTCAGGATTGATGTTCTCATTTTCACAACCTCTTGACAACAAATCAGCAATATAAAATTCTTTTCCTGGCACATATCTCAAATCTAAATCATATTTAATTAATTTAAGATTCATCCGCTGCAATCTGGGTGATGGTATTTCTCCAACATTCTTTTTAATTAGAGTCACTAGAGGTTTGTGGTCTGTTCTGACAAAAGCTTTACGGACATGGATGTATAAATGAAATTTAGATGTTGCAAAAAGAAGACTTAATAATTCCTTTTCAATTTGTGTGAAATTCTTTTCTGTCGGTGACAAGGACCTTGACGCGTAAGATATAGGTTGTCCCTCCTGCATTAAACAGCATCCTATTGCATCCTTAGATGCATCACATTCTATAGTTATTTCCTTAGATGTATCAAAGTATGTTAATACTGGAATTTTTGTAATTAATTTTTTAATATTTTTTAAAAGCATTGAATGGGCTCCTGTCCAAATAAATTCCACATTACTTTTCATTTACTTTTTCAAATTAGAAGTTAAGTCAGCAAAATTTGGAATAAAATTTCTTATGTAATTAAGCATGCCCAAAATTCTTTGCAATTCCTTCTTCTTACTAGGATTCTCCAAACTTTTAATAGCTTCTATTCTCTTTGGGTCAATTTTCATCCCATTTTTATCAAACTCAAACCCCAAAAATGTAATTCCAGCGCATGCGCAGAGCTACCCAAGCTACGGGACTTTTACCTAATCAACGGGTATGGAATTCTGTACTTGGTACAGTACTGTTTGAAGGACAACTGTTATACAGGGAGGTGACTTGTCCTAGATCACGCTCAACCGCCAGATTCCTCCCTCCCCTTATTTTGGGTACCCTATTTTCATAACACTTTATAGAGTTTGGGTGATCCTCAGGAAGGTCCTAGATCCCATATGATCCAACTTCACCGCCCATTCAACTCTACCTTCTCTTCAACATTTCCTTGACCATTCATTTGTAACACCTTGAATGAATATTTTTAATAGGGTAGGTGACATACAGCTTCCTTGAAGGAGTCCTTTAGAAGTTGAGAATTTACGGGATAATTTGTTTCCAACTTTTATTTGACATATGCTATTATGGTAGATATGTCTGACAGCACAAATTAAGGGATCATTAATGTTTGCTTTTCGCATGCAATCCCATAGAAGAATTACTATAAACATTAAAATGATAATAAACGTGAATTGCAATACCCTGGTTTAGGTTTAGGTTCACGTACGGAATGTCAGGCAAATAGAAATGTTGAACCATCCCCCTCAAATGTGGCTGCGTGTCAGAAATCTCAGCCCGTGTATTGGGTAAATTCCACTGACGTGCTTCCAGAAACCATCCAGCATAATAATGTATAGAGACGAAAAGCCGAACGGCTAGGGAAGAAACATTATAAATATATTGCCTAGAATTTTGTATAATAGATATTTTTGCATTTTATGAAACTGAAAAAAGTAATTGTTGATGCTGCAATAATAAATATTTTTTAAAAATGTATTTATTGATTGTATTTATAGAATGAATCATATATAATGGCAAGAGAAAAATGCAAGTAGTGAAATTACTATCTGGAAATACTCGAATAACAAATTTAACTTAGAGCGTCTTGAGGCCATCTTCTTTTCAGACACCTCGGAGGATTATTAGGAAATGAAGACGTTACTACTTTGAAACTAGCGGATTTGAGAGGGAATAAAATGCATTAATATTAAAAACAATTAGTCATGACCAGATAATGAAAAAAACTGTACTACAACCCGTGAAAGATCAGGGTCCAGGACTAAATAAAAGTCTTACCTACAGCGGGATTTGAACCAGGAATTTCGGCATGGCAACTCAATGCTCCACCACTGAGCCACTCCGCTACCCATTGTCAAGATAAAAGGGTGATAATAGGGGACTATAAATATCGTATAAATCGTAATTAATACGTACCAATACATAATAATCACTTTAAATCATTCTCTAACCTTGTTTAATCTCTTTCGACTTCTTCATAAAAAAGCCTCAGTTCAGTTATTTGTTTAAAAGAAGAAACATGACAGTGCCCTTCGAAAATCACGTGATTTTAAATCATTACTGGAAAAAAATTTCAGAGCCACTGAAGAAATTCGTGAAATTATTAAATATGAAGGAGGTTGCCAGTGATTGCGGTGTGTCGAAAAATATTGTTAGTCGCCATTTTCGCTCCATTGGGAAGGTGAAAAAGTACTGAAGACTGGTCCCTCACGAACTTACTCCTCAGCAATCAGCTAAGAGGTTAGAAATTTGAGAAAATTGATTGAAAAACCTTTCTGATATGAGATTTTCATATCTATTTTTGAGATGGCCATATTAATGTGACCACCAAGATTATTTTCTTTTTGTTTTTTCCTAAAAAATTTTTATATACTTTCGCGTGTCTTAATAAATTGCTGTTTTAAGTAATGGCAACACTGTTATAAGTTTTTTAAAGTATTTTTTTTTTAGTAATGGCAACATTGGTATTAGTACAGCTATTTTGTTTTACGAGTGACGGCATGCATAATTTTTGTGGATTTATTGTTTCTTTTTCATTAAATACAAGTCGGATTCGGTAAGTTTATTATTGATTAATTATTTGTATCATATATTTTAACTATTCTGTTAGTTTTTTTTTCATCAATATGTAAAATAGGGTGTAAATAGGGTGACACAACAAAGTATTTAAAAAAAAATTAAGATTTATTTTCGAAACTATTTTTATCAATTTCATATTATTATCAGATAACTAACTTACCCATAAAACTAATATTTCAACTCGATTTACATCATTACGCATACAAAAAGATAATGCCAACATGTAACAAGAACGAATGTATCAAGTGGTCACATTAATATGGCCAGGAACTGTATATTCGTAATATGAAGGAAACGTATATGAACAAAAAAAGCAGAGAACATTGTCATTCCATTAGCAGTCCTTTATTAATTATTAAGTTTTGGTCAATGATAAATAAATTACTTAAGTACTGGACGAGAACTTTTTTTTTCTTGTTTCAGGGCATCAGGGATTACTTTACTTAAAAAAGGAAGCTGATGAATAATAGAGGAGAAATATATTGAGAAGACGGAGACAATAGGGAGTAAAGATGGTACTGCGAAATGGAGGCGGTCATTAGAAGGGCGAGAGGTTGGAGGTTGGCAAACTTCTCCGTTAGGGAGGACTCATTTATTTCCTCGGGACGGTGGGCTAGTTCCTCGCTTCTTCTGTTCCGGGACAATGGCCACATTCCAAAACGACCAGGCTAATTTGCAACTCAAACTAATTCTCGGTCGTTTGTCATCGAGGGAGAGAAAAAAAAGGTAGTTTATGAATTATGTAGTAGAATCGATAGTGGTGTTCTAACTAAGACACTGTTTCTGAGGAAAATCTGCCGGGGAATCCTAAGTAGATTTAACGAAGAACTAAAAAAAAAATCTAATCTTTTCGTATGGCTGAAGTTTTCTACCAAATCTATCTTGATGTCTTGTCTGGAATTCAGTAATAGGTACAGACTGTACTGTACTAACTGGATTCAGTAAATGGGGAAAAAATACTGTTTCTAGGACAACGGTTCGCAGGAATGCGATTGTCTCAAAAGACTCCCAAGCACCAGTGACTACTTTCCCCCCAATTAATTGTACCCACATTACACAGGTTACGATTAAAAGGTCTGTAGATGCCACAAGGTTCATAACTGTTAACAGTTCATATATATCCTTAGCCAAAGGTTGCAGGGAGGTGATCTATCCTAGATCACGCTCAACCGCCAGTTTTTTCCTCGGTCGGGTAGCCACCTTATAGGGGCTGGACTAGCACCAGGAGACATACAAATTTATATATTTATGCAACATATTAACAAATAAATTTAAAATAGAAAAAAACACGAATTTCCAAATGCATCACCGGAACTTAAAAGAGAAATATTTCATCTTAAAATTAATTTTGTCCTGCATGTTATAAAATTATTTTTTTATTGAATTATGTTCACATTAATTATTAGTGGTTATTAGAAAATTGGGAGTGGAGTGGCTCAGTGGTAGAGCACTGGGTTGCCATGCCGGAAATCCTGGTTCAAATCCCACTGCAGGCAAGACTTTTATTTAGTCTGTTTGCAGCCGGAGATGGATCATATAGAATCTAGGACCCTCCTGGGGCTTGTCCAGCCTCTATTAGATACTATAAAAATAGAGTGACCAAAATAAGGGGGAAAATCTGGCGGTAGAGCGTGATCTAGGACAAGTCAACTCCTTGCAGAGCAGTTGTCAATGAAACAGAACAGTCTCTACCATGTACTGAACCCCAGAGCCGTCCACGGGTTGTAGCGGTACAGGTTAGGTAATTAGAAAAGAGAAATAAAATAACACGAGAAATAAAATAACATGAAGAAATATGTATTACCAATTATTTTAATAATTAAAAACATACAACACAACCCACGAAGCTATTAAGCTCAATACAGAGTAGGGACTACTGCTTTTGCAACGGTTGTCCAAATGGGCTAATTTGACCAAGAAGAGGAAGGTAGTTTTCCCCTGGTCAAGGGTACCCATTTACAAAGGTCGGGCAAACCTCAGGAGGGTATCCAGAACCCACGGATTGGATTCACGTCTCTTAACAGAATAGACAATTAATTTACACAGAGAGACTCGAATTCGGAATCCAGAGATCAGTAGACATTATAAAGTTATACCGCCCTCATTTAATAATTATATCCTTGCATATTAAAAAAAAAAGGTACATAAATTAATTCATTCTTTTACAAAAAATTTTAATTTCTCCAATTAAATTTTTCAATCAAAATAAGAAATAATAGTAATAAAAGCGTAAGCAGGCCATTTCGGAAAGAACGAAAGCCAATTGGAAGAACAAGAAGAACCAAAAGAAAAATTGATCGAGTCACTTCCTTAACGTCTTCCGTTTCTGGGGAGGATACGCCAATAACAATAATAATCAATCACCATTTGAATTATTTTTAAGAGTAAACTAATGTGGCAATATAATTTTTTTTTTTTAATTTAGGGCAAATTTCTGGGTGGCATTTTGTCTGATTCTTTTACTTTTTTAGCATTGACGATTATAATTTTTTTTTTGTAGGGGATTAACATCAAACATAGAACAGAATTAAACTAATATATTGTGGGCTATAGTTGTTTTAATGACACCTATAAACGAAGAATTATAAATGAGTCGTCGAATATTTAATCAATTACTCTCTGTTTCATAAAAAGAAAATACGTCCATAAAAGACTAGGAGCTGATGAGGTGTCGAATGGGGTGTAGATGGAGTAACGGTATTAAACCTGATCTCGTCCACAAACAAGGGATCAGGAGGGAGCTCGCTCTAAACTGAGCTCAATCATTAATTTGTAGAATAATTAAGAGTGCTTCCATCAAGGGCCTTGCAACAACAATTTAATGAGGGGGGGCGAAATGTAAAGTGTCTTAATTATTTTGACCGAATTCCGGCAATATGATAAATTTGATTCATAGTGATTAGGAAATAGGTTGATTGGATTTATCTTGAGAAATTGTTTAAATGGTCAGGTGGTGCAGTCAATAAATTTTACAAGTACAACTTAATTTATTTGTGCCGACGTTTCGGCCAAATTCCTAAGTCATCACGAAGGTAGAGGGATGTAGAGTCTAACTGGAACTAAGCAGGACCTGCTCGTACGCTGCAAGGATCTGCTAATATTTGATTAATTGCTCCTAGATTGTACACCCTGTACCCTGATGATGGCCTAAAAATAAAAGAAGAAGTATTTATTTATCATCAATTTTATATTGTTATTCCCAACTATTTAAATCTTAAATTGATACCTTAAAAACAAAAACGAGACAGTCCAATCAAAAAACAGGATGTGATACTTTTGGAGTAAAATGTGTTATAGGGACTAAAATAAAATGTAAACTGCACAATGTCTATCAATGATCTACATCATAGGCCTAACGAGGGTGGTTTATTGGGGATGTAACCCCCCATTGCTTAGAAGAAATTTTAAAAAAAATTGTAAGTAACAATTTTTAAAAAATAAAACTTCAGTTTTATTAAGTAAAGAGGAAACACAGTTATTTTAATGAATAAAAGGTACACTAAAATGACAAACCAAAACGTTATACTGTTTATTTACAATTAATTATATTATTATAGCGGCAGTAGTGGCATCTAGTGGCAACAATAAGATCCCAAATGTCAGAAGAACAGTTTAGACAATTCTTAGAATCTAGAAGCAAAGTCTGGATGGGTCCAGAAAGATCCATATGCAATTAAGTATAGTAAGTTATTGTAACCAATAAATATGGTTACTTGTATTTAAAAGCTACTTCTTGATTGTCCTTCCAAAAATAACATTTGTAAACAATTATAATCTATTTATAATTATATATATATAAAGCTACATGATTAGAGTATAATACATACTATATTATACCTATATTACGAGACATCTTTTTTGACGGGAGTAATATGTTGGAGTAGTTGACTGGTGGGGGTTAACCTCCCCATGAGTCAACTTTAGTTACACCAATGATCTACATTGCCCACTTTTTCATCTTCAACTCGAAAGACTGATCACAACATATACATAAAGAAGCTTACAAACAACAAGGTTACAGTTTAAAAATACACTGACCAATAAAATATCTTTAAAAATCAATACAGAACAACGCATATATTAATATATATAACAACACCGAAGGTTAAATATATGTAAGGAATTTATCAGAAATAAACCAGTCCAAAAAAATATGTAAAAATATTTTAGCGGAGATTCTGAAAGAGATGAATAAGTGGTTAAGTCGGATTTTATTCAGAGAGAGTTAACTGCTTTCAGATAACCGGAATCGTATCATTCTCGTAGTTTTTGGCTTGAAACGGAGTTGTAATATGAGCAATAACTCCTTTTCAAGCCAATGCCTTACTTAGCCCCTTATCCACTACGAAAATAACACGATTCCGCTTACTTAAGTACAAGAAACTCATTTTCGGTTTTGGTTAATCTCAATGCGCCTGTGTAGGTGGGAGAATTCTCAAATGTGTGAATATCTCCCAAACAGGTAAATATTCTAAACCTTGTTTACAATATAAGCTTGTTGACCGAGAGTCACAGAAAATCAATTGTACAAATAAATGAAAATTAGTTTTTTTGTATGGATTAATGAGAGTAGATATTGTCTATACGTAATTGTACATGGGATCAATTCATTGTATTTACTGCTAGATATTGTCTGTCTGATAATATCCCAGTGATTAAGTCGGATTTTCTCCAGAGAGAGTTAACTGCTTTCAGATAAACGGAATCGTATTATTCTCGTAGTTTTTGCCTTGAAATGGAGTTGTAATATAAACAATAACTCCTTTTCAAGCCAATACCTAACTTAGCCCCTTATTCACTAGGAAAATAACTCGATTCCGCTTACTTAAGTAACAGTTAATAAAAAGCGACGTTTCTATTCGATGAATTAACTTAACTACTTGAATTTCTATCGAGACAATATTTTTATTTCTGGAATATAATTATATTTATGGCAATACATTATGTATAATAAAATTTCCATAAATATACATTAAAAGTTTTTCCAAGGCCATTTACCTTTGAACTGCGCTAGCTAAATACTAATGTCTGGAGGATCATTCTCTAAAATGGAATCTTTCAGATCAGGGATGAACTATGATGTTGATGATGCATACAACTGACAAGATCCCATTATTTCGGCATAATACTGGTGAAGTAAAACGAAGGCGAGTAGAAGGAAAGAATAAAGACAGAGAGATAGATAGGATAGGAGGTAGCTGAAAGAAATATTAATAAAACTCCAGTGACCTGGAGGAGAAATAAGAGACGTGAGGAAGAAAGGAAATAAGATACATTATGTAGGAAGACTGTCCCACAGGAGCCGAGTCACAAATCTCCTCGCCTTACCTGGACAGGCCGGCTCTGCCTCTGCTGCATCGGCCTCCCGCTGGACCATTTCAGGGGATGAATGTCCACTCCATCTACAGTGTAGGCGGGCATGCTCTAGTCCCGATTTGAAGGAATATGGTAATGTAAATAAACCAATTACTTTAGGCAAAATATTTTGTAGTTCTATCCCACAATCGATCAACAAACGCACATACGCGTTGACAATGCAATATACATATTATTTTTTTTAGATTAATTTATTGATATTTACAACTGTAATAATATTACATCAAGAAAATTTGCTGATATTAACAAATGACATGAAAACAAAAAAACACTTGTGAAGAAACTACCCAGCTCTCCAACAAAGTTCTATAGTAGAAGGTCTCGAGGCCATCTTCTATTTAGACGCCTCGGAGGGTTATCAGGAATAGTATGCGAAGCAAGTTGAGAGACTAGCGGATTCAAGTGTGTATGGAGCTTGTCATGGAAGGATAGGTATCTAGTTTGGGGATATTAAGATCAGCATTGAGAATTTTACGAAGGATTTTGGATTGGAAGGATTGGATACGAGATGAATTGGGTGGTTTAGTAGAGCCCCAAAGCTCAACTCAGTATGTCCAAATAGGTCTGATAACTGTCATTTAAATGAGTATTAATTGGGAGCTTAGTTTGTCCAGTAAATGTTGAAGTAGGCGAAAACGTCGAGCAGTTTCTTGTTTTTTCAGTATTGTATGAGGATTCCAAGTGAGACGTTGGTCCAGATGGAGTCCTCGGTAACGTATCTGTTCGACAGTGATCATTGGAATATTATTAAAGGATATAGTAGGGCAGGAATTCGTAGGTTTACGACGAAGAGTGGAGGTAATTTGATGGGATTTGTTAGGATTTATTTTAATTCTCCAATTTTGACACCATTCTTGAAGGTTTGAGATATGGGATTGAAGAGATTGGGATGCAACAAATGGATCCTTATTTACTGATAACACACATGTGTCATCAGCGTACGTAGCGAGGACAGTGCTTCGTTGGATTGGGATGTCAGCTGTATATATCGTGTATAGGATGAGACCCGATATATACAGCCGAGGAACACCGGCAGACCGGGTAAAGAGGGAAGAGTAGGAAAAATGATGGTTTACTTTAAAGTTTCTATTACTGAGGTAGGAACTGATAATAAGGAAGTAAGTAGAAGCAATATAAATATGATATTGAGATAGTCTGATGATAGACACAGAAAGATCTAAGGTACAAAACTATCTCCGTGTTAGGTATCTTTAGAAACAATCTACCATTCTTGTTTCTAAAATCATTTAAACTACACGATCCCTTTCGAAACAGTCAACAGTCATTCATGTTTCAAATAGTTTAATTATTTCTCAGAAATAAGAAGATTATAAGTTATAGAAGAATAATTAATAAAGCGCCAAGGACGGAATGGTATGCTACATTTAGGAAAAAATAACTGTACGACTAAAATCCATATTCGTTTCAGTGGCAGGTAAAGACAGTATTATTTCAGAGCCAATGCTATACTATATCATATTATGGTTTTTGCTGAAAAGTAGTTACAACGCAAAAATTGCGAGAATACGGGGATATAGGATAGGTGAAGAGAATGGATTTGTCTGGCCGTGTTAGGAGCCAGGTTAGCTCAATTGGTTAGAGCACCACGCTAGAGATGTGGGCGACCCGGGTTCGAATCCCGGCCTGGACAAATCTTTTCTCTTCAAAATAATTTTTTTTTAAATATATTTAATTTTTAAAAATATATATAATTAAAAAGACAAGAACTGACTAGACGGTACAAACAACTATCACATCTTCTGGACTACAGATCTTCACTTGACTTGAGGAATAAACGACTTATCTATAATAGTATACTAAAACCTATTTGGACATATGGAGCAGAACTTTGGGTTTCAGCAAAAAAAAGTTCACATAGACAAGATACAAACAAGACAGTCCAAAATTCTCAGAAAAATTATTAATGCGCCATAGTCGAATCACGCTATACACAACATGAACATTCCCACTACAAAATCATATATTCATAACAAATACATAACATTCTACTCATCGACACAATATCACCCAAACCCACTCGTTCTTCCGCTTTCCTACTCCCTGTTACCTGGACTTTTTGGAAAAAAGATTAAAAAGGCATTGGCCAAGAGACCTATTCAAATAGTGATATTTCATTCCAAAACTCGATGTTTCTGTACAATATCAAAGAGAAAAACAGCTGGATCAAATTTGCTGGATGCGCAATTGCAAATGAAAATAATAAAAACAAATATATATTATGTTAGAGAAGAATTGGTTGACTGTATCCTCTAATATAAGGAAGAAATAGTTGGGGGTGCAGTCAATAAAAACACCTTAATAAGTGTAACTTATTTATTGTGTGCCGACGTTTCGGCCTACAATGTAGGTCATCTTCAGGGCTAAGAGAGAGAAACAAACAGAAATATATAAAAAACGTTGCAGTAACAAGAATATAGTGACAAGTAATATAGTAAAGAGGTACAAGTGTGGAAATTAAAATATTGGCTAGGTATGATAAATAAAGATAATAAATATAAAAGTGGTTACAGAATATAGTAAAATTAACGTCGGCACACAATAAATAAGTTACATTTATTAAGGTATATATTGACTGCACCCCCAACTATTTCTTCCTTATATTATATATATATATATATATATATATATATATATATATATATATATATATATATATATATATATATTATAATTGAGAGAAAAATATACTAGCTAATAATGTGGGTTCTTCTGAGACCACAATTTCAAGTTCGAAAAAAAACTACTGACTAAGGCAAAGTGATGAAGAACTTAACATTTAAATTCGTTTCACTTGAGTGCAGAGCGGGTACGTAGAGTTAGATCTGTCATATATGATCTTATATATCAGATCTCTAGGTCCTGGATTCAAGACAGGTTGTGGCAAATAATTTATTTATACTGGTAACAGTCTTGTATCGCCTCTGTCGGATCTGAAAACTCCCTAGGCCTCATCCAGCACCCCTGATCAGGAAAAAAACTATGGGGTTGAGCAAGTTATCAGCCGAATCACCACACTTTAGGAGCCTTGGCATAGAAAAACTACAGTCCCTAATACGCATGTATGTATCTATTTCGATATTCTTTCTATCATTATAAAAAAAAATAAATGTTATAAAAAGGTATGAACATTATAATGAGAAGGTATACACAGAACTTGTGAAGTAGAACCTATGATGTTCAAACAAATCCAAAAGACAATAATAACGATGAAATAAAGAACTAGATGGAATTAAAATGGTAGGATGAGATTAATCACACTTAAATGCCAGGTTTGTTTCAACTTGTGCAATTTTTAAACGGCATTAAAAAAGTTTCCTTCAAGAGGCAGAATAAAGTTTGCCCTGGCCACTTCCAAAGGACTTGCATTAACCAGATCTAGCAAACACAGCTTTCAACTATTGCAAACTTGTATAGCTCCACTTGTAAAGAGCCAGTTCTGAAATCAACTTTTAGTCAAAAGATCGCTATATGGAATAGTGTTCGTTGCTCGCAACCAGCGCAATTTTCTGCCACTTTAATCTCGGAAACTTCACACAATACAGCAATCTTGGTATATTATTAATTATTATTAAGTGGTTAATTTAATTTTCCTAAATTAAAAAAAAAAAAACCTTTACCACTCTAACCTTTCAATCCGTGAAGAATCTGGGGTTCAGTACAGGGTAGAGACTGTAATGTTTTATGGAAAACGGTTCTGCAAGGAAGTGACTTGTCCTAGATTAAGCTCAACCGCCAGATTTCCTCCATTATTTTGAGTACCCTGTTTTTATAAAAAAATTTACAAAGGCTGGGTGAGCCCCAGGAGGGTGCTAGATCTCATATGATCAATATTCAGCTGCATACAGACTAAATAAAAGTCTTGCCTGCTACGGGATTTGAACCAGGATTTCCGGCATGCCAGCTCAGTGCTCTTCCACTGAGCCACTCAGCTCCCTAAATTTAAATAATATAGCATTAAATAATGTCACAGATTCGTTTGTACTCTTTATACATAAATAGAGAATGCTTTTAATAAAGTAAAAAAAAAACCTTTAATACTACTATAATAAAAAGAATCTTGGGTTGAGTATAAGGTAAAGACTGTACTGTTTCTCGGCCAAAGGTTGTGTAGGGAGGTGAATTATAACTCATATTACAAGAAATTATGCCAGTTGAAATAACTCAAATAAACTTTGTTTTATTGAGGTATATTTTCCAGCCAATTGATTTCTACATTCATAGGTTCTAGAAAACGTATAAGATGTGACGTATAAATGACGTAACGTGACGTCACTTTACAGGACTTTGACTACCCCTACCACCACCCTGGCAACATAAAACGTTTGTTACAACTAAAATAAAATAACATTGTATATATAATTGTAAATAATGACGTGTATTAATGATTGAAATGATTTTATTTTACGTTTGGTATATTTATTTGATAACCTTTTTGACAGTATAGATTTTTTTTCGGGGGGGAGGGGGCGGAAGTTCAGACCCAGGGGATTTCGCCTCCTGCCTCCCGTTACCTTCGACCGGAAGGCGAGCCTCCTTGAGTTCCATGATTCGATTTTGATACATAATCATAAATCGTTATGGTCCTTTCAGGCTTAAAGAAAAACAGTATATCTTCGTGCCAAAGGATTTCATTTAATTCATTATATTTGGAATGTGATGGAATGAACATAACAGGGTGCAGATATATATTTTTTATCCCGAAAGATTACGTTTCAGCCCAATCTTGTGAACCGACTTCATTGCTATGTTTCTTCGAAGGTAGCTGAAGACGAACAACAGATTAAGGTAAATTTTTATAAATATTTAAAAATAATAATAAAGTTGTAAGTTGGAAAATAATGGACGATAATGATGGAAGTTATAGACAAGACTGACTAACCTTAAGAGAATTAGCGCGAGCTAAGCGAGGCGAGCCCTAAAGTAGCAGGAGATTAGTGAAAAGGCTATATTAAATTTTATCAGATAAGAAAGTTTGGAGTTGAAGGGAAGTGCTAAAGCCTATGTACCTTCTAGCTTAATGGCCCGGCTCTCATCAACAAGAAAATAATACCTTTGTACCAGATTTCTAATAGGCCTTTCTTGGAAAGTTGTGTTGTGTTTAGATTTATTTATTTAAATAACTAGCGAACCACGGGTAATAAGCTGTCCCAGCTTTGCACGGTAATAAGCCATATTATGCCTACACGTTTTGTCTGTCTAATGTATTTTATTATGTAGATATTATAAATATAAAAACAAAACAACATATGGGAGTAAAAAATCCTTAGTTACGCCGTCCTTCGGAAGGAACGTAAAACGGGGGTCCTGAGCCTGTACGATGTCAGGTACTCGTTAAAAATCCCTATCCTAATAAAACCTGGATAGGCAAAATTTAGAGCTCCAATGTAGCATCGTCCAATTAGCCATAGCAGCAAAAAGTGACGTTAAATGAACAAACGAACAAAACAACATATTTCTTTATATTCGATTTTATACGAATTTATTTTCATACGCGTTAATTTTTGCGATAACCCATAAGATACTCATTTAAATAACATGATATAAAATATTCTAATAATGTCCATGAAATCCTTAAGGTAACTAAAGAATATAAGTCTCCAATTGCTGTGAACGACGTCGAATTGATTGACTTGGGTGATCGTCTATGCGGCGTTGTACTACTATCGATTGTCCGGTATATACTATCGATCGTCTCAAGAGATTTGTATAATTATTTAGAATATACGCTATGCGAAATCTATACATAATCGAATCAGCTCGGCGAATAAACGTAAAACGTCGTAATCCAATCACACGGTCTACCGTAAAAATTACGTAGATTGCGATGAGTTTTGCGAATAAGAACGTATCTTAGTGATAAATTTTCATACAAGACTGAAAAGACAAGAAACTGCTCGACGTTTTCGCCTACTTCAACATTTACTGGACAAACGCTCTAAGCTCCCAATTAATTACAAAAGACTCATTTACATGACAGTTATCAGACCTATTTGGACATACGGAGTTGAGCTTTGGGGCTCTACTAAACCATCCAATTCATCTCGTATCCAATCCTTGCAATCCAAAATCCTTCCTAAAATTCTCAATGCTGATCTTAATATTCCATATGTTGCTGATTTGGCCCAAACTAGATACATATCCTTCCATGACAAGCTCTATACACACCTGAATCCGCTCAAGTGTCTCTCAACTTGCTTCCCATACTATTTCTGATAACCCTCAAAGGCGTCTGAAAAGAAGATGGCCTCGAGACCTTCTACTATAGAATTTTATTGGAGTGCTACCGATGGGTAGTTTCTCCACTAGTTTTTTTTTTTGCCATTTATCCATATTAACTGATTTACAAGTTGCAAATTCACTAGTTGCATTATTATTACAGTTGTAAATATCAATAAATTAATCTTTAAAAAAAATAAGTAAATTTTATCTTCGAAAAAAACCAGCTTCCAGTCAATTTATTTTATTCTTTCATAAACAAGACGTTTCGGCACTTAAATACCATTTTCAATATTAAAATACATCAACTTCCTAAAAATAACTTTAAACAAAGTTATAAGTCAAAATTCTGTAAAAAAAACATTACATATCAAAGTTCAAGCCATTAGTGGACAATTGACCATGGGAGGATAGTGAATCCCCAGGAAAATTAAAAGAAAAAAAAAATAATTTTTAAATATTACTCTGTTGGATTCTTTATTGAGGTATCTATGCTTGGTTTTGCTAACTGTTTTTGGAACAAGTTTTTTTTGTTTTTGGATTGTATAACACATTTATGATTGTTGTTTTTTTTACAGAATTTTGACTTTTGTTTAGGAAGTTGATGTATTTTAATATTGAAAATGGCATTTAAGTGCCGAAACGTCTTGTTTATGAAAGAATAAAATAAATTGACTGGAAGCTGGTTTTTTTCGAAGATAAAATTTACATAGAAATAGAGTCCAGTATATTAGATAAGAATTAAAATGAAAAAAGAAGTAATAAATTTTAACAATTTGCAAGAGATGTTTTGAGTGGAGTCGATTCATTATTGAAAGGCTGACCAAACTAACCACAAGTGATTGTCGGTTGCTAAAACCGATTGTTAAAACAAAACAGTGTTGCCCACTCAAAGATGCGGCCCTCTTAAAAAAAACAACATCCTTTATTAAAATAAAATAAAACCGAAATTGGAATAATAAAAAATTAAATTTTTATCACTTCATAATAAAAGAGAAAAGCTCTGCATATATTAAAAGGTAAAGAGGAATCCTAAATAACCAGCGCCAACAATAACAAAAGCAACCCCTACAATCCTCTCCTCTCCAGATTCCATTGTTCCAGCTGTTTAAAACTGTTCCATTGCTGGCCCTGGACAGATATACCTTCATGGTGATATTAATATAAATTCATGCAGACGAAACTTAAAGGAGACGTTTGGACAAGGATTAAGGATTAAGGATTAAAGAAAAAAAAGAAGGTAATGCCAGGAGAGAGGAGCTAGTTGAGGTCCTTCCAGTTCTCTCCTTTATTACCTCTTTTATGATCCTCTCCTTCAGCGGGTGGCTTACCTCAACAGCAACCAACAGCTCTGTTGACACGTTCCATATACGCAATAACTTATCTTTTACGTTTGTTTTTGCCCATAACTCTTCTCTACATAAGAGAGAATACGTTATCTCAATATTCTAGAGAATATAAAAATATATTCTAGACAGAAGAATCGGCAAAGAGAAATATGGTTATTAGTTACTTCCAAAACCAAATGATTGCTAGTATCCAGAACGAAAAAGAAAATGAATATTCAAAATAATGGGAAGACTAATCAGCAGGTCCACACCTTTAAGTATTTGGGTGTGACCATAAGTGAGAATGGGAAATCAAATGATGAAATCAGCGCGAGAATTGCAACTTCAGGAAGGATGTTTTCTGATATTCATAAAAAGTTTTTAACTAAGAAAGAAGTCACAAAAGAAACTAAATTGGCTGTTTACCGCTCGACATACGTTCCTATTCTCACTATCCTGGGCCCTAAACCACTGAGATCGGAGCCGACTCCAAAGAATGGAAAGGCGGCACCTGAAGAAAACAGAGGGAAAGACCAAGAGGAACCGGATAGAAAACAAGACGATAAGGACTGCACTCAAAATTGAACCCCTTAATAACATAATCGATGGTTCGGACATGTAATTAGGATGGATGACTGCCGAACAGCTGTGGAGGTTAAACCAAAAGGAAAAAGACCCGGAGGGAAGCCGAGAGTGACCTGGAAGAATAACCTCCAAAATATCCTAAAAGAAAAAGGGATTGGATGGGCGGAAGCCAGGAGAACAGCCCTTGACAGAGACAGGTGGCGCTCTTTATGCAAAATCTCTACACCGCAAGGTAGAGGAGATGCCTGAATAAGAAAGATAAATCTATATATATATATATATATATATATATATATATATATATATATATATATATATATATATAAAACCTGTACCATTGCAACCCATGAAGGGTCTTGGATCAACATTGGTAGATACGAGATGACGCTCAACCACAAGCTTTATCACATTATTAAGGATACCCTATTTATGGAGATTGTGTGAGAATCACAGTCCATCTGAGGCTGTTATAAATATATTTATTTTACAAAAACACATTAAAACTGCTTCGAGGCTTCTACTCTTAAAAGATTATAACACATGATGAATTTTTAAATTCATTATTTTCTATTGGAATCCTCATACAAGACTGAAAAGACAAGAAACTGCTCGACGCTTTCGCCCACTTCAACATTTACTGGACAAACGTTCTAAAATTTCAATTAATTACAAAAGACTCATTTACATGACAGTTATCCGGCCTATTTGGACATACGGAGTTGAGCTTTGGGGCTCTATTAAACCATCCAATTCATCTCGTATCCAATCCTTACAATCCAAAATCCTTCGTAAAATCCTCAATGCTCCTTATTATGTCACAAACAGACTCATCCATCATGATCTTAATATCCCATATGTTGCTGATTTGGCCCAAACTAGATACCTATCCTTCCATGACAAGCTCCATACACACTTGAATCCGCTAGTCTCTCAACTTGCTTCCCATACTATTCCTGATAACCTTCCGAGGTGTCAGAAAAGAAGATGGCCTCGATACCTTCTACTATAGAACTTTATTGGAGGGCTACTGATGGGTAGTTTCTCCAAAATTGTTTTTTTTTTTTTCATGTCATTTATTCATATTAACTGATTCACTTGTTGTAATATTATTACAGTTGTGAATATCAATAAATTAATCTAAGATTATTTTATATTTATTCATTTCATTCATCTGTTTATATCTGCCGATAGCTTCTATTTCTTCTATATTAGACAATATAGATTGCTTGTTCCCACACAAATTCTACCATATCCTCTATAGTCGTAAAAAAACATTTGATTGATTTATAAAATCGGTACCAAAAATCGAATATAAAAAAAATGCAACCGAATGGAGTCTTTCTTTTCTCTCAGCTCAAATCTTTATGTCAAACAGTCAAAATGGATGACTTTGTCTTTTAAAATACAGTGTGTTCTTTGAATATAGGATTATATGTATCGTGTTAAACACGGATAAACATCCCATTGGACATTGGGCCGTCTCAAAGTCAAACCAAGAGCTAGTAATATGGAAATTCTAAGATCTATTTCATTTTCGGGGTGAACTAAACAAGATGGGTATAGCGATCAGTAATCATTCCTTCTATATATTTTCCTTTTATGTTAAAATTATTCTACAAACGAAAAAAAAAAAGGACCTATCCTACAGCTTCAAAATAATCATTTGTTCTAAGATAAATAAGTCATCAACTAAACTGATAAGATCACTAGTAGTTAGCATAACAATCTACTAGGCCCAAAATCGGCAATTGACCCTAATGGAAGTAAAAAATCAATAGTTATGCCGTCCTTCGGAAGAGAACGTAAAATGTGGGTCCCGAGCTTTTGCGATATCAGGTACTCCTGAAAAATTACTATTCTAATCAAATGTGAATAGGAAAAATTTAGGACTCTCACCCCCAATGCCCCATCGTCCGATCAGCCATAGCAGCATAAAGTAACGTTGAATGAAACAAACAAAACGTATGAAGCAAAGCTAATAAATAAATATGTAAATTACATTTGTAGCAAAATGCCTACATTAAATCCAAATCATTAAACTACACTCTTCTCAGATTTGTTTACCTCCTCCTTTTTGATTTTCCTTTATATTATTTTTACTTTACTATCCTTTCTGTACATTTATTTTCTGTATTTTATTTTATATGCGTTATTTATAATTTATCATTTCTGCTCATTTTCTTTAATTTTATTAAATCTGTCTTACTTTATTATATCTGTCATTATTTTCATTTTCTTTTCATTATCATTAATTTTGTTATATCTGTCTTTATCTTAATTTTATTATATCTGTCACTATTTTAATTTCTTTTCATTATCATTATTTTTTTTAAAATCTGTCTATATCTTAATTTTATTATATTCTGTCACTTTTTTAATATTCGTCATCTTCCATCTTCATATCTGCCACTATTTTAATTTTCTACATTACTTGTCACCATATTATTGTTACTGTACATTTTTATATTTTTTGTTCTGTTTGTTTCTCTCTCATAGCCCTGAAGATGACCTACACCGCAGGTCGAAACGTCGGCACATAATTATAAGTTTATTACTTATTCAGTGTTCTTTTTGACTGCAACCCCCAACTATCTCCTTTACATTACACTCTTCTCAGTTTGTAAATATGATTTGTGCTGTTGAGGGGTAAGAGACACGACAGATATCCGTAAATTGTAATGACCAACCGGCCAATCAAATCAGATCAGACCACGGACCACACTTCCATAATCCGTTCAATGTCACATCTCCATAATTATGATTGGCACGTTGAAGATCTAATGTATGTGAGTACCGTATCAAAGGTGGAAAACTTCAACTGAAATTAAGAGCTAACGGATCGATTAGAACTGCCATTCCACGATATGGTTTTTTAAATTTTATCATAGGCATTAATATCTGTAGCAATAATTGTACGCACTTTTACTAGTTGTGGGTATGCGAAATGAGTATTATCACACGACAACAGCGTGTGAAGAAACAACTGACGATTAGTTGTTGGACCAATACAACTCTACCGTAGGAAGAACCTCTTTCGAGAAGCCTCATGGGGATATCGATAATAGATTAGGCTGGCAGATTACGAGAGGAATCGTGTCAACAGAAATAGATGTCGTGACGGTGTAAAATAAGCTCCTCTCCTAGCAGTTGGTTATTATACAAAGGAACATTCCTACTGTGTAGTGTCAAGATGTACAATACATAATGTCAATTTCCCATTAGTTAAACACTTATTTATGTTTTAACTAGTTTGTTGTTAGTTATAATTATTATTATTTATACCTTATTATTGGTTATCTTGCTGTTAGTATGATTTGGCCCGAATCCGATATCAATCTTTTCATGACAAACTTCATTTCCACTCAAACTCACTTGTTTCAAACCTCGCAACCCCTTAATTTTTGATAATCCTCCAAGGCGTCTGAAAATAAGATGGCCTCGTGACCTTTTAAGTTGAACTTTTTATTTGACTATTACCACTGGGTA
The DNA here is from genome assembly GCA_037127475.1 of Arma custos. Lineage (NCBI taxonomy): Eukaryota > Metazoa > Arthropoda > Insecta > Hemiptera > Pentatomidae > Arma > Arma custos. Next base: position 127,585,784 of record CM073760.1, on the reverse strand, counting down.
GTTTCTCTACTTGCCTTTATCTCGGGACATTATTTATCTCTCATCCTATTTACTTGATGTATTCAGTATACAGTTGTAAATTTCAATAAATACATTTAAAAAAAAAGTCAGATTTGTGTTGTATAATGTTTGAATTTGGAAAAATGCCATAAGTTAAAATAGAAAAGTTTAAAAATATCTTAAAATTTTCAGTTTTCCTTATCAAATATCAAGAATGTTTTCCTTTACCAAAACAAGTTTTTTATATTTTTAACTCATGTGGAACTTTCAAATACATTGGAAAAATATGTCTTTTTTAGGGGCAATATATGGCAGATTTTGTTTTCTTTTTGAACATAAAAATATATCCTTACTGATAAATTCACTTCGAAATAAAAAAAGGTCAAAAGACATTTTTCATTAATGATTATATAATAGAACTACATGATTAATATAAATTTACTAAATTATTTTAATAAATTTCCTGTAGCTTATTACTGAGAATTTTTAATTGATTGCAGGGTTCGAAGTGTTATTCAATACTGACGTCTAAATTTTTATCAGATTTCCTCATTTTAATGGAAAGAATTATATCATTTAAATTTTATGAAAAGAATAAATCACAGCTACAGACTAAGTTAAAAATCAATAACTACTTTTAGTTATTCAATGAAAAAATGTCGCTTGCTATTGAGGAATACGCAATTCTTACATAGACAAAAGGAAAACAAAGTTCAAAAAAACATGTTATATAGTCAACTGCGTATTAGGCAGCTTTAAAAATAAGAAATGTACAATGCGCATAACGAAATCGTGTAAAAACTATCCTGACGGAATCAATGAAGAAGCTATTAAAGATTATCTTCAGGATTGAAAATAAAAGGCTTAGGTTATAGTAGCCATGTGTTACAGCTTTTAAGTTCTAAAGCAGTTTACATCA